>JAPWFG010000041.1:600000-941331 GCA_028015205.1 Mytilisepta virgata | reverse complement strand
TACACCTGAAACGAAAATATGGGTGCGAAAACAACTCAACTTGCCATACCCCTACCTTCATGCCCTTCATTCTGTGACAGCTCACACTTTTCACTTACAATGCAAACAACAGTTTCGTTTCCTAAACGTATTACGTCATAGGTTTGGAATTCCCTCTATTTAAAAGTTCTAGATATTGATCTCTTATTGTTTTTTGGTTTCATTATTTACTTTACAGTCTTGGCTTTATTTTAAATTTGAAAAAATGCATGAAATGTTTAAAAAAAATAATTTATTAATGGGAGGCTACTCTAAAAACATCCGGAAATAGGGTAGGTGAAAACAAAACATTTTTATACCAGTTCATGTAGCAATTTTGGAATGTGCTGAAACCAGTTGAATGTGTACTTTTGGATGCAAATAAACTAATTTCTCTTAATCACGCAGGAACCCTGGCTAGGATGCTCTGAAGTTGGTATGTTTTTGAAATATTTAAAAGGGGGGGGGGGGGGCTATTTTTGTCAGTTATCTCTCTGTAATGGTAGGCATTTCCTTAAAAAAATTATATATAGTGAAATCTTGAAGAAATATGTTTTATTTGATATATGGTTGTCTATGGGTTTATGTATATGATACAGCCTTTTGTCAACCTACCAATCAATTGAGTATGTTCCTTCAATTCATGACGTCACAAAAAGTACTAAGAAAAAATGTTGTGTGCACTCTTAGTTCTGCTCATTTTGGCCATGCCAATAACATATTAAACATTACGGCAAGAATCAATTTTTACACATATCATACGCCCTTGTATCCAGCATTGGTCTATAATTTGGGGCGATTACAGGGAACTGTATTTCTGAATAGAAGGGTATGGTGTATATACCATATTTTGTCAGACAAACATGAGTAACATTTATCGGTCGTTGCGTCATTGAAAACGAAATAACATTATGAAAAAACAGCAATGAGAAGTACAGAACTTTCCTTGAATTTTCGAGTCTTGTTGTGACTTTTGATTGAAAGTACAACCTAGTAAATGACCTCGGAATTGCTTGAAATTTTGTGAATTGCGTAGAATGTAATGGAATTGTATATTTTTATATATAAAACGTAAAAGAAGGGAAAAATGCTCCTGCACTTCTATATCGTATTCTGTCCGATGATTGTATCAATAACCAATGTTAGCTGCTGATTTCATTTGTAAATCTGCATTTCAATTTAATGCACTCGAAATAATCGAACAAGTATGTGAATAATTATAGTCGGTCATTTTTCTGCGGAGATATCGATTTTTGTGACCAAAATTGACATAAATGGATGAATTTCCAATTGAATCTGACAAAGATTAACTTGATGCCATCAAAGATTTGACGATTCATTGGTTTTGACATTTATAAAATATGGCTGAGACAGGCGAAATATGAAATATAATACAATTATATCTTGAACAATGAACTTAAATCGTGTCGTTTTTATATTTATTGTACTGGTACTTTTTGATATCATTTGGTTCCCGAATTCTTGAATTTCGAGCAGGCTTGTACATATTATATATACTTGTTCACTTTGGTGTGAGGTTTCTGTATTGGTTATTGCACAAACTTCACAAAAAAGAAATAAAAAAAGAATTAAAATGTTAACAAACATGCAAAAAGTAGTATCTCTGAAGTCTATGAGCCGAGTCTGAACTTGCTATAGGGGTTAAACTTTTAGTATCTTCAAGTTGAAGAGCAGCAACTAAAGAGCTGTTCAATTGCTTTATGAATTAAAATAAAGTATAAAATGAAGCCATTTGGTGCTTTTTATATACCTTATCCACACATACATTTACTTTTACTTAAAAAAAAACCAAGACCTGTTCTATTCTATAAAAGAATTTTGTTTTATTTGAACTTAATTTTTGTAATTTCTTGAAACACAATGTGTTTGCGTCATTGTCCACAAACACAAAATTGCTTGCAGAAACGAAATATAATTTTCCCACATTCAAATTTCAATTGAGACTAAATTTTACTTTTGTCATTTAAATTAACCTTAAATTGAAATTTGATCAATATTCCGATGAAGAGTCATTTCAGAAAATTGTCTTCTAACATTTGAAGTTTGACGATTAAGCCAATTTTACAGACAGGCTGCAAGCAATTTGCAAACAAAATTACACGCTTAGTGTAAAAATCATGATTAAGTGTTAGTGTTTAAAATAATTTTAGGAACGCAAACATTTAAGTCTTAAGGCTTACGTAACATGATGTTCTCATGGGAAAATCGAAATTTTCATTTTTATTTGGCACGGTCCTGAATGAGAAAACGTGTATATCTATAACACTAGTTAACTATTTTGTATATTTTTTCTCATTTTATTCTTGATTTTCCGAATCACCAAGTTTTCAGACCAAATCAAGACAATTTGTCTTGCATTGAATCAAGACTGGTCAAGACATGTCTTGCAGTCAATCAAGATTGGTCAAGACAAGTTAAGATCAATTTCAGTTCAGCACAGGCAAATTAAACATTACATTTTGAAGTTGCCTTAATCAGTCTTGTAATTTGTGGAATGCAATTTATTGTCTCTTGTTTGCTTAATGTCCATTGGCAAGTATACCATGCTTCCATAGGACGAGAACCAGTTCAATATTTATCAAACAGTTCAAATCGGGGAAGGATGGGACACAAAGGGGAACCAACTTTTACTGCCACTGTAAAAGGGCCGGTGGTTGGGTAGGGTCAGATGATTTAGCTTTCTATAGCGGACATTAGTCTACTTTTTTTTCTCGAAAAGTATAGATATGGTCTTTACCGTGCAGGTATCATGGCATGCTCCAAACATGTTACATACTCTTACCTACTATGGTCCGTGGTCAGGCTTCCGGTATTCTTCAGCTGCATACGAATTCATGATTTTGAACGCATTAGCCTAAGGATAAAACCCGAGGGTTCTCAATAGGTGATCAGAACAGAAATTAAATGGAGTTTTGTTAGATCTACATGCAGTGACTGAAAGGAGCAATTAGTAGATCTCATTTTGATTAGATTGGGAATTTTGAAATAAAGAATAAAAATACGAAAATCTTACATTATCAATTGTTATTTATGAGGAAGATAAGCTGGTGTTTCAGTAGTAGATAGTACCAGTTAAAATGAACCAATAATTATACTATAATAGCTGTTTCCTCGGCTGAAAAAGACCATTCCATACCGGAATTGATCTCGCATCACCTTAATTAGACGTATTTTAAGAAAGTAATTGTAAAGCAATATATGAGTCCATAGTTTTATAATATGATAATAATGCACCCTGATTTGGTGGGTAGTTTGCCCTTGTAATTGTAGAGGGCACTGAATGGGAAAGTATAGCGAAGTAGTTTTATAATGCGATAATAATGCACAACACCCTGATTTGGTGGGTTGTTTGCCCTTTTAATTGTAGATGGCGCTGAATGGGAAAGTAGCGAAGTAGTTTTAAAATGCGATAATAATGCACAAAACCCTGATTTGGTGGGTTGTTTGCCCTTTTAATTGTAGAGGGCGCTGAATGGGAAAGTAGCGAAGTAGTTTTATAATGCGATAATAATGCACAAAACCCTGATTTGGTGGGTAGTTTGACCTTGTAATTGTAGAGGGTGCTGAATGGGAAAGTAGCGAAGTAGTTTTATAATGCGATAATAATGCACAACACCCTGATTTGGTGGGTAGTTTGCCCTTTTAATTGTAGAGGGCGCTGAATGGGAAAGTAGCGAAGTAGTTTTAAAATACGATAGTAATGCACAAAACCCTGATTTGGTGGGTTGTTTGCCCTTGTAATTGTAGAGGGCGCTGAATGGGAAAGTAGCGAAGTGCAATAATCTAGATCATTTGGGATGATGTCTTTTCGATATTGGTCTGATTTTAATACCTTAAACAGTTCTTATAAAATTTAAAATTTTTTCTTGGAACTTATCCAACGATATATCCTAATTAGGCGAAGTATCTTTTGCAAGAGGGAAATGATATTTTATTTCACTTAAAGCATGTCATTAAAACAATTACGACACGGAACAAATTGATATGTTGATGGCAGGTTTCGCGTGACAGGATAATTTGCAGTTGACACAAAAGTCGAATTTAATGTGCTGTTAACAATTTTTAGGATTCGTTTGTACTAAACGAACGCATTAAACTGTAATGTACTACTATTTCAAGCCATAGCAAATGTCAAATTTTATTTCGTTTTCAATTTAACTACTCCTGTAAAAAGTAAATGTTAAGGATGCTCGCTGGTCATGTTTTGGTCTTTTTGTCAGATTTTTGGAATCCTCGGGTTTTATGCATTTCTTAAACATTAAATTTTGCCCATGAACCCCCACTTTTTCTTTTATAATTCAATCATATATACCTTAAAATGGTATTTGACAAAATTTTATGAAATCCTTTTTATTTTTTCATACATTTTTGAGAGACTGAAGTTGCCAATACAAAGACAATGAAAAATCCAGAGAAAACCCATTTCCTGCAAATTTTCAAGGCTTTATAGCTCTAAAATGAGCATATGAACCTATATTTTTTTCTTGCTTATTTGTTTACTATTCATATGTTCTCTCAAACTAAAACACCTATTTTAAATCATATTTATTTCCTATTAGACCAGCGATCATCCTTAATTCAGAATATACATATACACATGCACTCTTGTGATAAGTAATCTTTCTGTTTAAATTTGTTGAATTTCATATTTTCGACTTCTCGTCCTGTTACCATGACAATAAATTCTACGTCATATATTTACATACACACATGGTGATACGAACGATCCGAAGGTAGTATTATTATAAGTCTTAAGACGTTCTGACTTATCATATCTGAGATTTTTCTTTCACAATAATAAATAAAAAAAAGCAGGAAAACAAACTTCCGTTCGGGTGACAAAAAAAAAAAATAATAATGATACAAACTCTGTAATAAAAGGAAATAATTTAAAAAAAAACAATGACAATACGTCTTTTAATTATCAATCAATATTTGCCGCAATTGTTTTTATGCACACCATTATATTTCTTTTTATACCACTGATGATGCTAAAAGCAAATTTTAAACTTGAATTTTTTTCTTTTTCCTTTATTATTGTTGTTTAACTGTTTTAGAATTACCTTTTAGAGGATATCACTAGCGGAGTAAAATAGCTAGATGTAGTATTTTGACAGTAGTGGGCAAATCATACTTAAAATTTACTCTTACAAATCTAATATTTTTCGAGGGGAGGCGTTCGGCTTTCCAACTTTTTAACTCCCCCTGGACAAACTGGTCATGTTAGCTTTTTTTTTCATCAGTTGGCACCCGTCCTCCGTCTGGCCGTCCGTCCGATCGTTTCTTCGGTCAGGTGACTAATTGTCGCCATTAACAATTCCTTATTTTTGATTGGTCAAATAAAAAAAGTTTATGGAA
This sequence comes from Mytilisepta virgata, assembly GCA_028015205.1. Taxonomy (NCBI): domain Eukaryota; kingdom Metazoa; phylum Mollusca; class Bivalvia; order Mytilida; family Mytilidae; genus Mytilisepta; species Mytilisepta virgata. The sequence goes on along the minus strand of JAPWFG010000041.1, from coordinate 935,934 downwards.
CTGGATAGCAAAATAAACAAATATATCATGTTGAACAGGATACCAGGTGAGCGATACAGGCTCACCGCTTGAGCCTCTTGTTTTTTCACTTGCCTTGACCACTGCTGATAAGACATATTTTTTTCAAATTTGCACAAATTTTGCATTAAAATTTGTAAATTAGTGGTCATTGTTTATTTCATCTTGTAATTTTTATATATCACGTGGTTCAAGAGCACGAAAATCTTATTTTACAGCTAATTAAATCGTACATGTATTTATGAGATATTGTCGAGTTCATTCCTAAATTAATATGTATTCTTTATTTTCATATCTGATGACAATATCAGGAAATATTTCAACTTATCCCCTCCTACGTACAATACGAGCACAGGGTTGTTCCTGTATTTTCGGATTATGATTGTACTAGGAGACTTTATTTTTTCCGTTGCTAATGTCATCGCTGATAGGGATTATTGGAATTATCCTTTACTTACATTAAATAACGTGCTTCGTCCTGGCTTCAGTAAACCAATTTTCCTCGTCATGGATTCATTTCAAAACAAAAATAATTAAATGACATCCGATATTTCGTTCTAATTCTATTACCAATTTCACTAAACTTAACACGTAAGTAAAAGCTCCCGTGAGACACGAGACATTAGCGAGAATTCAATAAGTCGTGATAATGTGCCGTAATGCCGAGGGATGTCGTAAAAGCTATTATCTTAGAAATGAACATAAACGAAATATAAATATAAGTTGAAAAACTGGTACGAAAAGGCTATCAGTAGAAATGTGAAATATTTATGGTTTTTCTCCGTTTCCTGGTCGTCTATGGACGGAAATTAAAAAGATCTTAATTCCAAATTGGAAACCCGCAAGATTAAATAGTGACATATAAATCTGAAAACTTAGAGAAGAAATGGAATATGATTTCCCATGACGAGCGTATAAAACAAAAAACAATTTAAAGATTTTGTTAGAATAATTATTGTTTTTTTTCAACCTATTATCAACAGATCAACATACATTGCAATACAGTTAAAACAATGTGTTTAGCCTTGATTCAAACGTATAAAATATTTTTCTTTCTGAAAAGACTTGGCCGTCATACTGCGGAATACCAAAAGTGGCAATGATCGTCTATCTGTCCGTCCGTCTGTCCATCCGTGAATCATTTTCAAGTTACTCCTACAATTAACAAATGCATTACAGTGTATATATCCTGTAAATATCTGAGTTTTGAATCTTAGTAAGGTCTTCTCGATTATAACCATACTGATTAGCAGTCCCGGTCTCCCATGGTCCGATTTGGGATTGTGAGTTCGAAACCTGAATGTACAAGCTCTTCTTGACTCCAAAATGAAATTACAAGGGTTTCTGGTCTTCAGTGGTCGCTTATTGGGACAATCAGTTCTAGCCTCGCTCATGGTGGGATCATCTTACCATTAGGATTTGGGGCCTCGGTGGCCGAGTGGTCTAGGTAGTTCGTCATGACTACTAATGATCACTAGCTTTCAACGCTGGGGTTGTGAGTTCGAATCTCACCTGTGGCGGGGTGCGTTCGACTCCGATCTTAATTGACAAGGATTGCCAATTTTCTTACCGTAGGTTGGTGGTTTTCTCCGGTTGCGCCGGCTTCCTCCACCAATAAAAACAGGCCGCCGCGAAATGGCCAAATGTGCGGAAAACGGCGTTAAACCCCAACTAAACAAACAAGCAAACCATTAGGATTTAAGTTTGTCTGAACCAATGGTTCTATTTTGGAACGAAGTACTCGATAAGACTTGACCCTGATATGATTTTGAAACAACGAAAACTATAGTCAAATAAACATTTATACAATGTACTGTACACTTGTCTTTTAACCTTTTAAATTATGCAGAGACTTTTAGTTCATAGTCTCACATGTCTGTTAGATAAAGTAACAAATATCATCATGCATTCCAAAACTTACACTTAATTCATTACTTTTATTGATAATTTGAGAAGCTTGATTTCTCTTTACTAACAGTATGTGATTAAAACGTTCCGCTGATTTATAAAGAGTTAACTCCCTTAGGTGTTCTGTACCCCCTTAATTCATTACTTTTATTGTTTTACAACAATACGGAAGTGTGTTGCTCAGTTGCTAGTATTTCATGATCAATACTAACACGTAATGGAAACCTTAAATTTACTGCTACAAAAATGTAAAATTTGTAAAAATTACTGAGTATCCTCCCTTAGATGGTTTTTGTCATAACCCTTTTTGGTCATTCTGGGATTTTTTATCTTTTGGATTAATGTTTTGGTTTTCAAAATTTTAGGCCTTGAGTACAACTGATGAGTCGCAAATCGACTAAATGTGCATAGCTGGTACATCAAAATTGGTATCAAGAATTTATATTGAAAAATCAAGCCCACCAGTTTGTCTCAAAGATGAACCGAATTTAATGCTGATTTCGAAAACCTAATTGTCCCGTTTTCTTACTTTTCCATGGACGTGCACATCTTTGCTCAAAAATTAAAAAAATAACTTTAATACCATTTTGCTAAAGGGTTTATACAATTTTATAGTCATAATTAACGAAAATAAATATCTTTGTGTGATTACATCATATCATGAGGCGGAATTATCGTAACCAATCTACCTATTACGACATTAAAAGCAGAAAGATTTACGACATTTCTCTACCGTAAAGTGGCATCAGTGTTCCAAGCTTTTACACTGCTTTCATGTTAAATTTTTTTATTCCATTATTAGAAATCCTTTACATGATCAAAAGTGAGATCATTCTTTGTGATAGGGACGAAGATAGGGTTTCGACTGCACAGCATATTGATTTTTGTTGTATAAGGTTATTTTAGGCTGCGTGTGCGTTTTAAGAACTTGCAAACGATCCATTGCAAAGAAAGCTTTAAAAAGATGAAACGGATTTTTAAATTTGAATTACATTTTTTAAATTTATCTGCTTTTGGTATAGACAATATCAAAAGTAAACTCATTGAAACGCGGATTGTAAAATTTTCCAAGACCTCCTAGAAATTCCAGTATAATTCATTACGTCATAACACGGCACACCCAGCTGTGTTCGTACATCAGACGGAAATGGATGGAAATATAAAATGAGGTTAGAGACCATATTCGTCATGAATGTACATGTATAGTTGAGAAAACAAGCGGAAGGTTTATGCAAGAAGTATTGGCGTGGCGATTTTATTAAAGGTTTGATTAATAGTGTGCTTAAAGTCCAGTAGCAAATAATTCGTGCATCTTCAGGCCGAAAACCAGTTCAACAATTTATCAAACAAAATTCAAATAAGGGTGGGATTGGACACAAAAGGAACCGAGTTTGACTGCCACTGTAGAATGGTGGATGGTTGGCTAGAGTCGGATAATTTAGCCTTCTGTAGCTGCCATTAGCCTACTCTTTTTCGAAAACTGCAGAAGGCGTCTTCAGCCTGAAGGGAGCGTGGCATTCTCTCAACAGGTTACCCACTATGGTCTGCGGTCTGACTTTCCGTATTATGACCTGACAACCCGCCAACGAGAGGGTCTCCTCTATCCGCCATCTGGGGATGCGCTCGGCAGGTCTTTGGGTTGAGCTCCCGTGCTCCATCACAGGTGCCTATACAGGTCTGATATTTGCACGTGCATTTTACTAAATTGTAGGTCTAACGTCCATTCGACTGCTGTATAGCGTAATGTATTATCCAAAGGCTGATATGAACTATATCTTGTCGATAACTTAGATCGTAACACAACCAGTCCTTTTATTGTCATCTACACTGTCTGACCGTGTATGAACTTCCGGTGATCACTCATATTTATTTTTGCATTTGTTTCTTTCACGTCCATAAGATGAATAGGTTTTGAAAATCGGGATAAAAGAGTATTATTAAAAACAGGTTATATGTCCCCTAACAAATGTTCTATTATTTATTGTTTACTGAAAGGAAATTTGAATTTGTATAACAGTTTAATATTTAGCATTGAAAGATTGAATCTGGCATTTGTTTCTTTCACGTCCATACTATTATCAGTTTTTGAAAATTGTGATAAAAGGGTACTATTAGAATTTGTCCAGGTTATATGTCCCCTCCAAAAAAAAAAAAAAAAAAAAAAAAAAAAACACAATTTTCTAATATATATTGTTTACTGAAGCGAAACAAGTTTTTCACAGGCAAAAATAGTTCATACTTGTTCCATTTGAATATGTATAACAGTTTATTTGGCACTGAAAAATAGAATTTTGATAAAAAAAAATCAATACGAAATATTATAATCTTTATTTCAAAATTATTTTATTCCTTATTCGGTTTTTTTTTCAATTAGACATATTAGAGGTCTCGCCTTTTTTCTACATATATAGATTATAAATACCAATAGGGAGATATCTTTTTTTTCAAAACAAGTTGCCATGGTATCCAGGGATAAATCTATGGATTCATAACACTCTCATCTATAAAAGTGCTAGGATTAGCTATCACTTATCGTGTGAATCTAAGTATAATATGTATAGGCTGAGGAAAAATAATTAGTCCATGATCCCATCGAGACTGGTACGGAATTTGAAATAATTAGCTTTTTTTAATAGGTGCGAAAAAAATCTTATTTCTTACATTATTTATCGTCGCCTGAATTTGCGTTTTTGTATAAACGACAGACAACCAATTTACTTTTCTGTAATGATTTGGTTCCCGAGTTCACTCGCAATAGTCATGCAATCGACAACACACCAGTTAGTCATTTCATTGTCAGCAGAGGCACTCCGAACAGACTGAAAAATTACTTGTAGGAATTCTCCAATTGGATTATAATTTTTCTGTATAACTCAGATCTCTATTTAGTGGATTCAATATATATGTATACTAAACGACCCTCTATCTAGAATCTTTGTTTAGCACACTGTAAAGTGATTTTTTTTCCATAACAGAAATAAGTAAATATATTAATACAACCATTTTTGTGAATGACCATTTCAACCGAATTTTTATGAATTTATCTTCATACACGTTAATACCCTGTCTCACCTCTAAACGATTTCTCAGCCGGATTTGTGTAATTTCCCTAAACTGTTTCCGGTAAAACATGTAAATGTTTCTAAAAATATTGAACAGATCATATTTGAAATCGTAACAAAATGTTTATTAAACAGGTTTTAAAATATTGGCAAAAAAAGTTTGAGTTGTTTTAAAATCTTAACACTATTTTTCATGTTCTAGTTTTTATTGAACAGAGTTAAGTCTAGTTATTTTAAAAGGATCGGCATAAATATGTTGAAATAACGGCTCTATTTGTAATACTTTGTGTGGCTCTTAATTTTTTACATATGCTGAATTAATGCAAACTTCGAATGGTTCATACAAGTATTTAACGTTCTTATGGGCGAGACAAAAATGCCTGCAAAACTGAAGATGAGTGACGAATCTGAGGTAAATAAAAGGTTTGTTGTATAGAATCCACCCTTTCGACAAGATTGACCGGTAATTAATAACTCCTCCGTGAAGAAAGCATTACCTCGTAGTCGATCTGACGGTTGTATATATAATGCACGTGCTAACACAAACCTTTTATGGAAAACGTTAATTCCCGCAAATACAATTAAACTTTGGCACCGTAACTGACTTTGCTGACATTCTTATTCAATAATAATTATTCAAGCCAGTATTTCCGAAATGCTCTCTGTTTTTAATTGGTTTACTCAATTTGTCATTCGGACATTCTTTATGTTGTTTACTCGACATAAGAGAACTCCCAAGATGGTATATTCCGTTATTTGATATGCATTTCTGTTAATTGAAGTCATTGGATCGGAAAAGAAAAACAAATAATGGTATTGCTCCAAAAGCACTTATTTTATACGTGTCAGAAGGTCGTTATTCGGGATTGTGTTTCTGACATCGCTTTTCCTGCCTTTCTTTTCATAGTCTGTAGATTATAAAAAACGGCAGTCAAATTTAACTGAAAATTCGTGTTTGCAGACAACTTTAGTCTTAATTGTCCTTCCAGAAAAATGTGACTTTCAAATTTTCTTTGAAAATATTGTCTTGTTTTATTTTTTATTTTTGTTATTATTTTTTTTTCTTTTGCATAGAGAGTATTGCACTTTTTGCATTATTGCATTAGCAGTGTGCATGTAATCTGGGACTATTATATTAATAGTATAATAGTCCCAGATGTAATTGCACTTTTTGCATTATTGCATTAGCAGTGTGCATGTAATTGCACTTTTTTTGCATTGACAATATTTCACTTTTTGCGTGGTTAGAAATAGCGAACGATACTTACACTCATATGTTGGTATATTTGTTTTAGCATTCTTCACTTTAGTAAACACAGGGGACGTTTCCCCACCACCAAAACCGTTACATTACTCTTTTCTTGCTAATTATGAGCTTTCGGATAATGGGTAATAACCGGATGAAACCCGTACCAGAAAGTGCGATAGGTGATAGATTTCTTTAATTGCTTATTGCATTATAAATGAGAAAGTATTTGATTCAACGAAACTAAAATATTTTACTTGAAAGATATTCTAAGATGAAATTGATAAACAAACAAAACCTACATTTCTGTGTTAAAATAGTATGCATACGCTGTTTACGAACCGTAGGCGGAAATGACAAGGTGTTTTCCGATTTATACGTCCGCAACCTACGTGATAGAAACATTAATATTTTCGCTCGAGCGAATTTGAAGAGCATTGAAATCTTTAAAGAAAACCTTTATTCAACGATCATATCATCTTTTGGTAATTTTTCGCTCAATTTGTTTCAAAATTTATGACTCTGAAATCCATTTAATTTGTAAAATACCTATGAATAGATTTATCATTTTTAACGTATAGATCTGTACCAGGGATTTGAAAGTAAAATGTTACCGAATAGTTTTGAATATGCAAAAATATATCCAAAAATAGGTCAAGCTCTAAATATGTACATATGTTGATATAAAAGAATGCTAATATCCTTTTAGCGGGCATTATAACAATTTTCTGCTTCAAAAGCATCTAAAAACTTTATTAGATTTTTTTTGTATTGGTATAAGAATATAAATTTGTATGTAATTCTCTACTCAAAGTATATTTTATGTTAATATTTTGTTTGAGATATTTTCATAATAAAAACTATTGGGTGAGTTTGCTTTGACTTTTAATTTTGCGGTTACACGAAAAAGATATTTTTTATTACTACATATTCATATTTCGTGCCAGCGCGAATAATCAGATTTGCTAATTCAATTTTATATGTTTTTATATATATCATTATTAATTTTGATTTTTCAAGATACACGGAAAAAGGATTATTTTGGTTGATTGGTGAACCGATCTGGTTGATAGGTTATATATCAATCTATTTCCCTAATCTTTATTAACCGCCTCCGTGGTCTCATGGTAGCTTACCCGCCTCGAGTGCGGGGAGGTCGCGGGCTCCATTCACAACCGAGTCAAACCAAAGACGTTTAAATTGGTATTTCCTGATTCTCAGCTAAGCACGCCACAGAGTAAATAGTGTCATTATTGGGTTGCATATCGTCTTGTGGACTATTATTTCGTGAACTAGCAAGTTCAAAATCCGACACAGTGTGTCGGTCTAGTTCACAGACAGGGTTCATGTTCATAAGTACTGAACATGTTTATACTTTTATTATGATTAATTAGGCCAATTTGATATCATGACAATATGATTTTAAGGATGCTCGCTGGTCATGTTTGGTCTTTTTGTCAGATTTTCGGAATCCTCAGGTTTTATCCATTTCTTAAACATGAAATATTTTGCCCATGAACCCCCACTTTTTCTTTTATAATTCAATCATATATACCTTAAAATGATATTTGACAAAATTTTATGAAATCCTTTTTATTTTTTTATACATTTTTGAGAGACTGAAGTTGTCAATGCAAAGACAATGAAAAATCCAGAGAAAACCCATTTCCTGCAAATTTTTAAGGCCTTATAGCTCTAAAATGAGCACATGAACTTATATTTTTTTCTTGCTTATTTGTTTACTATTCATGTTCTCTCAAACTAAAACACCTATTTTAAATCATATTTATTTCCTATTAGACCAGCGATCATCCTTAAACACACAGAAAAGTCTATATACTATACATTTGTATTCCCATTTATTTGAACCTGTGGGTTGTATCCCATTTACGGAATTACCCGATTCGACGAGAAGGTGTCTTCAATAAACTGTCAGTTTTCTACAAAATATTTTTTTCTTCTTCCAAAATGATACGTCTTCGGATATATTTTCCCACATGTCGATGTCTGTTGAAGGCCTTCCCTAAATTTTTAATTCAACATTTTCAGAAAAAAATATAGGTATGTTTTGTCCTTTATTTTGAATACCTTCTGTCAAGAAAGATAACTCGTACATGGGATAGAACTCCAGTATCCTCAAGTTTGGATAATATAGTAACTCTACAGAGACCAAACCTCAGCTAACAATCAGGGGAGGTAATTATATTTGAAAGCGGCCCAGAATATATCTGTATTAGTGCAGGACTTCTCCTGAAATACCAAAGATACTTAGTTAAAGTATCTGACTAAAAATATAATCAGTCAGTATAAATGACATTTAATCTGAACCACAGACAGATATTCCTCGACTGTTACTATGACAACTTATATAAAAGTTCAAATGCAGTTCTGTGCCTAGAGGTAGAACCCATAGAAGTCTTCTTAGAACGCATGACCTTGCTTCATAGTATTGTTTTTACGTAATTATAAAATAAAACAGCATCAAAAACTTTATGTGATTTTTTTTTTCAATTATATCTTCTTTTTATCTAACAATCATTGGTAAGGTCTCTTAAAGACCACTGACAATTTGCTAATGATGTAAAAACAGAAATGGACGTGTTGGTATGTGTGGGGCTTCTCATAAAATGTTGCTAATAGATCCTGTCTTAAAATAACAGGAATAATGTAAAAATTGACTTTTGCTGATAAAGAATTTCACTTCCAAGGCACGCGAAGGCATTAAGGATGTTCGCTGGTCATGTTTTGGTCATTATGTCAGATTTTCTGAATCCTCGGGTTTTATCCATTTCTTAAACATTACATTTTTTGCCCATGAACCCCCACTTTTTCTTTTATAATTCAATCATATATACCTTAAAATGGTATTTGACAAAATTTAATAAATCCTTTTTATTTTTTCATACATCTTTGAGAAACTGAAGTTGTCAATGCAAAGACAATGAAAAATCCAGAGAAAACCCATTTCCTGCAAATTTTCAAGGCGTAATAGCTCTAAAATGAGCACATGAACCTATATTTTTTCTTGCTTATTCATATGTTCTCTCAAACTAAAACACCCATTTCAAAATCTATTTATTTCCTATTAGCCCAGCGACCATCCTTAAGTCGCTTTGGTAATTTTAAAGTATATGCATTTTTGAAGTTCCATGATAGACATGAAGTATAGTTTAATTTTGAAAAATAATGCCATGGGTGGATTTCTATTAATTTCATTAAAACGGAGAACTTTTAAGACGACCATATTATTAAATATTTCATATTAATAAATTTAAATGTACGATAGTTTATTTGTAAACAGATGTTATCGAAAAAACATGTAGCATGCGAGTTTATCGTCAGCCTCATTTATTAAACTCAGTGAAAAGAAAGTTTTACATCGTTATAAAAATGTCTCCGTTATAAATTCATTTTTGATGATGCTGTTAGCAGTTTTAAACAGTAAAAGACACGTTATAAAACGATCTACAACAAACATCTACAGGGATAGCGTGATTTTTCATTAGCAATTTTAGTGTAAAACGTGGTTAGTTATTCTTCTGACCGTAAGCGGCCTTGGGGAAGTAAAGATTCTATTGTGACCCCTATGTCATTGAAAATAATAACGAGGATGATGACAGGAAGCCTGTTAACGGCCACAGGGTAATAGTGAAAACCATTATCCTGTTAAAACTCACTTATATAGATACCTTGCTAGTTAGTTTTTCTACGTGTTGGCGTTGATAAGACTTTAAAATCAGTTTGCAGTCCAAAAATATGAAAAGCACTTGACTTGTCTTTATTCATATCAGCTACTCACTTGGAAAATGCGATTATAACGGAAAACTTAATAATGAAAGTTTGTTGTCGGTAAACCTGTTGGCACTCAAAACGTATATTGGGAAAAAAGAATAAAAGTTTAATACAAAAGGATGTAAATTTCATAATAAATAGTTGTATATTTCATTGATCGCGCTAAGACGCAGTATTTTTGTGAGTGTAGAACATTAATTTCTGTTCCCAGATGTAAATATCAAAGAATTATCGTATTTTCTTTGAAGTTTTAGTAATTTTAAAAAGAGATGAGATTAATGTTCCGTATGTTGTGAAATACTGAAATATCGGAAAAAAATTATTATGAAATTAATAACGATAACTGGATATTTCATAATTGGACAATTTATATTTTCTATATATTGGAACAATTGATAAGAAAACGGTTTTAGTGATAAATAAGAAAAAAGTTTTATGAGAAATATCGGGAAATATATTAAAACCATTTGAAAGGAGAAAACAAAAGTCTAAGCTAATCACAAATCGAAGAGCATTTGATGCGGACTAGTCAACCGGAAAGCTACTTGACACTGTTGTTAGGATTGGAAAAGGATCATTGAGAGAATGCTTATTTCTTGAAGTAGCCAGTATGGAATTTTTTTCAACATAATAAGAAGTATTATTTACAAAACTGCAAAAGTGAATGTGATTCATGAGGTCTTATTGTCAACAAAAGTTTGAATGATAAACGTAAAATCTTGAAAATGGTATTGAAATCGTAATTCTAAAAAATCGCTTGAGTGATGCGGATTTTGGTTAAAATGTGAATTTAATTTGACAAACTGAGTTCGGAGAGTTGTGATAAGACAGAGATTTAGGAACTTAAAATAAACGTAACAGGTTGGTAAACATGTTTTCAATCCACTTTGATTAAAACTAAACGAGTATTATATCTAAAATTCATTTAACTTGCTTTAAAAGTCAGATCTGTTTCGGAACGGACCAATTGTAAGCAAACCAGCTGCTCCCTAAATTTAATTACATTTGTTCTGTGATCAAAATCCATTTCCTTATAAAGTATTTTTATTCATCATTAAGGTCAAATTAAAACATTTAAAATGCTATAAATTTGAAATTTAACATCTAGTCTTTAATTCCATTGTTGATGTTTATAGAACACACATCGAACTCCAGTACGGAATAAAATCATTCTTCGAAACGATGCCAAAGGCTAACTCATATTCAGTTACGACATCAGGAAGCTGAATTGAGGATGTCACCATGCATTGTTTGTTTTGTGAGCATGCCGTTATGAATTAATTAATGAAATTGAGGCTCCGGAGGATAAGGACATGTAAAGTAATATGGCTGTAATTGTTCATTGGATATAACAGTATTATAAACAACCAATAAAGGATGGTTATACATTATTTTCAAATATTGTAGAGTGGAGAAAGTGTCCTAACTTTTGCTTTAACATATCGAAGACCGCATGTGATTAAACTCAAACACATTTCAAAACCATTCAGGAACCATAGATTTGACTACAGTTCATTAACTAAGCTCGTTGAAATACAAAATCAAAATAAATAAAAATGATGTTCTATATAAACACATCACTTTTCGGGTTAATATCACTGAAGAAACGCAGTCTCTGAGCGCGATTTGTGAAGACTGAAAACTGTAACAGTAAAATCTTTGAAAATGCATAGAAGTTTCATGTCTTGTCTATCAAGACACACTGAAATTGTTTTAGTAAGAATTTCAGTGAAACATTCCCTATGAGATAAGTATTAGTTCCTTATAACACGAACACTGTGATCATTTACCGAATAAGTCTGTTGTATATATGCTAATTAGGAAACTTGTGCAAAATGGCTAGTTAAATGACAATTCCGTTACCATTGAAATGTGTTTAGGCTATGAGCGGTTAAGAATATGTATTAGTACAATATAATTCTAAATCGTAATTCGGTATGGATCTGAAAAATTTCAACGGAATTTCGTAGCTATGGTGTCACGATTTCACACGTTTTTGCTGATTGTACTTAATTTTGTTGCTGGTTTTGCTAATCATCCCGTTAAATTGGGGATTTTGTTACCAGCAGGTGACAAGTATCAGTTCAATTTAGGCAGAGTCCTACCAGCGATTGATATAGCCATAGAATATGTTAATAGGACCAAGCTTCTTCCGAACCATGTGTTAATAAAAAATGTTCGAGATTCAAAATGTTCGGAAACTACCGGGCCTTTAGAGGCAATAGATCTTTATTTAAAAGGAGAAGCAAATGTGTTTATTGGACCCGTATGTGATTATGCTGTTGCACCAGTGTCAAGATTCTCGCCATCATGGTCTATTCCGGTCATCAGCGCTGGTGCCTTGGTGGATGCATTCGTTGATAAAACTGATTACAAAACTTTAACCAGAATTCAGGGTCCTTATGGCAAAAATGCTGATTTTGTTTGGGAGATCACGAAAACGTTTAACTGGTCGACAGTTGGATTACTTTTTCACGATAAGTACAAACCGGAAGGTGGTAGATCGGACAACTTCTTTACTATGGAGCCGATCTTTCATATGTTTAAAGAAGCAGGAATTGAACCCTGGTATAAAGCGTTTGATGAACGATATCCTCTAACTTACGATGTTGGGCATTTACTTACAGAAGCGTCTAAAGTGGCAAGAAGTAAGAAATATTTTATTTTCAAGATTAATCTCCCCTTTCCCTCGCTTTCTGTTTCACGCATCACTTGAAACATTTTGAATGTTTACTTCTTCTAAGAATCAGTTTATTGTTTTCTAAACTTTATGACCCTTTTCCGCCGTTTGTTTCTTAAATCTACAAAACTCCCACCTGTCTGGTTAATGTCTGCAAAGGTAGATCATTCCATCTGTCAAAATAATTCTTCTTATCCATTACCGATATCACCTTTCTTCAGCGTTCTTTTGATGATTTATCTCTGTCTAATTTTACGTTTTATTATGATAACTTTCTTCACATTGTCAGCAAAAGTCATTTAACAAATTTCTATGAATATGATAGGATATTCCCAGATTTGTAGATCAGAGAACAGTATAAATGTAAATGTTTAACCCTTTTTTGTATTTATCATTAAGACCTGACATTTGCAATCATATAAGAACAATGATAACAAATGAGTGTATAAGGTTGCAGGTTCGATCCACAACCGAGTCAATCGAAAGCCATTAACATTGCAATATTCTTCGTCTCTGTTAAGGGAGAAACCATTTTATTTATTTTTTTTTGAGGGGGGGAAGGGGGGGGGGGTAGGATCAAATGTTTGATCCTGCTTATTTTTATCGTCGAAATTTTGGTTCTGGATATTATTTTTCGGCCTAAATGTTTATTTACATTTAAACCAAAAATTTCCTGATCGACACAGGCCCTACATTTTTTTACAATTTGATCGTAGCCACCCCCCCCCCCCTTTTCCACCGTATATTGTGTACATACACAAAATACTTTCTTTATATTCAACGAAACATCGAAATTGCTTTTTTGTTGTACCAGTTTAGGTAGTTTTTAATTATCTTTTGATTAATCACAGCATAGCAAATAAGGGCATTAATTTTTTATTTGCCCAAAATACTGGTCCTGCCTTTTTTATTTCAAATTTGATCCTAGCCTCCATCCCCCCTCCCATAAAAATCAAATGGTTGCTCCCTAACGGCAAGCCTCGTTTGCGATCGTAAGAGTAAAGACTGGTCAGAATATACATGTAGTGTTATTGTTGTGTTACATATCTTTATGATGACTGTTGCCTCGTGAGCTAGTAAATTACAAATTCGACTAGGTGGGTCGTCTAGTTCACAACGGGGTTCACATGCCTAAACATCAACGGGTTCACATACTGATCTGCACGTAATGCATGTACATGTAAATGTGACTGGACGTTAATAAAAAATTATCTATCAATCACGAGCATTTGGAATACAAAAAAAAAAACTCTTAGTTAGGTCTAAATCATGAACTGAGACAAGCTCAAGAATCCATTTGATTTCCATATTCGCTTTCCTATCAAATCAGTTCAGCGTTTTTGTAAAATGGGAACAAATGAAATACTCCCCGACCTCCACTACACCCTATTCACCCCTCCCAGTATCGATACCCGACATTCTGCCCTCCCCTTTTCCGTTACTTTATCAACTCTTCATGTTTCTTCCCAATTTTCCGCCATATTGTCAGCATCTTGGTCATTGGGTGATTTAGACCAAAATTGACGATGAAATAAAACATTTAAAGAAAAAATAGCTCATTATTCTGAATTCTTAATGTGATTATCCAGTTTTATAATTGTGCTTCGTATTTAGTATATTTTATGATATGTTTTTATAAGCTCCCGAAGGGAAGTGTCGATTTGGCTACTGTACTTAGAAGATTTTTTTATTCAATCGGAAGTTGAAACCAACATCCGGTATTGCGCTAAGACCCGAATGTGGGTCTGTTCGCCCCAATGTACATATTTTCGCCCCTGGATCCGTTCAAAGTCTTTGTTAAGATATTTTGTTAAATAATTTTTCATGGGGAAATACGGATACACATTTCCTGATATACCCTTCTTAAACAACCGAGGGAGCTCAGCAGGTAACACCTGCCTCATATTAAGAAATCCTTAACGTTCTACATGCATTTTGTAATCGAATTAAGACGCAACATACATGTATATTGTATGCAGTCAAATTAAGTTGCCGAAAAAGGTCGATTTGGTTATTTTTACGTATAATCATTTTTGTAGTTGCATATGATAATACACATGTAGTACAGTTTGCTGACAAAACAATAATGTTGAACTGACTATCACACCCGATAAAAAAGTAAAAATGAAAAATCATATATATATGAATTATATCGAATAGCTGTTAGTTTCCTCTTTTGAAATTTTAACTTTGAGACAATTTGCATCATGCATGTAATTGTGTAAAAACAATGGTAACTATTTCGTCTTCCGGTTTCTACCTGTGATTTGCCGGAAGTTAAAAGTAATCATTTTCATTTGTCGGTAATATGTCATCGACACAGGATTTTTTGTTTATTTTTATAATTTGCCATTTTTGTACGTACTTTTACGACATTATCATTAAAAATCTGTCAATTCAAATGAAGCACGACTAAATTTTTTATCTATTGTTCAAGTAATAAAAATAATAAGTGCATGTAACTGGTGCCTTTTAATTTGCTGACGATTTTAATATATTCAATAATATTCATTTATTCAGCAATTAGCACGAAGGTTACAGTGAGGGTATACTGCAGATAAGACCAATTAAACTTAATTGGTACACTATCATCTATGCCCTATATTTTTTTTATTTCTCGGAATGTGATCCATTTAATAAAAAATAGAATCCTCTCACCCTACCCATATTGTTTAGAAGGGGTGAAAGGTCATCCATCAATTAATTTTTACATTAATCGGCGGGCTACTGCCTGGACACCTCGGTTCGTGGAATGGATTTTTCGCATTTTGAAAGTCTAAACGTTAGAATTATTAGACAGTCATTTGTTGGTTAATTAAACTTATTGATTTGTCCATGAAAACATAAGAATTGTAAAATTGTTTATAAAGTTTATGTTTGTATACCTCACAGATGTTTCTGAATGGGGAATTTACATTAGTAAAATTAATCAATGCACATGAAAATTTGAGAAAAAAAAAATAATAAAAATTTGAATTTATCAAGTCAGACCTATCCTTAAATTTGTAAACTGTTGTTTTAAATATTTTGAATGCGCTCTGTGCATATTTCATGCAACTCAGGGTTGTGATACTTAATTTTATAAAATCTCACAGGAAGAGTTATCGCCCTTTTACATTGAAAATTACATGGGTGGAGTGTTTTTTGTTGTTGTTTGTTTCTCTGGAAGTGGTGGCATCTATCTGTAATTCCCTTAGAGTCTTAATCTCGACTGGTGGAAAGTTACTGATCTCTCACCCCCCCCCCCCCCCCCCTTTTCGAGATGATATTAATCAAAACAGATAGGTAAAACATTTTGAATGAACACGAATTTTATAAATTAAACGATACCAAAGTAGTCTATAAGTTCTGAATTTAACGAAAACGTATTTTTTTTCAGACAAACATATTATTAATAATTCATATTAATCCATCACACTATTTGTTAGCAGACGTAACCGAGTTTATCGTCAATATCATTGAAAAGAAAGTGTTACACCGTTATAATAACGTTTCAGTTACATTATGTATAAATCCATTTTTGATGGTGCTGTCAGCACTTTTCAACAGTAAAAGACGCGTTAAAAAACGATCTATAACAAACCTCTACAGGGATAGCGTGATTTTTCATTAGCAGTTTTAGTATAAAACATGGTTAGTTATTCTGCTGACCGTAAGCGGCCTTGGGCAAGTAAAGATTCTATTCTCTTGGTAACATGTTATTGTGACCCCTATGTCAGTGAAAATAATAGCGAGGATAATAGCAGAAAGCCTGTTAACGGCCATAGGGTAAATATAGTGAACACCATTATCCTGTTAAAACTCACTTATATAGATACATAGCATCTTAGTTTTTCTACGTGTTGGTGTTGATAAGACTTTAAAATCAGTTTGCAGTCCAAAAATATGAAAAACACTTGACTTGTCTTTATTCATATAAGCTACTCACTTGGAAAATGCGATTATAACGGAAAACTTAATGATGAAATTTTGTTGCCGGTAAACCCGTTGGCACTCAAAACGTGTATTGGGAAAAAAGAATAAAGTTGTGATACAAAAGGAGGTAAATTTCATAATAAACAGTTGTATATTTCTTTCATGAATAACGCAGTATTTTTGTGAGCTGTGTTTTCATTGTGTAGAGCATTAATTTCTGTCTCCATATGTAAATATCAAAGAATTATCGTATTTTCTTTGAAGTTTTAGTACTTTTAAAAAAAAATATTATGAGATTAATGTTCCATATGTTGTGAAATACTGAAATATCGGAAAAAATATTTTATGATAAAATTAATAAAATAAGTGGATATTTTATAATTCAATAATTTATATTTTCATTGTGTTGGAACT
This sequence comes from Mytilisepta virgata, assembly GCA_028015205.1. Lineage (NCBI taxonomy): Eukaryota > Metazoa > Mollusca > Bivalvia > Mytilida > Mytilidae > Mytilisepta > Mytilisepta virgata. The sequence goes on along the minus strand of JAPWFG010000041.1, from coordinate 918,899 downwards.
ATTGATAAGAAAACGGTTTTAGTGATAAATAAGAAAACAGTTTTATGAGAAATATCGGAAAATATATTAAAACCATTTGAAAGGAGAAAACAAAAGTCTAAGCTAATCACAAATCGAAGAGTATTTGATGCGGACTAGTCAACCGGAAAGATACTTGACACTGTTGTTAGGATTGGAAAAGGATCATTGAGAGAATGCTTATTTCCTGAAGTACCTAAAATGGAAATTATTTCTACACAATCAGAAGTATTATTTACAAAACCGCAAAAGTGAACGCGGTTCAGGGATTCTTATTATCAAGAAATTTGTGAATGATAAGCACTACTGAATCTTGAAAATGGTATTGAAATCGTAATTCTGAAAATCGCTTGAGTGATGCGGATTTTTTGTTAGCAGTGAATTTAATTTGACAAGCCGGGTTCAGAAACATATGATAAGAGAGAGATTAAGGTTCTAAAAATAAACGTAACAGGTTGGTAAAAATGTTTTTAATTCACTTTGATTAAATCTAAATAAGTAAGGTCTTTTAAAATTTAAAAAGAACACAGCAGTTGAAATGTTATCCAGCTTTAATCAGATTGATCGGAAATGCTATAAAAATGAATGAACATGTGTTTCTGAAATAATAAAAAAAAATTGTCGTAACTTTGCAATTTTATTTTTTTAGATTTAATAAAATTTACAGAAATACAAGTTTGAATAAATAAAATTAACAATAATGAGATAATATTTGTATTTTTATAATGCACATTACGTATATAATATAATTGCAGTAAATTTGCTGTTTTAAGAACGGACCAATTGTAAGCAAACCAGCTGCTCCCTAAATTTAATTATATTTGTTCTGTGATCAAAATCCATTTCCTTATAAAGTATTTTATTGTTAATTAAGATAAAATTAAAACACTTTAATGAAATAAATTTCAAAGTTAGCATATATGGTCATTAATTCTAATGTTGATGTTTATAGAACACATCGAACTACAGTACGGAATAGATTCATTCTTCGAGACGATGCCCAAAGCTATCTCATGTTTAGTTACGACTTCCGGAAGCTTAATTGAAAATACCACCATCAGTTGTTTTGTGAGCATGCCGTTATGAATTAATTAATGAAATTGAGGCCCCAAAGGATATTTACATATAAAGTAATATGTCTAAAATTGTTTGTTTGATATAATAGAACTTAAAACCACAAAAGAGGGATGGTTATACATTAGTTTCAACATTGTAGAGTGGAGAAAGTGTCCTAACTTTTACTTATACATATCGATGACCGTATGTGATTAAATTCAAACACATTCCAAAACCTTTCAGGAACCATACATTTGTTTACAGTTAATTAAGTTCGTTGAAATACAAAATCAAAGTAAATAATAAATGAAGGTCTATATAAAAACATCACATTTTCGTTTTGGTGTCATTCTGTGCGCGATTTATGAAGACTGAAAACTATAACAGAAAAAACATTTCCGAAAATGCATAGAAGTTCCGTGTTCGTCTATCAACACACACTGAAATCTTTTAGCAAGAAATTGAATGAAACATTCCTTTTGAGATTATCAAATATAAGTATCAAATCACATTGATTTCAATTCCTTATAACACGAAGACTGTGATCATTTACCGAATATGTCTGTTGTATATATGCTAATTAGGAAAGTTCTATACAATATCTTGTGCAAAATGGCTAGTTAAATGACAATTTTGTTACCATTGAATTGTGTTTAAGCTATAAGGGATTAAGGATATGTATTAGTACAATATAATTTTAAATCGATATTCGGGTTGGATCTGACAAATTTCAACGGAATTTTCGTAACTATGGTGTCACGAGTTCACACGTTTTTGCTTATTATAACAACGTTTGCTGCTGTTTTTGCTAATCAGTCCGTTAAATTGGGAATTTTGTTACCAGCTAGAGGCAAATATCCGTTTACTTTAGGTAAAGTCATACCAGCGATTGATATAGCTATAGAATGTATTAATAAGACAAAGCTTCTTCCGAACCATGTGTTGATAAAAAATGTTCGAGATTCAAATTGTTCGGAAACCACCGGACCTTTAGAGGCAATAGACCTTTATGTAAAAGGAGAAGTTAATGTGTTTATTGGACCCGTATGTGATTATGCTGTTGCACCAATATCACGATTCTCGCCATCGTGGTCTATTCCTATCATCAGCGCTGGTGCTTTTGTAGATGCATTTGATGATAAAACTGTATATAAAACATTAACCAGAATTCAGGGTCCTTATGGTAAAAATGCTGATTTTGTTTGGGAGATCACGAAAACGTTTAACTGGTCCACAGTTGGATTACTTTTCAACGATAAGCATAAACCGGATACTGGTAGAGCGGACAGCTATTTTACTATGGAACCGATCTTTCATATGTTTAAAGAAGCAGGAATTGAACCTTGGTATAAAGCGTTTGATGAAGATTATCCTTTAACTTACGATGTTGGGCATTTACTTACAGAAGCGTCTAAAGTGGCAAGAAGTAAGAAATATTTTATTTTCAAGATTACTTTTCCCTTTCCTTTTGTTTTCGTTTCACGCATCGCTTGTTGTATGGAAAAGTTTGGATGTTTACTTCCTGTAAAAAAACAGGTTAATTTCTCAGAGCTATGGCCTCTTTCCACCGTTTGTTTCACTCGTCAGTTATATTTGAGAAAGTTTGAATATTTTACCTTTCTTCTCACACAGTTGAAAGGTCATAGAAATGCCAAATACAATAACATATAGATTGAATATCAGAAATTTCGGCTATACATATGTACATCTTTTAATGTCCGGTACCACGGCACACTAGAACAAAGGACTTTTTACAGTTGTCAAGCATGGCAAATTTAGTTCAAAGTATTATCTTAGGACATGAATGCAGGTTACGTAATGTCGCTTTTCAGAAGTTTGCCGATAATTCCGGAGGTCGTTGCCAAAATAAGAACGCTGAAATTTCTAAGTTATTTTATTGAAAAAAAAAATATGATCCTAAATTTTATTTCTTTTTTACCAAAAATAACATTAACCAAAAATGTAAAGCAGGGTTTATGTAAGTACATTTGTATATCTTTCTCGTTGCCATGACGTTGTTAGGAACATCCGGAAAAATCACGTGGCCGTTTGAAGGTCCGGATATCTTAAAACAGCCTTGATACAAATGACATCTGAAATTTTAAGAAATTTACATAATTATGGTATTGAATTCAGTAACCTAGGATCATCTAGATATCTAAAAAATGTTATGATCATGATTCAAAATCACAGTAACCTATTTCTTATCTATATAATATAAATATCAGAACTCCCAGCTGTTTGGTTAATGTCTACACAGGTAGATCATTCCATCTGTTAAAACAATTCTTAATATCCATTGACGATATCACATTTCTTCTGATGATTTATCTCTGTCTAATTTGAAGTTTTATTATGATAACTTTCTTAACATTATCAGCAAAACACATTTAACAAGTTTCTATGAATATAATAGGATATTCCCCGAGTTGAAGGTTAGAGAACAGTATCAGTCTTAATTTGAACATTTTTTCTATACATCATTAAAACATGAAATTTGCAAAACCTATTTGCATCATATAATAATGAATAAAAACAAATGAGAAGGGCCGCTTAGATAATGACTCGCCACGAAACAGGTAAACCTTGCATGTCTACCTGTTTCTAAGGCTCGTACAAATACAATGGTTTTTTTCGACAATATGCATATATTGCATATAAAGCGGTATATTGGTATTTATGTTGTAAATGTAGAACATCGAACCACAGATTACCCATCGAATTGGGTCGGGAATTAGGAGATGAATTTCATTATCTTTTTGAGTGCTCCAGTTTTGAAAATGAGAGAAGGATATTTATTAGTAGTGTATGTAGAAATAGAACTAATATATTAAAATCTGGAAACTTGTAATCAACTCAAAATAGATATACCATTTTCAAGGTATGTAATTTCATTAAAATTGTAAATAAGAGGGTATGTCCTCCTGGTTGATTATCTATTCCTTCTCTTCATATGTATTTAGTTACTTATGAATATTCATCAATCTCTATACCTTCGTTGATTGGTTATGAGAAATAGAGAAATTTTGAAATTTGAAATAGTTAGAAAGCTTAATTAGGTCAAAATTTATGGTGAATAAAAAATTGTAACTCGTGGCCACGGTATATAAACTCGATAATGAATAGGTCGTTAAATTAATGTCCACGCAGGTAGATAATAAGTCGTGGCCCATGAGTTAACAAGTCGTTTGAAAGTTACTGTATAAATTGTTCTTATATTCATTTATTTTTATTTTTTTATTTAGAAAATTGGACATAAAAAAACTTCAATATTTGCATATTGATAATACAACCATTCGACATGGGGAAATTGCATAACGTTAATAAATTAATAATTAATGCATTCTTCGATAAAATGTGTTTCTATATTTTGCAAACATTCCTTCTAAAATTAACTTCAGTTCAATTATTACTGAACCGTGACATTGACAATAATTCTAAGTGTTAATTTTCCGGTTGATTGCAATCTAATTTGGCATGGTTATAAAAATAACTTCTTATGCCTTTTCTATGTTTTCCTTGTATTCCAGTGGAAATCTTCTGAATCAGATAACAAAAGTTTATTTTATAGAGAAAGCAATTCATATTTACTACGAAGCTTTAAAATAGTAATTTATCATATTATTGCACTCAAACGCTTGTAAGATTATGAGTCAATAGTTCTGTTTATTTTTAATGACTTCTGCGGACTTCTCGCATGATTTTGTTTTGTTATACACGTGATTCTTAAAAATTCCTAGATATTCCCTACAAAGTAATGACATTAACCCCGGCGGGGCGGGTGGGGTGGTGTGGGGGGGGGGGGGGGGGGGGGGGAGTTAACAAGTCTTTTAGTATGGTGCAGGTGTGCGGCCAACATTTTCGAATCCCACCGTATTCATATATTTCAGATTCCAAGAAAATCTAACCTCATCATATACATGAATAAACAACTCTTTTCCTGACTCTCACCTTGTATTTTCACAAATAGTTCAACCAGAACTGACGATATCTGACAGGCACTTGCATACAGGCTATTGACTATATATTTAAATAGTTGATCTTTACCCATATTTAAAATGAGAAAAAATAGACCCTATAGGGCCGCACATGTGTAGTTACCATTACATAGGAAGTTACCCCGCTCCCCCCATTAATCTCGAAAATTGTCGACAGAACATTGGAAACGAAATAAACTTAACTTTTTTATGCATAAAACAACGAAAAGTGTTAAAACTTGCTAAAATATATATCTAATATCCAATTAATGCCTTAAACTTCTGGTTAAAGTTATTTTTGATAAATAAAAATATGATTTCCGGTCATGATGTATTATGGGCCGGATACCTCAACTTGTCATGCCTTTAGATATTCTAGTATAAGTTATTATGAGGAACCAGAGTGAGTTATCTTTTCCTAACCAATGTAGGTAAGGGAGATAATTAAATTCCTTCCCTTTTGTCCTGGGGCTATAAAAGGGAGACAAATTTATTATCTCCCTTACCTACATTGGTTTGGAATATAACTCACTCTGGTTTCTCATTGACTCGGTGTCCTGTTACACAAACATTCGTGCGATTAAGATTTTTCGTTACTGTGATCTGTTTTCCGTTCTGTTGGTGTCCGGGAAGCAGTCGCAATCTTAGTTGGACGAATGTTTATGAAACTTGGTCATCCGTGTCAAATAGGCGCTTGTATAACGACAATATTTTATGATAATACCGATAATTGTAAGATAAGTACTCAGTCACGAATTTTGCTTTAATTCTATTAAATGCCTCTCAGCAACAGCTGTTTTTGGCATACTTATTAATGGTATAATTCAGTTTATAATAATACTTTTAACGGAATAGTTTCTGAACATATCATTTTCATTATTGATGTCGAGAAAAAAGTGTTTTTTTAGTTTCTTTCATATCATAAGGTTATTGTAAATTTGCTTACGGCTTTGGTTATTATATGTTATTAAGAAATAGAGAAAAATTACCTAATTTGTAGGTGTAACACTGCAAGGGAGGATGCGGTGCGCAAACCACTTCTAAAATCTACAAAAATAAATGGTATTTAATGTAAAACTTTGCCCATCAAATCAAAATGAACGACTTCTTTCTATAACTTTAATATTAATCTTCAAACTTACACTTTGAAATGTAGGCTTTGAATATTCAGTCAGATCTCTGTTCAAAGATCAATCGGCAAGTCTCGGTTCATTCCGCTTCTCTCCAACAAAAAGGCGGAAACAACCGAGATTGGCCGAAAAGAATGAATTTCACAAGACATTGCTGTTGATTTCCTTGACAAAATTCCATGAAAACAAATCTCCCTCGTAAAACATTTTTAACAAAAAGGGACAAGACAATAATTGGATGATAAAGTTGTGTTGGCTCTGGCAAAAGTCAAGTCATAATTGTTCATTGTACATAAAATTTGAACAACGGTCACCAATAAAACTTATTCAATAAAAATGAAACAATCGCTTCAGAATTTAACTGCCATTTTATTTCTTTAAAACTGGTTTTTGACTATACCCTTACGACAATCATAAACGCAGAAAAGAAAAGCATGACGGAAGATTCATCGATAAAAATCCGCGTTACGATTTAGAATTGATCGGAGCTTTTTGATTCAGTTATTTAACATCCATAAGACCCATATCTTAACTCGATAGAATGAACACAATGAAACGATTGTTTGACTACAAGTGACATATTCTCTGTTTTTGATCGTAATAATCAAAATATTCTTTAAAGGTCGTCAAAGGATCAAACGATGCGCAAAAGAAAACACCCATTGGAGTATACGGGGATGATTGAAAATGTCTAGTCATGATTACAGCTGTCAATTTCATACGTACATGCCGATTTATCTTTTCCTTAGGATTGTCTTTCGGGATATTTTTTTCATATTCAATAAGACATTAGAGTATGGGTCTAGACAGAATCCTAAAGATTTTATTTCAATATGACCGCCATTTCCGTCGTCTGTTGTGATTGGTCATCCGGAACTTTGTTGTATTGTTTCAACAGCTAACCGATAAAAAAATGATAAAGATTTTCTTATGACAAGAAACATGTTAAATTGTATCTCACATGCAAGCTTTATTGGAATTTTTTTCACACCGTGTCCTTAAAATATAATTGTATATATTTGCTTGAAAATATTCACTCTTGTAAAATGGCATCTGAGTGAGGTACTAAATTAATTGAGCGGGCAGTGGAGATTACCATAAAAGCTTGTATATAGCACGCCCGGGATAGCACGTGCTGTTTAATATTCACGCTGAAGTGGAAATTAGGCATTTTGCTGGTTTTCGTTTTCGATAATAAACGTGGATGTATAAGAGAGTTGCTGGAAAATGTCTTTAAGGCGAATTTTAAATGTAGCTTTTAAAAAATAATCTGTCGGAGTGTTTAAGTATATTGCTAATACAATCAATTTTGTTTTCATATGGAATCTGATTTTCTCCATTTTCTTTGGAATGATATCACGGTATACCAGCTAATAGTCTCTGTCATACCCATCTGTAAGCGAATCAATGTATTCGTAAATGATAGAAATAAATACGAACTTATTCATTAAGAAAAAATTATTTTGTGAATGCCATCTTTTAACGTGTTCATCGCTGGATGGCTACTTGGAACACTCTTCTTTAATAGATTTATCGATTTGAGTAGAAAAATACTTTTGTCAATGTCTTGAAACGGTATAGAGTACGACATTGTCAATATTTCACCTATTCAGTCGCCATTCCTCACTCTCGAATATAATAACTTTGCGGTATTCAATCATACTTTTATCCACTCCAAATTGAAGGAAATAATATAAAGAATATTAGCGATATCTCTATTAATTAATACAATTTATAATACAAGCGTCTTCCATCTATTAGCACGTCCCTACACAATTCATCTTGTATTGGTTTTCAGCACGACCGCAAATTGAGTTCACGGAAGTTAACAAAGGTTTATTTGTGGGTAGCATCTAATTTAATTTGTTAGGAATTCCTGTCCTTCGTCAATACCAGAGGAAGATCGTCTGCTGCAACCCGGAGTAATATTGAAAACTTTACGAATAAATGCCTCAACGACGAAGTCGCAATGTTCGTTCTTTAAAACGCAACAGTGATTCAAGTCGATTCAACGACACTGGCGGTCGTCTGTGACAGAATGCGGCTAAAAAAACAAGACGAAAACTTAGTATGATTTATATCTGACATTCTAAAGTGGCAACTATTTGGTTTTATGGGATTAGAGCAATGGGGAATTTACCAAAAATTTCAAACATTGGAAAAAAACAGGTATAAGAATACGAGGATTGCATTGTGCAACCCTTATTATGACTGAAATAAAGGACTATCAATAGATATTTTTAATATCAAATCGTAGCAGATATGCCTGAAAAACAGTTTTCTTTCTAGTTTAGTTCATATGCAAACTATTACAGTAATCAATATCATTACAGTTTCAAGCATGAAGTATAATAATATGTCGTTGATGGACGGTTATCACGGAAATCTCTCAAATAACATTTTTTACAGTATTTACATGTATATATATATTATTATTTTATTTATTTATATATATATATATATATATATATATATATATATATATATATATATATATATATATATATATATATAAAATAATAACACCTTGTTGTAATGAGCTCTTGATTGAGATCTATCAAATAATTCTAGGGGGCCTTGGTGGCCGAGTGGTCTTGATGACTACTTGTGATCACTAGCCTGTCAACGCTGAGGTTGTGAGTTCGAATCTCACCTGTGGCGGGGTGCGTTCGACTCCGATCTTAATTGACAAGGATTGCCAATTTTCCTACCGAAGGTCGGAGGTTCTCACCGGGTACTCCGGCTTCCTCCACCAATAAAAACTGGCCGCCTTGAAATAGCCAAATGTGCTGAAAACGGCGTAAAGCCCCAACTGAACAAACAAACAAACAAATAATTCTACTTTATAGTTGAGTGACATGTTTACAAATTCAGGAAACAAATGCATCTGTGGACATATCTTAAAAAAATTGACTATAATCTGAAACCATTCCATCTTAGTTTTATTCGTTAAATTCTGACATTTAATTAACTAGCCATTCTAAAGGACACGCAAATTGGGAGATTTTTACAGAATAACGGATTTGATATTGATAATCATATGAGGCCGAATGACAAAAGAGAACGTTGTCATTTTCTCGCCAATTAAAAACAGCATGACTCAGAAACAAAGGTTTGACGATAGTAACACGCTCATTATTGTTTTAATTCCTATTTGCAGCGATGAAATAGTCTTGTCAAGCATTTGTGGCTTTCATGGTCGGGATAGTCATAGAACGTGATAGTTTGTTAAGACGTCGTTATCACATATGGAAATTCATGTTTTTTAGAATGTCACTTTTCATTTAACGCATTATTGAATAATGTTAATTAGTTCTAATATTTTTCCATGTTTTATTAAAACTATAATAATGAATACGAAAAACAATTCGCTTTCTTTAATTTAAATGTAATTCTTTCATTAAATTATAAAAATGCAGATATAAAGTTCTAGCATTTTCTTAATGCAGCTTCGAATAATTCTTGCAACCATAAGACATTTCAATTATTTCATAAGAAAGAATTTCAAGCAATGTGGTATGTTACGTGAGCGTTTATCAGTCCAAGTGACATTTGATTAATTCTCAACATGAAATTACATGTATTATTTGCTATTTTCAGTCTTAAACCGTTCAGATTTACCACATCCAATTCCACATTTGTACAAATAATACCTTTTATTACATTGATGATGGTGATTTATCGAAATTTCCAGTGAAAATAAATTCGATATTTTCACTGAGTGAAAGATCTGGCCTGGGCGCCATAAAGAACTACTTTTGCTGAGCAAAGAAAATTTTACTCAAATTCCCATTCTCAGCCAATCACATTCGAGTATTCCGATATTTAAGAATATTCTCAGGATTAAGAATATTCTCAACTTTTATGGTGCCAGGCCCTGAGCCTGTTTTTATTTAACGTCGTCAAGGGCGTTACTTGCAAATGACGTTTGTGACGTCGAAAGATCGAGAAGGGATCTAAGGAAAATTTGACACTTTCGAAGCATTTTTTGTCTAAGTTATACATGTAATAGACAGTATAACAAATTCAAGAATTTGAATATCGAAAATATTCAACTCGCGACCGGAAAACACTAATAATTCCCACATGCGCTGCGCGCATTCGTGAATTAAGCTGTTTTTCGGTCACTCTTTGAATATTTTACGATATTCAAATTCTTGAATTTGTTATCCTATAAATATTGGTAAATATTATACCCATCATTGTATATCATAAAGATGAAATCGTGGGAAGAACTTTTATGACTTTGGAATCCAACTATGGATCAACCCTCATTTATAATTCATGCATTTTTTCTATCACCGCATAACCCATTTCTAATAAACTGCTGATAATATTTCTGATGAATTATTTTATAGCTTAGGGAGAAATATACACGATGAAAAATTCATTATCAGACTTTGATCTGATTGTATATTAATTGACATTCTTTCATCATTCTAGATCTGTTCCGGAATATCCGATGCCATTCATGCTGTTATGTGACCATTTCCGTTTCAATTTCCGCCATATTGTTTTTGATGAATTAAGTATTTCACCTGTGACGAACTTCGTTAACTACTCTGTAATCATCTCTTTATATTTTTATATTAATTCCGTTCTAATATAATTACCTCAAAGATTGTTTTTACAGAGACTTTTGTCATAAAGGTGTCTTGTAATAATACAGCTGATAATACTGTGAAAGTTCATCACACTTTATCATATTAATATTTTCAACGTTGAATTTCAAATTAGGGAGTGAATTAATACTTTCTGCATCGAAAAAAATATCTTGCGCTCTGGAAAATAATACTTGACTGGAGGGACATGAGGGATAAGTTTTGAGAATAACTTTTCTGTATCTGTCAAGCCTCAGACAAACCATAAATATTTTGACGAATCTCGGAGTGAATAAATAATTAATCTGGTAATCTTTGTTTTGAAAATAAATATGATAATTAGGATAAGTTCTTGTATAATATTTTATTTCCGACTCAAATATGAATGATGTATTTGATTTTTATTGGGGTGGGGGGCAAATTTGATATAAAAAGGCAGGATCGGGTTTTTGTCAAAATAAAGAGACCGGATCACTTTAGGTGTGAAAAAAGAAAATGCAGAACCTGTGTCGTTCTGGAATTGTTTTGGTTTAAATGAAAATTAATAATTTAGGCCACAAAAAAAAAAAAAAAAAAAAAAAAATCCAGGACTGAAATTTCGACGAAAAAAAAATAGGCAGGATCAAACATTTGATTCTAGCCCCCCTTCCCTTCCCCCATAAAAATAAAATGGTCGCTCCATAAGTCCCTTGCTGAAAGAAGCATTCGAATTATGGGGTCATCCAGAAGTGTCAACATTCATCAGGAGTTTTCAAAACGCACGCTAGGGGGGGGGGGGGGGGGGGGCTATGGGGGTTCACATTCAACATTTTTAGCGTACGTTTGAAACAATTATTGATATAGAATGCATGCCGAGAAAATTCTGGGTCGCATATAAGGGGACAAAAAGCCAAAAAATTGAAATTGCAAATCACTTGAGCGTGTCAACATATGATTCATGCACTGGATTTTAGTACATGCATTTTAAAGAGATGTGACGATGTCTGTAGATCCTAATTCCGAGTAAGGAGTAGTACCTGTTCACTGCAACAATTTTTTAAAAATGTTGATGTACACTTTTTTTAGGAGGGGTGGGGGTTCCAAAACGAGTACTCTTTGTAAACGTGTAGAAAATGTTGACAATTATTTATGACACCTTAGCTAATAGTATCAAGAAATCAAGAAGCTTATTTAAATATAAACATATAATCTTCTTCTCTAAATATTTTCAGAGAGAAGGATTTTGGAATTACAGACTTTTAATCTCTTAATAACTTTAAGATTCAAATCCTATTTAAGGATTAAATAGGTGTTTATGAGGTTTACAGCTAAACAGTCATTAAAAAGTTTTTTTTATGTAACATTAAATTCTTTTTTTTCAAGGAACTGATGTCAGAAATTGTTATTAAAAGAATCATATTTTAAAAATAGACAACTAAATCTAAATTTCGATTAAATTATCAAAGGAGAAATTGGAAGGGTAAATACAAAAACGTTCCAAGAGAAAAAAAAGTAAGTTACCTTCATTCAGTGGGGTGACACGCTTTTATGAAGTTGGACAAAGAGTGACTTTTTATGGAATTGAGAAAATTGAGCAAAACGATTTAGGGAATTGCAAACATCGAGCAAAGTATTTAGGGGATTGGGAAAACGTTTTCACGGATTTGGAAAAATGACAAATTTTTTACGGGATAGTGGATTTCATATCCCGTGTCACTCCCCCCTCCCGCCCCCTTTTCCATTTTCATGAAGATTTTTAGGGTAAATGAAGAAGAAACTCCATCAGCCTAACTATAGTTTTTTTTTATCAGAAAGAACTTCCCAGAGATTTAATTAAAAATCTCGATTAATCATGATGATCGTTGGATCTACCCATTTTAATTTTCGTAAGACGTTATCCTTATTGAACCTTTTATTCGAACCCTTAAATCTCAGCGGTTGACATATTGTATCAGTATTGACAAACAAAATCGGTTGTGAATTGCCAAATGGTTCGTTTAAGTCCCATTTATATCTTTTCATCCTGTTTTATATTCCCATGGCAATAATAAGGAATCTGTACCAGTCTTGCAAAAGAGAAAATATACATTATTGTCGACATTGATCAATCTTACTCTATATCTTATATTATCTAACATGAAACGCTATCGAGTAAAACGCTCAGAGGATTGCAAATGTTCACAAATCGTCAAGTCAGGGGTATATTTTAAATAAGTTTTGGTTTGTATTATTCCCATGGTAATTAGTATTCAAGTTTTGTCCTTATTTTGTCTATGATTAAAACATTATAACAATACAATCATATATTAAAAAGGCAATTCCGCAATCGATTCTTTTATTATACAAAATTTTGAAGATGAGGGAAAGGAACTTTTCACATACTTCCGCTTTTGCCTTCAACCATTTGGGGAACATATGTGTATTTCTGACAAAGACTCACTTATAAATAATAAAAAAATATCTACTGGCTATCATGAAGTACGTGTAATCTTTTACATGTGATAAAAAAAATCTCTTATTTTCCCAGGGCAAAGGATTGCCTTTTCTTATTATTGTTTATGGATGTTCGTGGCATAAATAGCAAATATATAGTTTTGTTTAATTTACATAAATTACGTAATAACAATTTTCATATGTATTGAAATACAAATTTACGCAGTTAAAATTATTTGCAGGTGCCCCCTTGATTCCATCTATGTTCAGCACAAGTACCTTGTAATTACATACATGTGAACTGACATTTTTCCGTAACGTAATTTTGAAAACAATGCTTCGAAATCTGTAAAATAGAAATAATTTCGATAATTTACGGTTTGCTGTGTCAAAAGGAAAAACTTCTGCCAGACAATTAAATGTTTAGATAATTATAGAAACCACCTGTAGAATCTAAATATGGGGGGAACAATTAATACCGTAGCGATAAAACAGTGGATAAATTCCACAAAAACAAAATCTATAGACAAGTTGATATTGGGAGAATACCGCAAACACACGATACAAAAATACAATCAAACAAGAAAGCATAACAACTAAAACACGTGACTGTATTAATACGAATTCCCACAAACAACCGGAAGTGGCTGGAAAACATTCCGTAATTCTGCGCTCTCATTGTGAGAAAGCAAATCTAAGATGGTGTCACATGAGAAGGTCGAGCATGGATTGATATCCAGTTGACAATTTAAGTTCTGGTGACGTCATTGTTTGATTCTACTGAAAAAAATACTTTATTAAGTCAAAATTGTGACGTTTTTTTTAGCCCAGTAGTTTACAGCTAATAGTTTACTGAAGAAATAAGATCTTTTGACCAATTAAGGATGCTCGCTGGTCATGTTTTGGTCTTTTTGTCAGATTTTCGGAATCCTCGGGTTTTATCCATTTCTTAAACATGACATACTTTGCCCATGAACCCCCACTTTTTCTTTTATAATTCAATCATATATACCTTAAAATGGTATTTTAAAATTTTTTGAAATCCTTTTTATTTTTTTTGAGAGACTGAAGTTGTCGATGCAAAGACAATGATAAATCCAGAGAAAACCCATTTCCTGCAAATTTTCAAGGCCTTATAGCTCTAAAATGAGCACATGAACCTATAGTTTTTTCTTGCTTATTTGTTTACTATTCATATGTTCTCTCAAACTAAAACAACTATTTCAAATCCTATTTATTTCCTATTAGACCAACGATCATCCTTAAAAAGAACGGGATACCTTTCACCAAGGCATGACATTATGGATCTGCCCTCGTTCTCCACTAAAACAGGACTTCTTAAATCCTGACGCATAATCTGTAATAAAAATCCGTCAGATATCTCATTTAAAGTAAGATTTGTGTGCATCTGCGTAGTTAAAAGAAATCTTAATTATTTATAATATATATAGTTAACGCTAGTAGAAGTCAGTCGTGAACAACAGATAAGGTACCTCGACAACATATGCGATCTATATAACTCTAAAGTGACAGTCAGTATATGAGACTCGTAGACCAAAAATTACTTCAGCGAAACAGCCCCTCCCTAGCCTTTGCTGAAATGGCTGATAGATTTGTTACATCACATGAAAACGTGAATTTTTAATTTCCTTTTAACCAGTTTTAATACTAGTTGGAAAAATAGTTGCACTGATCTGGCTTGGAGAATTTATACCAAGAAATCTTTTTCCTTTTTATCATTTATTTTCTGGCATGAAAAATATTCCATTAGATTTTAGCAGATTTAAAATTGAATTATGTTTAGCCTCTCGAGATGTTAAACGTGTCTGATTCGCTAATTTCTAATTTGTGGCTACAAATTTATAAAGTAGAAATAATTACTCTGGTGTAAGTAATACGTATACACCCAAGAGAGTTTAATTATAGAGCACTTTGTATCGACGTGAACTGTCTTGGTATAGTGTGTACAATGTCATATAACAATCGAAGAAAATTTGTTAGTATCGAGACGTCCGAAAACTTTCGCCAATATGGCGGATATATAGATTCTCCTTCAGATACGAGTGAGTTATGGAACTTCTCCACCCGAGAGTTAATTTTTTTATTTTCAACACGCGAGCGTAAGCGAGTGTGGTAAAATCTGATATTTAACAATCGAGGGTGGAGAAATTTTATAACTCACGAGGAAATTGACATGTATGATTTTCTACAAAAACCTCAATAACATGCCGTGGCTATACGCAATTTGTTTACATGAACGTCATTTCGGAACTTCTCTAGTTGATCGTTCCGATTAACATAAAGTCTGTGAATAGCGGTGGGGAAATGCACGATCATTTTTAGCCACTGGACTGAAAAGTTTGGAAATGCACTAAGAATGGGAGAAACATAGTTTCACGTGCAAACTCCCACAACGATAAACATTCGGTAAACCTCTGGTAGCAGTTGGCAAATGAAGCGTCGGTGTATTGGAGCGAAAGTTTACCACTGTCTTTCACGTGCATACGTTGTAGTTTATAGTTGTGGCAGTATATGAATAAGCTAGTATCTTGCATGGATGTATGAAAATGCAAATAATTTGTTATGATTTTTCATTTATCAATAAAAATAAAATTTCGATATACCGCAATGCCTTGAGATAAAATCAATATGGTAAGAAAATACCCAAAATTTTCCGCCATTCAGAAGTTTTTACTAAGTACCAAAAAGACTGACATAACGCTTCGCTCGCTGTCCGCTTCGTATTTTAGACCATATGTTTAAAATAAAATAATAGCTGGGACCGTTTCAAAAGTGAGCCATTGATGTCACAATACCATTGCAACGTTTAATTAATATGGCATTATTTTTTTTCTCAGTCTTTCGCATTTTTTCCAGTTATAAGTAAAAAAAATCTTTCTTTCAATGTATAGTATATTTTGTAACAGTTTTTAAGACATGTCTTGGCAGATTGTGTAATATTATGTTACAGACAATTTGTTTTTTGTTTAAACTTATTAACACTACATCACCACTTGTGTAAACACGATTAAAAGCTCATTTCGAGTGCAAACAAATAATTATCGATACACATAATAACTTATATTGGAAAGATTATTAAAAAGTAAACAAAGTAGATTTATTATCTGACTTTTCTAGCAAATATGTTATAAGTGCAGAATAAATGGCTCACACATCAATTTTAAGTTGCAATAAATAAGACGCGCTGAAAATCACATATACTTTTTCTGAAGTACTGCCACTGTAGGAGTGACTAGCGTATTATTTTTCTTATCTCATTTGGCTTTGTATTCTAAGGCCATATCAAATTGATTTTTAGTTCTCTGGATTTCGCCGTTTAGATTTTCGGACTTTTTAATTTAAAAAAATAAAAACCTTTGCCGCTTAATTTTGCAAAAATGCTGAAAATTTGCCCCAAATTCTTAATTTTTCAAGAAATTTTCAAAAAGTGTTCTCCCGCTCCTAACAGTTGGTACAAATGTAGGGATTTTTTCCATTTTTTGCAATTTTTTAGTTAAAAGAATTCGTGCCGCACGTAAATTTGGCATTCACCTGAAAAAATACTTGTCCTCAAGAAAATGAATTAAAATTAAAATTTCGCTCGCTCGCACCTATTATGTCATAAAAAATTCAAAGAATTTAAGATCCATTTGGTGTGTCCTAATAATTTTTTATTTTTATTTAGTGCTGCGAAAACACTTGACAAGAATTGGTTAATATATTTAAGCGTAAAACATTATATTTTTGTCACATTTTTGCATTATTGATTGGACATTTTCCACTTGAGTGCAGTATGGTCCCACCACATCCATAAATCATGTCCTCATTTTTTCAACTTTTAATGGATAGCATTTTGAAAAATCTACATTTAGAATCGACAAGTTACGTTGTAATAAAAATCGCATTAGGCTAATTAAAAGGCTTTCTACAACATTATAACAACCATAATGTATGTTTTAAATTTTATCTTCAAAGACTGGATAACATTGAAATGATTTAGAATGTACTAAAATATCATTATTGGAATAATTATAATTAGTTTGTTGCGAATTTAAAAAAAACGATATGGGAATCAAGATATACAATGTGTTTTGCATATAGATTAAAGAGGATAGAAAATTGTATGAGTCAGTTCTTATTCGTTTTTTTTTTTTTTTTTACGGAAAACGGTAGTAATTGCTTGGTCATAGGGATAATTATACCCTTTTTTCAAAAGTTTTCCACTTTAAAAAAAAACAGAATAAATTTAATTGTGAATTAAAGTACTTTCATAACAATATTCAAAGATAAATTTCCTATTTCGCTAGCTATACAAACTGTATAAGCCGGTACTTTGCCGTCTTTTTATTTGCAGTTCATACACAGTTTCCCAAAAACTGTAACGAATTCAAGCTGTTTTCTGCTGTTTGTTCGGGTTGTTTTCTCTTTGACACACTCCCCGTTTCCATTCTCTATTCTATGGTCACCTGGATGTAAAATTCTTTCATATTTTAAACACAAGTTGAAATGATGTGCTCAGTTTTTCCCCGAGAAGCCTAAACAATTGAGCAACATATTACCTGGAAATTGAATATTACCATTTTCCCTGCACAGATGTAAATACTCAGCAGTTCATTCGTCAACATGTGTCTCTGGTCATTTTTGCAAAGTCGAATACGGAACAGTAAACTAAGATTCGGGTGTCTTCTGTTTTTTTGCAAAGTCGAATACGGAAAAGTAAACTAAGATTCGGATGTCTTCTGTTTTTTTGCAAAGTCGAATACGGAAAAGTAAACTAAGATTCGGTTGTCTTCTGTTTTTTTTTTTTTTTTTTTGCAAAGTCGAATACGGAAAAGTAAACTAAGATTTGGGTGTCTTCCGTTTCATAATTTCCGTTTTTTTTATTTCTACGAAAGAAATTATATTCATGAATATTTCTGTTTCTATGTGAAATCTTTTCGTTCAACTAGATTTTCTTAATCACACAATAAATATTAAATTCGATATTTTAACAAATGATCAAAAAGACATGCTATCCTGCATTCAGTATTAATTAAACATTAAAGTGACCACTTGTCGTTCATGTTATGTGGCCTTTTTCCCATTGGGAGTTCATATGTTTGTATGTATACAGTTTGAAACATTAGACTAATATACATGTATACATGAAAATGAAATTGTCTGAATAAACAACCCGACAAGAAATATGTCATCATAATAGATGTCGTAAAATAGATGTTGCAAATAATATGTCGTAAACAATAACTTCCGGTATCGTTAAATCACTTTGTGGTGTGAATTATTGAAAATATTTCCATTTTTATTAAATTAATGACTGACTATAGTGTTGTGTGAAAATAAAAGGTGTGTTCGATTAATTCTACAGCAATGACTCCGTCATAGAAGCGACTTAATCTGCCATAAAATTACATGGAATTATTGGTTTATGTTCGCAGTGCGAAAAGAATGTTGTAAATGAATGAAAGACAAAAGGGGACAATCGCATGTTCTGTCTGAATGTGTTTTGTAATATATGATCGAAATGCATGTTGGTGTACGCGAAAACTCCTTTTAAATGGTAATCAAGTTGAATTTCAAATGGTATTGATCGAACTGCATAGAGGTTTATTTTTCATGCTAGTAGCTTCAAAAGGTTCGTAGATTCGTATGCAATAAACCAGCATTCTCTTTTCTTTGCAGCGTTAATTTGCACATTTGTTAGAAAATTTGCCGCTTTGAGGATGAATTATACCTATATCGCTACGACCTTGTAATATAGTTTGACAAAACCTCTGACATTTAAGATGCCCTTGGCCCTTATTGAAATAACAAGTTCATCATCAGTGGTAAGACTTTAACTCGAAAAGCTGTAAATTATTTAACACTGTATGTATTCAAGTAAAATCATATGGGACACAAATATATAGAATGATAAATTTTTCAGTAAATTGGAAAATGAGTCTTGTCAATGACGAAATTTACGATTTCCCCATTCACAGGCTTTACCGGAATTTGCTATCATGAGGATTACAGCTTCTTTTACTAAGAGCTTATTTCTTGAAACACAATAAAAAAGGATGGGGGGGGGGGGGGGCAGAAAAAAGGTTAGATATTTTTTTGCATAGAAAAAAACATTCATGAAGGTGTTCGTTATCGATGGTAGTTGTTTACATTCTGGGGATCTGTTAAGGCCATTAATCTTATTTACCGTCTGGTTTCCGTTTTAAGTCACTTTCTTATCATCCAACAGTACCGGGTCAGTCTTTACAAAACCGTGAAACAGTTGATATTTTCATATGTCCAATCGTAACATTTCTGTATGGACTGGGGTTATAGGCCCTCACATCTAGTTATAGGCGGTGTGGACTGCAACATCGGGCAATTTTACTATAGTTACATGGGTTGTCTATCCCCCTGTTGGCTCCTCCGGGTTTATCGCGGAAAGTGGTGAATACTCTATACCATTTTTTAGTAGTCAGTAATGTTGTAAATTAGGTCATTAAAACGGAACTCTATATCATTTCATAAAAAATTCGTCCTAAAAAATACAAGATATATGCAGTATTTTTTAAAGTCGGAAAAAAGATTTTGTTATTTTATTTTATTTATTTAGACTTAAAAGATAAATTTTGAACAGTGACCGGGAATGACATGTTTAAAAAGCCAGATAATAATCATCAATTAAAGGTTACATGTTACATTTAAGATGTCATCCTATTTGAGGCGATTTTCTCCATAAATTTATGCAGGTTTCCGCTCAGGGTTTTATCTATTCCGGGAGTTCAGCCACAGTGAAGTAACTGATTTCCGATTGTTTGTCTCTGGTAACAACCATGTAAATGTTGAAGGCAAAAAAACCATGTCAAGCTGTATTATTGCATTTATTTATCTCTAATTTAGGAGAGTTCATATCCGATAAACTAGAGTAATGTCGGTCTGACGTCAACCAGGTTTTATTCTGAAACGTTTGTTTAAAATGGCGCTAAAGTGACATTTACATTCATTTTACTTTGAAATCGAATATTGTTTGACGTGAGTGAAAAGAGATTATATATAATGAAAGTATCATTTGATATTTTGGTGGGGGTGGAAGGAAAATCTAAAAAAGATATATGAGCTGCAGAACTTTGAAACAAACAAAACAACACATAACGCATTTCTTGAGGAAAAGGAATAGAACATGTAATTACAAAAGAAAAAATAGTTTGTATTTGGCTAGCTGAAAAATCTGTAAGCCAAGACCATTTAAGATTCATTAACCCCCGCCTCGGTCCAACTCAAACCACTCAAAATCAAATTTCCCCTCTCTTACCATGTCATCAGAAAAATCCTAAGTGTTATTTAAGATATTGACAAAGCTGTGTATTGTTGTTTGACTCCCATTTCATCTTAAAGTGAAAGATATAAATTGAATGAAATTAATATTCAAATTTTCAAAGATTTGTTCTTTTGACTTCTCCTGTCAGTTTTTAACGAGAAATGAGAAATCTAATATTTCGGAATGCAAACCAACTCTAAATATTTATCACTGTCACATTTTGAAAAGTTTTCCGTTTAACTCGCAATGTTAGAACGATGTATTGAAGTCAGCGTATAAATTGTCGTCTAATATCAAGCAATTTGTCAAACTTCAGTTTAAAAAGAGGATTTAAGCGCGACTTCTTCAATAAATATTCATTTGACATGAATGCTATATTGGATTTTAACAAAAGAAAATAACAATGATATATGTATGTACATAAATCAATAGGAAAGAAAGTAGGAAAAGATGAATAAAAAAAAACATTTCCGGTAATTGATATGTATGACTGTAAGTAATATTTGAAATACCCAAGGTAAAAAGGTATTTGTTTCGTAAAATATTCGTATATACATGTACATATAGAAACTGGACATTTTGTTCCTTTTCTTTTTTCTTTTCTTTGTTTACATTGTGTATATTTCATAATCTAACGAGACAGGTATAAAAAAAATAAAGAAACACTAAATTGGTATCATATCTATTATATTAGAGTAAAATCGACCTCAAACACCGTCTTTGTATTGAAGACAAAAAATAAGATCATCAAAATGTTTTAATTGATTAATATATCTAGGGACCCGTATGAAGAATGCGTGTTGGTGTTCGTGTATCAAACTTGGTTATGAATTGTTGACTGCATGCGAGAGAAGAGTATATTTTCTTTTTAATGAAATTAGAGGGATACTTTAAGGATGCTCGCTGGTCATGTTTTGGTCTTTTTGTCAGATTTTCGGTATCCTCTGGTTTTATCCATTTCTTGAAACATGAAATTTTTTGCCCACGAACCCCCACTTTTTCTTTTATAATTCAATCATATATACCTTAAAATGGTATTTGACAAAATTTTGTGACATCCTTTTTATTTTTTCATACATCTTTGAGAGACTGATGTTGTCAATGCAAAGACAATGAAAAATCCAGAGAAAACCCATTTCCTGCAAATTTTCAAGGCCTTATAGCTCTAAAATGAGCACATGAACCTATATTTTTTTCTTGATTATTTGTTTTACTATTCATATGTTTTCTCAAACTAAAACACCTATTTCAAATCCTATTTATTTCCTATTAGACCAGCGACCATTCTTAAGATTTGATAATTTGACAAGAAATTCTAAACTTTCTCAGAACAGAATGAACATAATACAATATACTGCAATACATTTGTTTTCTGTCGTATCGTCTAATTTCATCTTCAGTAAAAATACGAAACAACGCCTCCATCTTAAATATTTCCAAGTTTTCTCGAAAATTCCACACAACTTGTGATAATACAATATATTGCAATACATTTGTTTTCTGTCGTATCGTCTAATTTCATCTTCAGTAAAAATACGAAACAACGCCTCCATCTTAAATATTTCCAAGTTTTCTCGAAAATTCCGCACAACTTGTGATACAACCTCAATTGATTTAAGATTAATCTAACGTTCCTTGATCGGATTGCAATAAAACATTTTTGAGTTTTATTGAATAATTGACCGAAATTGACTTGATTCGTAAATCTCATTTATCTTTATTTGGATTTTAGGAATGCGAACGTATACAATGTATGCACGTTAAAAGTGGAATGGTTTGATTTTTGAATATTTTCAGCGAACAAACATTTATACGTATGGTTAGGGGTGGGGGTGGGGGTGGGGGTTTGGGAGGGGGGCATGGGCTTGGATGGATATCTGAAACAATGTTTATGATAAGGACAGGCTTAAAATTTGGTTAAAATACGAATCACATGATATACACTGTAAGGCATTTTGAAGATAAACATATTATGGAATAAACAATTTTAAAAAATAAAAAAGAAATTGTTAACTGAGACAAAGACTCTTCAACATGTGTACAAAGCAAAATAAATCTTTAAGAGAAGCATATAATTTGGTAACAGATTTCTTCCATATGTTAAAATTTTCGGTGAAATTAAACAATGGGTGAAGTATTTTTTTTTTTAATATTCAGAACCATCCAATATGTGTCAACGTCTAACCATTGATAGCAAATACTATGTTACGATATAATTTTCTTTTCAAATCGCATTGTTGTCATCGAATTGTATAAATCATAGATAGCAGACCCGTGAAAACACGTATCGATTCCGGGAGAGAAAATGTTTTTGTCGCTTAATTAGTCTTGGTACCTAATTATCCTCGCCATTACTTAAGTTAATTTCTGAAGTGTCATACAGACAAGGCAGAAACCTCCATGACATGTAATTTGCCTTCGACTGACAGGTTTCTGTGTTATAACATACACTTTCCCATTTCAAATTGACACGTGTTAGAGAATTTTGATTTTAACCTATGCAAAAGTTAGATGAAAACGATGCTTTGTTATCTGTTATCGCATAGGGCTTATTGTTCCGGTCAATGCAAAATTCAAAACGTTTCCAGGATATTGTTAACTTTTGATATTTTATCTGAGATGCATATTTTTCTGGTTTCAAAGCAACAGACGTAAAAAGATTGTAATCCATCCAAAGGTCAATGTTGTTTGAGGCTATGTAATCTTTTGCAGTGTCTTGGCAATTAGAGTATAGAATTTATATATATATAAAATGTGTAGAATTTATCAAAAAAACACTCAGACACATATAGATTTGTTTACAAAAATGCAATAATATATAGATATGGAATGAACAAGTGGTAATCAGATATACAATTAAATTAAACATTACTAAAAAATAATGAATACGGCGTTTATATAAATCAACACAATGTAGATTGATACGTTTAATAGACTTTCCGTTTATATAGAGAGCTCTGGTGTCCCACGGCCAAAGCCAATTCTAAAACATATTCGATTGACGTCAAACCTATACAAAATCTTTACATGTTATTATTATAAATTTAAGGATGATCTCTGGTCTAAAAGGAAATAAATAGGATTTGAAATAGGTGTTTTAGTTTGAGAGAACATATGAATAGTAAACAAATAAGCAAGAAAACAATATAGGTTCATGTGCTTATTTTAGAGCTATAAGGCCTTGAAAATTTGCAGGAAATGGGTTTTCTCTGGATTTTTCATTGTCTTTGCATTGACAACTTCAGTCTCTCAAAGATGTATGAAAACATAAAAAGAATTTCATAAAAGTTTTAAAAATTTCATGTTTAAGAAATGGATAAAACCCGAGGATTGAGAAAATCTGATAAAAAGACCAAACATGACCAGCGAGCAAGCATCCTTAAATATTGCTTTTTGCTGACGTTATTTGTTTGTTTGTTATTAATAGCAACCACACTTCTATCATTGAAAGTAATGTAGATTCTAAAATGATTTATACTTTCCGACCGTATGTATAGCAAGTCCATTCCTAAATTGGTTTCTTAATTAATTTCCATTTGTAGAGGAAATTAAGGAAAGCTGATTTTGTTTCTCAAATCTTTTATCGTTTGCGAAAACACAAATGATTTCCGGAGCTTTTAGTTCTTTACTGAAACCTGAATTGATTTCTTTTTTGTATCATATCTTATATCTTTATTTTCGTAAACGTTAAAAACAGACTGAAAGGGTAACATTGGTGCTATAGAACATGTGCAATTGTGTCTTAAGAATAATGCCTTTAATGCGGGATATATATGAACATTTTTTAATATACATTTACACTTTCAGTCTTGTAATGATATGCAGTTTCTTTTCTTTGGTTGTCTTGTTTTTTTCTTTTTACATATTTCTCTTGTTGTGTGGATAGGTGGTGGTGGGTGGGGGTTGGGGGGGGGGGGGGGGGGGGGGGGGGAGGGTTGCAGTCGTTTTCTTTTGTCTTTTCTCGTCCCGGTTTTGTCTTTATCTGTGTATTTGATTGTTGGCCTTTGATTTTTCCTCACCTCGTCTCTAACTCAAATAAAATTTGAATTTAGAATCTAATCTGAGACTTTTGCGGGCACATGCACCAATTTTCGTAGATTGGAAAATCAAATATATATCAGGATACTTAAGGTGGTACCTAACACTACAGGGAGATAACTCTGTAAAATCAGCTAAACGTTTTAATAACGTTGTGTTGTTAATGGAATATTAAGCTTTTCAATGATCAATATTAGTGTTTTTCAAACTGCTATACAATCAGTGTAATTTTCTGATGAATTGGTTGGTTCAAATGTTTTGAAATTTTAAATTTTTTGTCAATGGGTCAAAGTAAATACTTTGTCAAAATTTTATGAAAATTAAACGAGCCAAATTAATTTTAGCGAAAGTGTTGGGTACCATCTTAATCCAAAAAAAAAAAAAATGGTGCCCAGTTTATAATTGTGAATCCATACTGTTAAATTGAGATATAAATAGTTGTGACGTCACAATATTACGAAGGCTTTTATCTAAGGTCGCATGTAAAATGTAAAAATGATTGAATGGTTCTCCATTTTTGTTTCTATTATACTCAACCGTTTATTGTTTCATTTCAGTTGTGGTACTGTGTGCTTCAGCAGATTCTGTGAGAGAAATATTAATCAAAGCCCACGAACTTAATTTTGACAATGGAGAATACGTTTTCCTTAACATCGATCTTTTCAGCAGGTGAGTAGTGCAAATTCCATGTGACACGTTAAACATTTCTGATTGGATAGCGCCTTTTAGGTCAACAGTCACTGCGCAACATCGATGGTAAAACCAATTCTGGTAGTCAAACGTAAACTGTACGCCTAAGTTTGACGATCGTTGAAATAAAGGCATTTTTCTTTCTTTATGAAATATATTATACTTTTTAAATTATTTTCAATAATACCCAAATGCTAGATTTGTTATGAACATAGATTGAACTGTTAAGAAATATAGCCATGCCTGCGTATAAAAGGCACCAGAGGGACCAGAAAGTGCATATTATCAGCAGATCTCCGTAATATAAAGGTTAAATTTACAAAATTTGTTCATGAAAGGGACATTTTCAAAACAATGATTTTATATACATGTATAGATGGGCCCTTAACATTGTTGTTTTTATTAGAAATATTTTTAAAGTTTAGAGGAATATAACATAAAAAGAAGTACATTGGAAACGAGTTTACCGTTTTCGACTTCTATCATCGGCTTTATACCATGTTATGGAAGGGCAATTCTTGTCAGGAACATCTTTACAAGAGAGCTGCTGTACTGAAGAAGTCAACAGTCGCCATTACTGTTGGATTAGATTAAAAACCACAGAAAAAAAACTAGAAAATAAAATTACGAAAACACAAGTTGTATACTAGTCAACAAAAAAAAACGATACAGGGTAATGCATTTTTTCATATATTCATAATTTCAAATAGCTATACTACGCAGGAAAATAGACCCACACGTCTGATTTTCATAGTAGATTGTTTTCTCACCAAAAGCATGGATTTTGTGCAAAAAAGTTTGAAATGAAAATTCCATATTTTGAGATTTCAAAAATCACATTTTTCAACCGAAAATTAAAAAAATCAGTATATTTACCCGTTATGTGAATCATAATGTCTGTGTGACATTTTTAGTTTTTTCTATTGATTTCAGCCTCTGTATTTTCATTTTACAAATGTGTGTCGATTTTCTTCTATATTTCCCGCAAATTTAATTTAACCCTCTTTTAGGAAATTTCCATTTTCCACCATTTCAAGTTTTATCCAAATTTCAAAATGAGACGAATTAGATCAACAAATGAAGTAGCAAACCACTGTTGTCCTAATACTTAAGTTTTTTTTAAGGAATTACCAAGATATTTGGTTCCGAACTCGTGTATTGTTACTTTTGTTGACAAGCATATTTAAAGATCAAAAGTGATAAATTGTCTACAAAAATTGAGTGGGTGAAATTCATTCCAAAAAGATGCCCTTATTATCCGTTAAGTATCACTTAAAAAAAACCAACAAGAAAGTTTTAGACAGCCAATGAATTGAACAGATGACCTACTAAGAGCAATGCAAATAAAGATTTTCTGTGTAAATCCGTTTTTATTTGTTTGTTCAATTTGTTGATTTATTGGTAAAATAACAAATGATAAAATAATTCAAATAATCTATTGGGCTGGTTGATAATAACCAGTTTTATGTAGTGTATTCATCGGCTTACAATACCACAGTGGGATTAATTAGTCTTTGTAAAGAGAGGCATTAGGGTTAGTTAGTCTTATCGGAAAACTTGGGACTTTTCGTAGTGACAGAAATGTTCCGTTGTCACGTAAACAATTCATTAATTAGGTTTTTACATTTTGATATTTATTTCGTATTCAGGAAAGATACTAAGGTTAAGAGGTCGGCTTTCAAGGAAATGTTACGGAAAAAATACAGACGTGACATTGCTTTTAAGTGCGTGAAAAAAAAGTGTAGGGGTTCAAGTGCAATCAAAAAGCTTTAGCAAAGCAAATACACGAAGGAGGAACATTATTAAAAAAAAAAACACTATCAAAAAGTTATTGAAATATTAATATAAAGTCAGATACCGTCGAATTAGTGTGTGTATGTTAAAAAACATACAACTGAGATTGAAACATTTAGAACAAAACTTCCAGGGTCTCTTGAGTGACAACAGAAACAAAGCATTCGGTGTATCTCGCCAATGGGTTAATCTAGAATCAATGCTTTCGGAGTCTCTTCTATGGGTGAAATATTAATAATGCCTTCATTGCCTCTCGGGAGACACTTGAAACATTGTCTCCGGTGTCTCTCGGTTGACATTAACCATATGTTACTATCTCTCTCTTGAAATGGTAAATATTGAATTTTACATCTCCAGCTTTGAATTGTTAACATTTGTCCATCTTTCGTCTGTTTGGAATTGTAAAGAATATATTTTATAACTTTTGTTTGATTTTTTTGAAAGTACAAATTATACACCAAAGTCACATTGTGTAAATTAATACTATATTTTATGAAAATTATTGGGTATTGTTATTGCACCAAGACGAATTTCTTCTTATATTTCTTATATACGAAATGTTTTGATTTTGATGAAAACAACGTAATGATGCTCGAAATGATTAACATTTGTAAAAAAAAAATGTGAAACTCCTTCCCAAGGTTACGTGAAAGTGTATCACTATCTTCTCTTTGTTATTTAAGTGCATTTTCATTATCGCGTTTTAACGGCGTCTTTAAACGTTTTGATGATTCTAAACCAGCTTGCTTTAATCTTTTCGCCATCTTGCCGGCGTGAAGCGGATAAATGAAAATGTTACTTAATCTCTTGAGAGCTGAACTCCCTAGTACATAAAATCGTTTTATTAGTTTTTCTTTAGGTCTTATGTTCATCCGAGATATTTATTGATGATCGTAGGACATTTTTACATAAAACTTAACTTTTCAAATACAAAAACGATTTAACTTTTTATTGACTAACCGAATTTCTCAATATATTTAGCTGCTTTTATAAATGTCAGCCGAGCGATGGCGAAGTTGAAAATGAGCTCTCGATAACATTTGAATAACTTAATTAATAACCCATCGGTACTATGGTGGGTTTCTCAACATATTCACCATCTTCACGCAAGTTTTCATCGAAACATATTTTTGATTACTAATGCTAAAAAATAAGTGCGCTCTCTGTACAACTTCTACTTTCAGTTTGAATAATGTACATTGTTTACACTTAATAGGAATCAATTGGGCCTGAACACAGAAAGCATAATATTATATCTCATGCATTCCACTTGTTTTATGAGCAATCATTTCATTCTTAAGTATGAGCTTAAAACGTGGGCGAAAAAATGACAGGATTCTAATTGTTCCTTGGATTCAAATGGTTTTAAATTTTGGGAGTAGGTTAAGACTAATGGATACTTCTACAAAAATTCTAGGATCCGAATTCCTTGTTCCCCTCACACAAAAAAACAAAAAATCATAAGGTTGATCCCGGCGGAATGATTTATAATTTAGTCAAGTTTTCTTTATCTGTGTTGATTTTTTAAATCCTTTTCCTCTCTATAATTGTTGGACAGATACCACTTAATTGTATGTGTACTAAAATTATTAACGAAATATTATTACATTAAGTGTTCTGAAATCCCATAATTCATACGGCGAAATGTAAAGTCAGATTTCACGCTAGAAAGTGACATAACGTCATTGCTTTACGAAGGTCGACACATAGTCACATAAAAACATAAGGGACGAGATCAAAAGTTCAATGTAGGATAAAAAAACTTTATTCACATAGTTTTTTCACTGAACCCCCCACCCCCCCCTCTTAACTTTTGGAAAAATTGATTGACCAATATGGGCATATCCGAAAATCTATGTCGGATAACAAAACTTGAAGCGATTTTTACCCCCCACCCCCAAACTGTTTGAATTAAGTTTTTAATCCTACATTTGAACTTTTGATCTCGTCCCTAATTACTCCCTTGTATTTTCTCGTTAAATCTTATGACTATATGGAGTATATCAATGTTAAAGATAGAATAACTAATCTCGAAATTCGAATACCAAAACTCTACAACGAAAAACACTAATAACATTCGTGAATTAAGGATGATCGCTGGTGTAATAGGAAATAAATAGGATTTGAAATAGGTGTTTTAGTTTGAGAGAACATATGAATAGTAAAAAAATAAGCAAGAAAAAAATATAGGTTCATGTGCTCATTTTAGAGCTATAAGGCCTTGCAAATTTGCAGGAAATGGGTTTTCTCTGGATTTTTCATTGTCTTTGCATTGACAACTTCAGACTCTCAAAGATGTATGAAAAAATAAAAAGGATTTCATAAAATTTTGTCAAATACAATTTTTAAGGGATATATGATTGAATTATAAAAAAAAAAGTGGGGGTTAATGGGCAAAAAATTTCATGTTTAAGAAATGGATAAAACCCGAGGATTCCGAAAATATGACAAAAAGACCAAAACATGACCAGCGAGCATCCTTAATGTGTTGTTCGGCAACTCGTTGTAGATCTTTAGGTATTCGAATTTCAAGATTAGTTATTCTATAATTCTCTACTGCATAACACATATTGACGTTGTTCATGCTATCTAATACTCTTGATTTAAATGTTACATTCTCAGGCATTAAATCCCAGGAAATCCTGCTGAGTGCATTTCCATGTAAAACGAAAATCTTTTTATGTATCAATTTTATTCGATGCATCATGTTGCCGTTCGGAGTCATTTGTTGAAATTGATTAATCACAAGAAGTGCAGAATGTCTTTTTATTTTAAGTAACAGTAGATGAGCACGAATTAGCATCTGTATAGTTTTCCATTGCATAAGATTGTTATTCATTTATTTACTTATTTTTATTATTTATGACCGGATAATTTGCGATACAAGCAGCTTTGCTCAATAATCTTGCGTTGCAAAAGGATTAACGCGCGGGGATTAACGTAGCTTTGTACATGATGTAGTCTTGTTTTAGCAATATTAAACTGCTTTGTTTCTTAGTTTTAAATATTTAATGATTTTTCGACAACAGACGTTTAAATATCTCCATTTGTAAGCAAAATACATTTATCAGACGTGTAAGAACAGATATTTTGGAAATGAACAATTACACACGTCTGGTCAAGTGATGACTGAAAAATCGATACTGTATATGAAATAAATATACATTGTATAAACAAAAATACAAAAGTGGGAGATCAGCCATTTATTTTATTTGTGTAATGGCATAGATCACAAACGCTTTGTATTTCAGAACCCTCCATTTTTCATGAGTGCATCATTCTCGTGTACTTTGACATTCGTTGATAAATTATTTAGAGGCTACCGAAAGGTTTAATTAATCACTGAGTTCTGAAAGGCCGTATCAATCTTGCTGAAACTGCATTTTTCAGATTTGTGAAATATGTCCGGCCTTTAAATGCCAATGTTTTTTTCTCATATCGTACAATTCCAATTCCTTTGATGTGAAGAATAATTGATGCTTTGAAATAATACTGAAGTGGTTTTTTCTCTCAATTATTTCCTGGAATTTAAAGCCAGTCGGGATAATTGGTTATAATACAGGAAAATTTTCTCATTTTATTGAAAATGGAAATTACGTCCGGATATATTAGTTTTGAAATTATACCGTTTATTAACCCGTTAATTATACTTCAATCTTGATGTGTATTAATTTAAAAATAGAATTGACAACATCATATTTCATATGAAAGCAACTACTTCATTTTAAAATGAGTGATCTTATATCCTGATGTTTTTTGCCATAGTTTTGTTTAGCCTTATTTCGTTTAAAAAAATTGAAACTAGCACGTTTAACCGAAATGTTTCTTTTCATCCCGATCAAATCGAATGGTTGATCCCGATTTTTTTAGCTCACCTGGCTAAAAGCCAGGGTGAGCTTTTGCCATCACTTTGCGTCCGTCGTCCGTCGTCCGTCCGTCGTCTGTCGTCCGTCGTCCGTCCGTTAACTTTTCACATTTCAATCTTCTTCTAAAAAACCACTGAACCAAATGGAACCAAACTTGGCAGCAATGTTCCTGTGAAGGTCCTTTACAGAATTTGTAATTTTGGTGCTGATCGAATATTCAACATGGCTGCCAGGCCCAATAATGTGTTCTGATTGGCTGAAATTTCAAAAATCTTCTTGTTTTAGTGACCCACTTAATGGAATGAAACCAAACATGGCATGAATATTCCATATGAAGTGCTGACCAAGTGTTGTTACTTTGTAGCTGATCCATCATCAGAGATGGCCGCCAGCGGGGAACTTAGTTTAACATAGGACCCTATGGGAAATGCATACAAATGACTTCTTTTAGAGAACCACTGAATGGAATGAAACTAAATCTGGCATGAATGTTCCTTATGAGGTGCTGACCAAGTGTTGTTACTTTGTAGCCGATCCATCATCCAAGATGGCCGCCAGCGGGGGACTAAGTTTAACATTGGACCCTATGGGAAATGCATACAAATGACTTCTTTTAGAGAACCGTTGAATGGAATGAAACCAAACATGGCATGAATGTTCCTTATGAGGTGCTGACCAAGTGTTGTTACTTTGTAGCTGATCCATAATCCAAGATAGCCGCCAGCGGGGGACTTATTTTAACAAAGAACACTATGGGAAATGCATACAAATGACTTTTTTTAGTGACCCACTTAATGGAATGAAACCAAACATGGCATGAATATTCCATATGAAGTGCTGACCATGTGTTGTTACTTTGTAGCTGATCCATCATCAGAGATGGCCGCCAGCGGGGAACTTAGTTTAACATAGGACCCTATGGGAAATGCATACAAATGACTTCTTTTAGAGAACCACTGAACGGAATGAAACTAAATCTGGCATGAATGTTCCTTATGAGGTGCTGACCAAGTGTTGTTACTTTGTAGCCGATCCATCATCCAAGATGGCCGCCAGCGGGGGACTAAGTTTAACATTGGACCCTATGGGAAATGCATACAAATGACTTTTTTTAGAGAACCACTGAATGGAATGTAACAAAACATAGCATGAATGTTCCTTACAAGGTGCTGACCAAGTGTTGTTACTTTGTAGCCGTTACATCATTCAAAATGGCCACCAGTGAGGGACTTAGTTTAACATAGGACCCTAAGGGAAATACATACAAATGTCTTCTTCTATAGAACCCACTGAATGGAATGAAACCAAACATGGCATGAATGTTCACTCAAAAATCTTACTTCAGACTTAGCAGAAATGGTCCTTAGATGGTTCTCTTTTAGAAATGTATCCGTTGACCTGGACTAAACCAAGATGACTGCCACAGCTGAAATTAGTTTAACATAGAATCCTATAGGTAAACCAGCCAAATTGACTGCAACACTTTAATTTTTAGGTCTGCTCAAGGTGAAAAGGTAAATCCAGGTGAGCGATACAGGCTCTTGAGAGCCTCTAGTTTAGATCATTTGAATACTAGATATGGATTAAAGAGGAGAACAATCTTATGTGAGCACCTGATGTCAGTCCTGGGTTTTGTTAGAATTGTACATTACTAATGATTTAGTTTCTGTGTTGTCTTCCATTTTTGTTTAGTCTATTATATATTTTTTTGTTCTTTTAGTCATACGTGTATCCTTGTGACATTTGGTTGTTATGTTCAGTTCTCGTGGCTTCGTCTTTTCCTTCGGATGTCGAATTTACGGACTTTTTCCTCTTTTTTGTTGCTTGAGTATCGTTTTACCTATATTTTCCGTGATGCAGGAATCCATATCCCATTGTGGTGTTATAAACGACCATTTAATGTCGTGTCTTAACTGTAAAAATAAATTTTCAGACAATTTTCAACATTACACGACATATTGCCTTTCATACAACAAAAACATGTTAAGGATAATCACTGGTCTAATAGGAAATAAATAGGATTTGAAATAGGTGTTTTAGTTTGAGAGAACATATTTATAGTAAACAAATAAGCAAGAAAAAAATATAGGTTCATGTCCTAATTTTAGAGCTATAAGGCCTTGAAAATTTGCAGGAAATGGGTTTTCTCTGGATTTTTCATTGTCTTTGCATTGACAACTTCAGTATCTCAAAAATGTATGAAAAATTAAAATGGATTTTATAAAATTCTGTCAAATACCATTTTAAGGTATATATGATTGAACTATAAAAGAACAAGTGGGGGTTCATGGGCAAAAAATCTCATGTTTAAGAAATGGATAAAACCCGAGGATTCCGAAAATCTGACAAAAGACAAAAACATGACCAACGAGCATCCTTAAGAATTCAGACACAATCCATTACCTTTCGCATTAAACATCTAACTGGTCTTGGGCTACTTGGGTTATTAGCCAACTCCCATCATGCAACATTAATCTTATACAGAAGTGATGCAAAGTAAGCATATTGCACAAAATGCACCAGACACATAAACCGGAAGAAATACTGCCAATAGAGCCCTGAAATTCCAAAATAAAATTCTAAAACGCAGGAAACTAATTTAACATGTAAAAAATTACACGACACAACATGTAAACGAATCTACTATTTACAGGGATCAAAATGTCCACAATTGGACTACATACATAGCACAACATGTACATGTACTATATACAGGGTACAGCATGTACACACATATATACTACTTACGTGATAAACGTTTTGTATTTTAAGAGTTGCCAGCAACAGTAAAAGGATATTTGCAACCATCAAATAATAAAACTGATGATGTTATCTCCATTCTACATGTAATTCAAGTATAAAGATTTTAGAAACTGGATTTTTGAAATCCGGAAGTAACGCTGTGCACGTGGCGTAATTTCAGAGGCCATCACTGTCACAATTGATGGCTTTAAATTTTCAACTTCATTCAATAAAAAAACAACGCTACAGCCAAGATTTTCTTTTTTTGTAGTAAAAATGATAGTGAAAAGCCGTGGTACCGAGCTGGAGACACTAAAGAGAGAAATGAAGCCGCCATGAAAGCGTACGAAGCATTGATGACGGTTACCTTACGGAAACCCACCAGTAACGAATATAAAAATTTTTCTATGGAAGTTAAGCGGAGAGCGAAAGAGAAAAACGTCAACTTTACATATGGCGAAGAAGAGGTGAGTGGATATTTCATTGGTTATTACGATTACGTGATATAAAGGATAATCCACAATACACAGAAAGAACAATGAAGTCATTTCCATAATACACTATATACATATGTAATATATAAATTAAGGACTTTTCCTCGGTCAGTATAATCTGAACAGGTCCATATATACGGTATTAACCTCGTCAAAAGTCCATAATTGATATATTTGTTTATTTACAGGAATGCTGACTCGCCAAATAATTTGATGAAAATATACTTGGAGAGGGAGGGAGTGTTATTAACAGTTGTTTAATTTGTTGATTTTAGGTTCTAAATTCAAAATAGATTTAAAATAGTATTGGGTAAAAGGGAATTTGTGATTATATGTAATTATTAAGCATTTGAACTCGGAACAAATATAGTAAAACAAATTGTTCTGAAGGAATTCATCGGTTTGTAAACGTTATCACCTCCCTCACAAACTGAATTTAAACTGGGCCAAATGAATAGCGCCGCGATGAATCTCGAAAAAATCACT
Source organism: Mytilisepta virgata (assembly GCA_028015205.1). Taxonomy (NCBI): domain Eukaryota; kingdom Metazoa; phylum Mollusca; class Bivalvia; order Mytilida; family Mytilidae; genus Mytilisepta; species Mytilisepta virgata. Next base: position 884,298 of record JAPWFG010000041.1, on the reverse strand, counting down.
TTTATTACTTGTAATTCCAAAAATTTGGAATAAATTGATGAAACATTTTGAACAATTAGCCTGTAATAATAGCACAATGTATATATATATATATATATATATATATCCAAATGAACGCCACCGAACATCCAGATGTTGACAAATGAAAGATTACAAACAATTATTTTTAATTACAAACATCAGTCAGATTTATTTTAACCAGGTCGTCAGTAGGAGATATTTTAAATAGTTTTCATTTGCCTCAAGAATGAGGAACCAGAGTGAGTTATCTTTTCCTAACCAATGTAGGTAAGGGAGATAATTAAATTCTCTCCCTTTTGTCCTCAGGCTAAAAGGGAGACAAATTTATTATCTCCCTTACCTACATTGGTTAGGAAAAGATAACTAACTCTGGTTCCTCATTAGGATACGATAAAAATCTTTGATACAAATTTTGATGCAAACGATGTTCACATTTCGTAGATTTACGACTCATCAGTGCTCAAGGCCTAAATGTTCAAAACCACAACAACAATCGCAAAAAATGAAGAGAACATTCAAAAATGCCAAAATGACTTAAAGGGGAAAAGCAAAAACCATCAGAGCTATGCACGAGGGAGATGATCCTTAGTTACAACAAATTTTACAGTTTTGTAACTTTTAGGTATCAATTTCGGGCTATTATCGAAATACTAGCATGCGACTTGGTTGAGGACTTGGGAGTCCACAAGCAGCGGCATCGACTCTGTGGTGAAAATAAAATTTTTTGATACCAATTTTGATGCACAAGAATAATATATATGTATCTCATACATTAACTTCTTTGCGGAAAAATTCGGTTTTTGTACTTTAGTAATCGCAAAGCATTTTAACCTTTGGTGAGAAAGAGTGTTGAAAAATAGGTGTCTGCAAAGTCTCAGGACAGAATTAATGGCATAGTCTGACTGTCGATTTATTATTTTTTAAATCGCTTTAGACTAATTTGTCGACATTTTCGTCTGGTTCCTGCTGCCGTTTATACACTCACTTTTCAAACAATCCGATTTTTAATAAGTCTAATAACTCCCGAGTATCCTCGAAGGTACACTCATGACAAAGCTAAGCCTTTTGTGACTGAAAATTTACAACATGAAAAATGAAAGTTGGGAAATCTCACAATAGAATTAATTTGTCTTTTTGGATTGAAATTTCTGTCAAGTAAGATTGATGAAAGGTGGGCAGTGCAATCTAATAAACGAAAAAGTCCTCTAAAATCATTTATCACTCGGAAATCTACAGAAAAAAGTATATGCTACGTTGTACCACGGGGACGCAAAAATTATCGCTATAGCTACATCAAATATCGCTTTTCAATACTGTTAAGTCCCAAAAGCGATTGATTTGTATGCCAGGAATAATAGGAATCAATACACAGTTTTGTATTGAATTTCAAAATTATATCATGTTGTTTATTGAATTACGCATATCAAGAGCTGAAATGTTAAAAGATTTACATGTATCCGCCTCAAGTAAATAAATAAGATCGGGGAATATATTTTATCGTTGAATAGAGTGCTCTTTTTCTTTCTTCTTTAACGATAAAAATGATGAAGATTTCATCCGATGTTGTTCACTAAAGTGAATTCTTCTACCTTTCTGAATTTGGGTCAGTCTACTGAATATCAGCATATCAGTGATGATTTCTATACGGAGAAAAATGCAACACACACTACCAATTTTATATGGTTTTAGCATTGATTTGAGCGGAGCTCATTGCTTAATGTATGCAGCTTAACTCAACCTTTAGCACTGATTTGAGCGGATCTCATTGCTTAATGTATGCAGCTTAACTCAACCAAAAAAGCTTTCTTCTTCAATCTCCAAATTTTCAAAACGTAACGAATCTCGAAGAGCTTTTTTTTAGAACACGTGATTTTGAAATGCGCAGAAAATTGCCGCCAGCATGCAATTAGTGTATAAACGGGAAACGGACGTAAAATCTGCTTATGATCTTAATTCGAATAAATTTGACAAACAAAGACTGCTCTTTGTCAAATTGATCAATTAACTATAACAGAATGGTCATTAGGTTCCACATAAATGCTGGCTTCTTGATAACAAAAATTTGAAAACATTTTTGCAAAGAACAGACCAATACTCTCACAAAAAAGTGTATGTGGCGTCCATAAAATAATTTAGGTATATTGCGTTCCCGAAGATTACCGATAATTGCCGAGGTCATTGCGTTTACTTTGTTGGGAACATCCGGGACATTTGTAAAACCACGTGGGTTCATCTTAGTATTTAACATATCTATAATCTGTAACAAAAGTCGAAAACTAAAATTCGTCTTCAATTCCTTTGTACCAGAATAAGTAAATAAATTAAGAAAGTATTTGAAAAATTCGGCAGAGATGAGGAAAGAGGACGTATAAATTTTTTTGCTTAGAGTTTAAGAGTTTCAGGATTTTTTCACTTAATTATCTTTTAAATGTTTATTGTGTTGTATGTGCTCCTTGGTAAACTAGTTTCTTGTTTGATTAGGTTTAGGATATAATCTTATCCTTGTAGGCGATCATACGATAATAGTCCAATATTTACAAAATGGCATTTCCGCAAAGTGTTCATGCAACCTTTAATTGTGAATAAATTGTCCGATATACATGAATCTGAACCATAATTGACCACGTGATTTTTCCAAATGTCCCGGATGTTCTATAAAATTTAATGACAATGGCATCGGTAATTATCGGCAAACTTCGGAAACGCAATAGATCTACAAAATTCCTGATTTAAACTTTTGGTTAGTCATTTTTGGTCAAAAAGAAATAAAATTTACGATCATGACCTATTATCATCAGAATTCCTTCTAATACAATATACCTGTCCTCTTCTTCCGGTTTGAAATAAGGAAAGTTGACAATTTATGACGAGTTACTTACCTTAAAGCCCAATACCCTTGTACTCGACCGAGGTTGAGCTAGATGTTTTGAAGCTTACAGTCGTAAATATATGTAATTGAATTTCTCAACAGGTAGCTAGGTTATAATTTTGCTACTTATAAAAATTTACATCATACTTTATTATGCTTCAGCATAGACAGGGAACCAGTCTGTCGGGAAAAATGGGTGATAACTCCTATTTAAGAAAATTACTAAAAATTAGAGTCTATATAAATTAGTAGACTAAGAAATAAGAAATTCTCTTATTGCTCCCATAACTGTTTTATGTCTTCGGAATTCTTTATAAATGAGACTTGGAGTCGTAAAAATCATCAATGCGACAATTTAGGACCTTAATATTAACAATATTTGACTAATGCTTGTGTCTTTTATGCCATTTTCTTCATCAATGAGAAATATTTTATCGTAAATGTCATGTTCTATTATGTAATTTCTTCTATCATTTGTAATTTTGTAAAAATTGCAGAGCACTTCTGTTGATGAATACGGAATATTTATTGAGTACACTGTATGTACGTGTATCTGAAATCACTAGACTAAATTTCGGCATAATTACGGTACAGACACGACGATTTTGCCACAGTTATGTGGGAGGGGGTATTTCTGTTTCAATTAATTTTAGTCCCAAATTTCTCTGTTGAGATACATAAAATTATTATTATGTTAAATCTTGTGAAATTTAAATTTTCAAGGTCAGGAATTCAAAATTGGAAAGATAAACATTAATAGATCTTTACTGTTAATTATATTTATTCTATACAATTTAATGAAAATTGCATCGGTAATTATCGGCAAACTTCGGAAACGCAATACATCTACAAAATTCCTGATACAAACTTTTGGTTAGTCATTTTTGGTCAAAAAGAAATAAAATTTACGGCCATGACTTATAATCATCAGAATGCCTTCTAATACAATATACCTGTCCTCTGCTTCCGGTTTGAAATAAGGAAAGTTGACAATTTATGACGAGTTGCTTACCTTAAAGACCGATACCCTTGTACTCGACCGAGGTTGAACTAGGTGTTTTGAAGCTTACAGTCGTAAATATATGTAATTGAATTTCTCAACAGGTAGCTAGGTTATAATTTTGCTACTTATAAAAATTTACATCTTACTTTATTGTGCTTCAGCATAGACAGGGAACCAGTCTGTCGGGAAAAATGGGTGATAACTCCTATTTATGAAAATTACTAAAAATTAGTCTATATAAATTAGTAAACTAAGAAATAAGAAATTCGCTTATTGCTCCCATAACTGTTTTATGTTATCGGAATTCTTTATAAATGAGACTTGGAGTCGTAAAAATCATCAATGCGACAATTTAGGACCTTAATATTAACAATATTTGACTAATGCTTGTGTCTTTTTTGCCATTTACTTCATCAATGAGAAATATTTTATCTTAAATGTCATGTTCTATTATGTAATTTCTTCTATCATTTGTAATTGTGTAAAAATTGCAGAGCACTTCTGTTGATGTATACGGAAGATATTTATTGAGTACAGTGTATGTACTTGTACCTGAAATCACTAGACTAAATTTCGAAACAGTTACGGTACAGATACGACGATTTTGCAACAGCTATCCTCGGGTTTGGATGTGGGACGGGATATTTCTGTTTCAGTTAGTTTTTGTCCAAAATTTCTCTGTTGAGATACATAAAATAGTTATTCTGTCAAATCTTGTGAAATTTAACTTTTCAAGGTCAAGAATTCAAAATTGGAAAGTTAAACATTAATAGATCTTTACTGTTAAGGATGCTCGCTGGTCAGATTTTCGGAATCCTCGGTTTTATCCATTTCTTAAACATTAAATTGTTTGCTCATGAACCCGCATTTTTTCTTTTATAATTCAATCATATATACCTTTAAATGGTATTTGACAAAATTTTATGAAATCCTTTTTATTTTTTCATAAATATTTGAGAGACTGAAGTTGCCAATGCAAAGACAATGAAAAATCCAGAGAAAACCTATTTCCTGCAAATTTTCAAGGCTTTATAGCTCTAAAATTAACACATGGACCTATATTTTTTTCTTGCTTATTTGTTTACTATTCATATGTTCTCTGAACCTAAAACACCTATTTCAAATCCTAATTATTTCCTATTAGACCAGCGATCATCCTTAATTATATTTATTTGTGATGCAAAATCATTGTATTCAATACTTTAAAGCAGGAATTATAGAAATGTCTTTCTCAAGTTGAAACACACTTCAATGTTTGTATGCAGCGTCCATAAAATAATTTAGGTATATTGCGTTCCCGAAGATTACCGATAACTGCCGAGGTCATTGCGTTTACTTTGTTTGGAACATCCGGGACATTTGTAAAAATCACTTGATTATTTATAATCCAGACTACCTTTTAAACTTACTAAATTATAATATATGTATAGTTTTCTCATAATCTCGAAAAAAATAATACGTGTAGCTGAAAAAGTCCATACGAGTGATTTGGCCAAATTCAGTTAGCAGGGTTTGGCGATTGTCATCTGATGTTAACTCTCCATTCGGAGTCTCCATGTTCTTGTTAATAAGTTGTTTCACATAGTGATTAATTAGTTTGAATATTAAAGTACATGCCTGTGTGCATGATCAGCGTGATAAAAAAAGAATTTGAGCACTAATGATCTTAAGATGGTACTTAACACTACAGGGAGATAACTCTGTAAAATCAGCTAAACGTTTTAATAACGTTGTGTTGTAATGGAATATTAAGCTTTTCAATGATCAATATTAGTGTTTGTCAAACTGCTATACAATCAGTGTAATTTTTCTGATGAATTGGTTGGTTCAAATGTTTTGAAATTTTAAATTTTTTGTCAATGGGTCAAAGTAAATACTTTGTCAAAATTTTATGAAAATTAAACGAGCCAAATTAATTTTAGTGAAAGTGTTGGGTACCACCTTAAAAAGAGATTGATTAAATAAAAATATTCCAAGATAATTACACTTTTATACTCAATAAAGATATCGTGAATGAGAAATCTCTTTTTGTAGATTCACACATACAAATTAAGATAATTGACCGAATTTGCGTGGAAAATTGACCACAAATTACTCGTCTTCAACTTTTAGTGTCTGTTCTTGACAGAAAAAAATAAGCTGTTGTCATTAAAGAGGGGAAGAACAGACGCATGGTATTTCTAAATGTGAAAAAAATAAGTAAACGACTCAGTTTTCGTTCAGTGAAAATCATAGTCAAACTTTAAGGTATCCAGATCCGGGTGCTCTTCGGGAATTTTCGGCAAACTTTGATAACACTGTATGTTTGTTTGTTTGTTTAGTTGGGGTTTTACGCCGTTTTCAGCACATTTGGCTATTTCGCGGCGGCCAATTTTTATTGGTGGAGGAAGCCGGAGTACCCGGAGAGAACCACCGACCTTCGGTAGGAAAATTGGCAATCCTTGTCAATTAAGATCGGAGTCGAACACACCCCGCCACAGGGAGATTCGAACTCACAACCTCAGCGTTGACAGGCTAGTGATCATTAGTAGTCATGACGAACTACCTAGACCACTCGGCCACCGAAGCCCCCAACACTGTATGTAACTTGTTTTCATAAACACCGTAAACACACTACATACACGAAATGACTTTCAACTTGGGCAGGATATATCAATAAACTTACAGGTTATTTTTTGTTGTCATTACTATTTAGTTGACAATTTAATTTAGTCCTGCCGGTAACGAAAAATAAGGCCTGTTCGACCACATATACGATACTTTAAAAATAAGACATACTAGCATGTCTCGTTCCTGTACCTCAACAGACAAGTCAAAAACCTGTTAGGTTTCATTACGTTAATTTTGTGCTTATGGTTTTGTTAAAAATAACTATACATTCAAGACAAAAACGGACTCATCAGTTCGTTGTTTCACAAACATTCTTACGACTTAGATCGAGGCTGGTAACATGAAACCAATAGAATAAAGAAACTGAATTCCGGTAACCAGATCACAATCGTAGTCGTACGGATGTTTGTGAAACGGGGATCAGTAACGTTTTTATGTATGTGTTACGGAGGTTTTATATGTACGTTCAGTAATTTGCGTTTACAACAGGTCGTCTTAACCTGTAAGAATGGTTGCGAAGGTATGTTGTGTGCAACTACATTTTCCATGTTGTATGAGTAAAGTCAAGAAATACCAAAGGGATATTCGAAGGAGAGAAAAATCGTAACAACTGACAAACCCCGGAGAACAACGAAGATAAGACCAAAACAATACATGCACTACAATTAAAAACTAAAAACATTTGAACAACATGGACCCCACCAAAAAACCGGGGGTAGACTCAGGTGCTCCGGAAGAGTAAGCAGTCTCTGCTTCCTGCACTTTGATAATATTGGTCATTGCATTTCAAGTTCCCATTTCGATCCGACTTTGAAGCCAGATTGGGTGCTCTTCCACAGTGTCATTTTTAAATGGCGGATAAGTACACTGCTGTATTTTCTCTAACCCTTGCTACATGTACTCTAGGAATTGCCTTCTTTCATTCATATCAAATTGGACATGTTATGTACTTTTGAAGTAACCAGTAATGGTTGTATAAAGCGATAAAATTTACATGTTACATAATCTACATTTCAGGTTAACAGTTTTGTTGGAGCTTTCCATGATGCAGTCATATTGTATGCTCTCGCACTTAACGAGACTTTGGCGGCTAATAAATCAATCACAGATGGCGCTGAAATCACGAATCGGATGTGGAACAGAACGTTTGATGGTATTTTATTTTTGCAACTAGACTTTTAAGAAATTACGGTCTCAATCACAATGTTTTCCACAGTCTGAAAACTTGCCGATTCCAAGAGATATTTATGTTCATCTAAAAGTAGTTTTTTTTTTTTATCCCAATCTACTTTTAAAGTATGATTATCGACGCCATTTTTCGATAAATCGCTGCTTAAAATAAACATCCCCGCCATACATTTCTAATTTGTGGCTAGTAAAAAATTGATTCCATATACATATAGCTCAATGCGATGTCGGTAAATACATTAATTTGCTATCGAACAGAACTAGGGACATTTTAGGCTTTTAGATTGTCTTCCTAGAAACAAATAATTATTCTGATTTCTTGAGGATTTCATCTGGCATTGAGAAAAAGTGAAAAAAAAATTAACTGTAGTAATCCAATAACGCCAGAAAATATACCAAAAAAGTGAAAGGATAGAGTTTTGACCCTTTGATATATGGCCAATTAAAATTTATAAATTGATAAAGTTTCATACAAACCCGTCCCTCAAAAATCGATCCGCCTCAAAATATATTTATTTTCAGTAAATTGCAATTGCCAGAATTGTTTTCATGTCCGTTCCGAAAACCGAAATGAAAATACATTTTTAAACTTTCTTGCTTGGGGTATAATAAATAAAAATATATAATTAAATTTTCCCACCCCCCCCCCCCCCATTATCTTGGTTAGAGGAATGAAAATCTAAACATCCCATTTAAATGGAGAAATTTTTTCATTCAATGACGTAATAATACTGTATTCCTTTCTATGTTTCAGGAATAACGGGAACAGTTAGCATAGATGAAAATGGCGACCGGAACGCGGATTATTCACTGTTGGATATGAATCCAAAAACACACAAATTTGAAGTAAGTATTCGAATTGTTTCGGTCTCGGATAAAAAGGAAAGCCACTTAATTCTAAATTCCTTTTTATGATGCTCTTGGCCATCAAAACGTAAATTTGACTTAATTGTCGCAATTAGAAAAGGAAATATTTATCTTAAAATTAATGGGAAAGCTTATTTTGCTGTCACTAACACCCAAAGGCAATTACGCAACTTGGAAAATCCTAAATTTGTCTTAATTAAATCTGCATATTAATAAATTTTCTGTTGTCTTTACTATGCCGAACACGAGTTCTTTAAGTGTAATTTAGATTATACGTCATGTAAATGTAATGTTGTTTTTATTTATTTGGTGTGTCGTTGATGATCTTTCCTCTGGTTTTTGCTTTTAGATAATGCCAAACATCATCATGACCCTGATTCTGTATAGGTCGCTTCTATCATAACATTTCTATTAGGTTTTAAGACATTGTTAAGCATTTAATGTATGGCAGAATGTACCAAATATTTTGATTGGATATCAGTTCTTAGAGTTCAACAACTTCAGAATTTTTTTTCACAACATTATCTTTTAAATGTTGTTGTAGCCCTTTTTCTTTGTTTGTTGTTGTATGTAGTCCTCGCTTAAGGATGATTGCTGGTCTAATAGGAAATAAATAGGATTTGAAATAGGTGTTTTCGTTTGAGAGAAAATATAAATAGTAAACAAATAAGCAAGAAAAAAATATAGGTTCATGTACTCATTTTAGAGCTATAAGGCCTTGAAAATTTGCAGGAAATGGGTTTTCTCTGGATTTTTCATTGTCTTTGCATTGACAACTTCAGTCTCTCAAAGATGTATAAAAAAATAAAGGATTCCATAAAATTTTGTCAAATACCATTTATAGGTATATATCATGGGCAAAAAATTTCATGTTTAAGAAATGGATAAAACCCGAGGATTTCGAAAATCGGACAAAAAGACCAAAAGATGACCAGCGAGCATCCTTAACTGGTTCCTTATTGAAACATATATATACCAATTATTTTGTTGCACAACATATGCACATTTCGTTGATTTACGGCTCATCAGTTGTTTTCAATGCCAAAAACGTTGAATTTCAAAACGCAAATACAAAACATTTAGCAGAATTAAATGTTAAAACGATCAAAAGGGTAATGCAAAATCACCAAAGGGCAAACATTTGCTTTAATTTGATGATGCATGCGTAACTATGCGAAAAATTAAGGAAAACCCGAAATTATATCGTTGGAACAAACTAAAACCGCATGAAATGGATAAATCATCATGGTTGAACACGATTTATTTTTCATTTTAGGTTGTGGCAAATTATTTTGGAAAAGACAAAGAATACAAAGAGGTTCCGGGAAAACGTATCCATTGGGCAGGTGGAAGAACGTCTGCACCTCCTGACACACCAAAATGTGGATTCGATGGATCAAAATGTCCACCAGACAGTAAGTGTCACACTTTGTACTTTAGTAATTTTTCATGGACGCGGTTTTCAAACTAAAACGTTTGTTTCAACTTTTGAAATACATTTTCATGCAATTTTAAACGTTATGTAGATTTTTTTTTGGATCGAATTGAAAAATGATATACAATAATTATCTGTTGTGTTCAGAAACATTAGTTATATTTGCTTTAATATGCTTAAGCTTTGTCATGTCGGCCATATTTTACTGCTCCAGGAAGTAGCAGACATACCTTGACAAGGCCACTAATCTTCGGTATGAAAATCGACAATCCTTGATTAGCAAAATCGGAGTCAAATACAACGCCGCAAGCGGGGCTGAACGCTTATAGGCCAGCTGTCATTAGTAGATATTAACAGTTTACACCGGTCTTTTTGATAAAAAAAAACTAGAAGTTGGTTAGTTATGCATATGTATGTAACTTGTATGTACATGTATGCATGTACGACTCCGATGTTTTTTGTTTGTTTCAAATTCTTAACTTGAAATTTTAATATTAAACTTTACAATATCCGTACATTCGATTGCGCAAGTAAATTTGTTATATAATACTGAAATATAAGAATTAAGGACTTATTTATAATGTTCTTTCATTAGAATCCTTACGAATTCTTATCCTGCCTTTATTTAATTCTCGTTCTGAAAGAAATGAGGAGGAAAATATCAGTTTGGAGTGGCTTTGATACGTTTTCTATTCATTATGTCTTTCACGATTCCCTAGTACATTTTAATTTGTGATCTCAAAAGAAGTAATAAAAGTACTTAACAGCTAGTTATGACACATCCACCGCTGAGCAGAAGCTAAATACGATTTCTTTGTTTCGGCCCAAAAATTGATGACAGCTTATATAATTACGCATTTTATATATATTCTATGGTTTTTAAATGTCCTGTCTGCATCCTGCTGTAGGAGACTTTCGTATTATATCGGGTAAAAAACATCGTGATAGGATTATCACAATACACAGCTGCGCATGATTCCAGGAAGTGAAATGTCAAGCAGTTATCAATAACGTTCACAATCAAAATGGTAGCCTTAATGCTTTTTGTTTTTTTGATTTGATTTTTTTTCGTGCGTGTGTGCGTTTTTTTTCCGCAATATTTTTAAAGTTAAATATAATTTTATTTTAGATATTTTCATGAGAGATTTTCCTGCCCTTTTTCGAAAACTGATTCCCGGTCTAGCAACGCATGCTAAAGTGTAATCAATGTGTTTACAAATTTAAACTCAATTGCATGGGTATAGTGTTTTTCTCGGTATTTCGAGGACTAACATATATGATTGAGTTTCATACCAAACTTTATATTATGTAATAACATTTTCATATCGCCTTTTGTGAAATTATATATTGAACACATACACTAGCTGTTTAGATATGAATAATGATATATAGACTGTAATATCCATCAGCTCGACAGTTTTATATGAAACAACTCGATTGCCTCAATATTTTTCTAGACATAGATATATTTATCTTCATGATTCAATTTGAGATAAGTCTATACAAAAATAATAGTGTTGATACAATATGCTTACCCTTCATGGGAAGATCGGAGTCGTCTAGGGGATAGAAAGCAATTTATTTGTATTGTTTTATGGTTGATTGATGTTGATATGTTTATTTCTCCTTGTACTGTAATATAAGATCTCTTCATCGATATTTTTATTGGGATATTTGCATATGTTATTTTGTTGGGTCGGCTTGATATTAAGTATTTATTACGTTCTATAGTTAATTTGGTATTGGCAGTCTTAAACTCGCAAATGATGCGAGATTTTACTTTCTCCTATTCTTGACGTGTTTAATCGGTGGGATAAAAATACATAATATCTTTAACCACTTCCCGGTGATTAAATGTTTACGTGGGAATTACTAGAGAAGTCCCGAAATGACGTCAATGTAAACAAACTACATAGCAACGACGTTTTCTTGAGGTTTTTGTCGAAAATCATAGGAGAAACAGATTCTCCTTCAATTTACTCGTGAGTTATGAAATTTCTCCACCCTCAATAGTTAAATTTTAGATTTTAACACGCTCGCTAAAGACTCGCGTGTTGAAAATCGAAAATTTAACTATCTCGGGTGGAGAAATTCCATAACTCACTCGTACCTGAAGGAGAATCTATATCTATATAGAAGGCCTCGTTGTGATTTTTAAGATGACGAACAACAAAAAGCGCTGTTCTTTTGGCCTAAATTTTTGTTGCGTTTCTATTACACTAATTTTTTTATCTCGATCTTATTTTGTTATTTTGACCTGCGCAAAAATCCTTTTTTCCTCGATTGGTCTCCGACGATAAATACACGTGATCTATTTTGTGTACTATTTGCCGAACATACTAAATATATCAGATAAATGTTCAAAAAAATCGGTTAGTGGCCATTCTATGCAAAATCAGAAAATTAAAAGTTTTATATATGGAGTGTGCCCTGACATCACACGGTCCAATTTAATTTTCAAAAGTCTGTTTGACATTAGAGGAATAAAAAAAAATAGAAAGCATAAAAGTCACATTCAGGTTAATTTTTAAATTGTAGAAGCTGTTACTAGTATATGTACAGGGAGGCATCTATGGTTGTGTCGTATGTTTTCGTTAGCTGTGCGTTTTCCGTTCCTTACATACTTTGTTTGTTAAATAAACCTTCCGCCTTATTTCTTTTTTCTATATCCACTCCTGACTACTGCAGAAAGGAATAGAGAATATATGTATTATGAACTAACAGAAAAAATATCCTCAAATGCCTGTCTCTCTGATACATCTGTTCTTAAAAGCAGGAACTTGTGTTCCGTGAAGCTTTGCCTTACTTTGTGTTAATTCTCTCCATGTGTGTGTCTTCTTTGTGCAGGATTTCATATCTGTGACTACGAATGTCGCTTCACCTGTTCCCCCCAAACATTTTGCCATAATTTATTACGGAAAAAGCCTCAGGGCCGGTAACTCTGTGTTAGATGTTTATCTTCACACATTTATTTTTTTGTGTTTTTATTTTCAGAACCATTTCCAGAATATGGTATAGTTATTATTGTGTTAGGAACCTTACTGGTCATCGTTTTACTAGCAGCTTTCTTTATATACAGGTGAGCTAAAGTACTTTCTCCTATTCGTGGCCTGTTTAATCAGTGGGATAAAAATACATAATATTTTTAAACACTTCCCGGTGATTAAATATCTACGTGGGAATTACCGCCGTTTTTTCTTCAGTTAATGGAACGGTAAACTAGAGAAGTCCCGAGATAACGTCTATGTAAACAAACTACATAGCAACGACATTTTTTTTAGGTTTTTGTCAAAAATCATCGGAGAAACAGATTCTCCTTCAATTTACTCGTAAGTTATGGAATTTCTCTACCCTCAATTGTTGAATTTTAGATTTTAAATTAGAAAATTTGACTATCTCGGGTGGAGAAATTCCATAACTCACTCGTACCTGAAGGAGATTTTAGGGATTTTCGACTTTAAGAAACTTTAATATTTGCTGGTATCAATTGTGGAGTTTGTGGTTGCAAACAGAGTTTACACAGGCAACAATGCGTGACATGCAAGCTTTATGCCAAGCATGTAATACATCTGTGACACACACGTGAATGGCATGTATCTGAAAACGCATGCGACACAGGTGTTTTCTCACGCATGATTTTCACAAGTGAAACGCATGATCACTTGTTTGAATCATGCGTTTAGTAAACACGAGTGTCTAACACATGCCTGTGAACGCATGTGCACATGTGTGGTATTTTTTTCCTGTGTACAGGTGACGCCTTATCGGAATGAGTAAACGACATTTGCAACTATCACATCAAAAATCGATGCCAGAATATATTCAAATAAGAATTGTTACATGTAGCTCAATTCTAAATGTAGGATTTTTGAAATCTGGAAATGAGGTTTTCCTGGCATCAATTAAAGAAAAGACGGCATAACATTTTCAATATCATCCAATGAAAAAGCGGCTTTCATCCAACTTTGTAGTAGTATTACTTTTAACTTATTGGCGTCAGAACTTTTATTCGATTTTGTTAGGATGTTACGACATTACAACATAAGCTCAGCAGAAATACGGAAATTGCATTAACTCGAATAATTCAAGCTGTTTCCGTATCCGATTCTCTCCTTCGGTAAACTTGATAGAAGTGAGCGAATACAACGAGTGTATTATTTGTGTTAAAATTGCAAATGAGCTGCAGTTCTGTTCTGTATACCCTTTTATGTCTACTGTTTAGAAAGACCAAAACTGAATCTGAAAATTTTCCAAGGGAGCAACCATTTGATTTTTATTAAGGGGGGAGGGCCATGGAAGGAATTTTGAAAAAAAGAAGGATGCAAAATTTGGTGAAAATAAGGCAGGACCATAAATCCTCAAAAAGGGCAGGATGAAAATGTAGTGAAAAAAGGCAGGACAACACCAGGTAGTAAAAAAAGGCAGTCTCGAAATTTTGCTGAAAAAAGGGCAGGAATTAAGATTACTTTCATGCGACCCCCCTAAAAATCAAATGGTTGCTCCCTAATTATATTGCAAAGAGCTCCAATTAAATAACCATCAGTTTAAGTTACGTGAAATATTTGATACAGTGAACTTAATTCTTTCTAAACGAAATTGACAGTCCTTTCTTAATTTAAAAATTTCATTAAACAACGTGTTTTAGTCGGTTTAAATATTACTTTGTTTCAATGTATTTTGATATATTGAAATATCAAGAATTTTCATTTGGGAAATACAGCCGACATAATTACAGTTTGATAAAATGAATTTCTATGCAATGCATACTAAATCCGTTTTTCAACGTCAAAGGTGTTACTCATATCACAACCGTTAAATTTCACTATAATTAAGTTTTACTTGATTCATTTTTAATTTTCTTTGATGTTAATTGGAAATAACAAGAGAATTAAAAAGGGATGGAATATTTGTAACGTTAAAATACAGTAAACTTCAGCAAATATGCACTGTATATACATGTATATTCGTGAAATAAAATTAAATGAATACCTGTTTATACTCATTTGATAGGATCATGGGTCCGTTTGCCAAACAATCGATACTGGTTCCATGACGTCAATAAACGGAGACATTGAAAACACGAAATCAATCGGTAGTCGTGCTAATGTTTGTGAAACGGGACATTGACCGTAAACTGATAAAGAAAAGTGTATTTTCATGGATATCATTTTCATGATTGAAATTTTAGTATAGAAAAGTTTATTTGTAAAAATATTCTTTCCTTTCATACATTCTTCGTGTTTAGCTTTTTCCCAGTAATTTACATGCATTTGATTACAGCGAATATTATTGACAAAGAAATATCAGGAAAAATGTATCCGCGTAAAGAGCACGCGCAATATACAACAAGACTGTTATGGTATTTTAAACTGCTCACCAAATAGATTTAATACATCAGTCTGGTGACCTCTCGCAGGAATATTTTCATCCCCATTTTCGGCCCAGTACGCAGTTTCAAACTTTCGTGCGACTACGACTAGCCATAAGTGTGGTCTGATTTCCTATCTTCAATGTATTTTTTCCTTCTCATGTTCCGGAACCAGTATAGATCGTAATCGTTTGTGAAACTGGTACCTACTTTTTTTTCTCACTCTTTGGGGCCTGCTTTTTGGCTAAATTTGAAGCCTTGCTTTGTTTTTCAATATCCTTCCTTGCCCTCTTAATAAATCATGGTTAAGAAAATCAAACAGGGTCTTCCTGATGCATTCAATGTATAACACAGGTAAAAATGACACACACGTGTCACGCATGAACCTGGAAACGCATGTGTCACAGGTGTGTCACATGCGTGATATGCACGCTTTATGACACGCATGTAATACATGTGTGACACACACATGTGAATGGCATGTATCTGAAAACGCATGTGACACAGGTGTCCTTTCTCATGCACGAAATGCGTATTACACGCGTTTTGCAAACATGTGTCACGAAACGTCTCTATCGCATTTGGTGACATACATTCTGTACAAGTGAAACGCATGTGTCACGCATGTGCACATGTGTGTTATTTTTGCCTGTGTATCACTTGAAGAACAATCGAAAGCTCATGATTTATATGGATTTTTTCCTTATTCTATTCTGTCTGAAAATGATCAATTGTGAGTGCCTTCCCTTAAATAGAATCACAATTTATCACTTTTCTACTAAACATCTTTAAAACCTTTAAACCTTAAAGGCTTCCGAACGTCTGGTAGTCTTGACACGTAAAAGCCTTTTAAGCACCATGAGAGCGACTTGTAGTTTTTTAATCAACTTGTTCCCTGGTGATGGTCTGCATTCCAGATGAATATTTATTCTTCTTTTAGTACTTTCGATGGCGACAATATAATTTAATTTCCAGATTTGTCATAAAGAATTTAAAATGGAATTATTAAATCAAGTAGAATGTCGTAGGAAAAATATATTTTTTTTGAAAAAATGCTTAGGTTTCAATATTCGATTTAAGATTGATTGTAATGTAACTTGGACAACGAGATGATACATTTCCTCTTGGTAATTTTGTTGTGGGAGAGTTTTAAATTACAGACATTATAGCGTAACATTTCATAGGTTGAACTTGAAAAGTTTCCGACTCAGTAAAATTCCGTGCCGACTGAAATCCTTTTGCTATGAGATGACATTTAATGTTTCCGATATCAAATGTATAACAGTCTGACAGTTGTATTCTGAGTATCATATGTAAAAGCAGTTAGATAAACTTTAACAGCAATTTTTACAGTTAAAACGAGCAAATTTTGATAAGGGGTGTAGTGGGGGGAGGGGGGTACTCAAAACTCCAAAAATAGTCAGTGTGTGTATCAACACAGACGATCCTGACTCCGTTGTTTCTATGTTTGCTTTTTGTGCTCTTTCGTGTTTTAAGGTCTGTCCATGGGCTGGCGTTGATAGAATGGCAAGTCCTAGGCATCAGTTTCATTATTTGGATGCACTTTTCATCAATGGAAGACTTGTCAGTAACGCCGAATGACAAATATATGGAACGCCAAAACTCTAACCAAGAACGGTTTTAAACAAAGTGACTTGGAAAACAAAGCGTAAATGTAAATTTTAAGAAGTTAATTTGAGGCTTGTGCATTAAGGGTGACATGAGTACTCTCAGATCTTAGATCCGTTTAAGCCTGTACCGTCATAACGAACCTCCTCCCAATTAGCCCCCCCCCCCCCCCCCAAAAAAAAAAAATAAAAAAATAAAAAAATAAAAAAATAAAAAAATAAAAAAAATAAAAAATAAAAAAAATCAGAAATCTATATTTCGCCTCGGAGCAACACTTATTTTATCACTCACCCGTTGTAAATTTTCTGTATTTGAATTTTAAGATTATCTATACTCTAACTACTAGTAGTTCATTGAAAATAACAACGCTATCCCATGTATATGGGTAGTGTGCTGATTAATGTTTGAGGGACTGTTATGGCTTTGCGCATGCAGTGAACGAATTAACATTATAACAAACCCTTTATTCAAACCATCATTCAGAAATTTGGTAGTTACTTCAAGGATAACGACCATGACAGTTGTTTCTGTGCGAATCAAAGCCGATTGAATTAATTTTTTTTCTTAAAGATGATAATTTACTTGGATAATAGCTATCTTTGCACCGTGAAGTCTTGATTTTAGGTTGATAAATTTCTTAGTTCTGTTAAATGGGGAAAAAAGTAGGTCTCAACTTTTCAACTTTGCAATCTTGTTTGGATTTTGGATAACTTGTTTAAGCCCATTTGACTGTCCTTTTGGGTTTCAGAAGTTTTGGTCACGAGAATATCTGGCGACCCAGAAATGCGGATTTTGAGCAAAAAAGTGTTCTCGGCTTTTGGAAGTCTTTGTCACGAGCCTATCAAAAGATCGAGACATTGTAGTCAAGGAATTTAGTATGGAGATTCATTTTAAAATATTTTATTTTACATAATAATTTTAGACATGTCAAGTTAGAAGCGGAGTTGGCAGAAATGAATTGGAGAGTAAAATGGGAAGACATCATGTTTGGTACTATGGAGAACGACAAGAAACTCCGAAGACAAGGGAGCACCTTAAGTTTAACGAGGGTGAGTACATTTAGTATAGAAAATCGATGAGGTAAGTAAATCAGCTGAACTTTGTGAGAAAATCATTTTGTTAAACTTTCGAATGTTGACTTGTTAAAACAAAACTCGTTACATGTCTGCTGTGAAAATGTGTTTGACCAATACAATGGTATTAGGTTATATTATACGTATCTTTGTGTCATGTCTAATTCGTTTTAGGATTTTTTTCCAATGCATTAATGTAGCAAACATTAATTTGATATTTTCTTATACATTTTTTCTCCATTTTTATTCCACGACAAATTTAAATTTACTTGATATTTACAAAAAATATCCAATTTAACGATAAAACGATATTTTTGAAAACTATAATATTTTGAATTATATGTTAAATTTTAGAATCATTTTTTCAAGTATATGAATTTCAAAAAAATATAATATTTCATCACAGGGCAAAGAAAAACATTCATCGACGGAGGTAATTTTATTATTCTTCCGTCCTTCCTGTCTTCTTATATTAGACACTTCACAACTTCGTGCACAGTCGTAGTTAATGTTTCTATAAATAGATCCTCGGAAATGTACGACCATTTCCGACTCTTTCCGAGCACGTCCAATTACTTAACACCCATTTCTAGTTTCCTTCAAATTAAAATATAACACTGCCTGTTGTCAATCGTTTAAATACTAACAAGTACTAACACTTTGAACTAAATGTCCACAAAGAAGCATTATATTCCCAACCATAAAAAAATGCCTATATTTATTAGCCAATAAGATTCCGGTATTGGATTTCAGTAGGACGCCTAATCGAACGCTACCAATTGTCGAGTGTTTGTCCGGTCGACAATTCGACAAGATTTGCCTGTATTTTAAGGTTATAAATGAAGCGAAAAGTTTTGTTCAATGGGATATCGGCATTTGGTTTGATTATTTTTTTTGTGCTAGAAGCCTTATTGGAGACTTTCGAATAATCGAGAATTCGTCCTGCTCGACAATTCGACAAGACCTGCATGTTATACAATGTATTTTAAGGTTATATATATATGTATAGATAGCTGCTATGTATTATGAACATTCACTAAAATACGACGGAGGAAATATTTACTCCACAGACCAATGGAGAGGCATGCGCAGAAGGCCGTGTTCTAATAGAGAGATCCGACATTGTTGATCAGTCTTGGTGCAAGTGTGGACAATGTGATGAAAGTGACAGACGACGGAGGGTCTGCTGTCGCCAACTGGAGCTTTTCGGAATATTTGATGATGAAACCAATTGTATATCAACGACAGAGGATTTCCGAAATGTTGTTCTTAACAAAGAAGTATTGTTGGCTGTTTTTATTCACGTGATGCTCGTGCGTAGGCAAAGAGGAGCAGCACCTGTTGATCTCAGTGCTTGGTGAGTTCAGTTTTTCTTCCATTCTTACTTGCTTGTTAACAATTATGTCATTTGTATTAAATATCCAATGAAGCAATTTGTTGTCATGTGTTTCCGAATAATGGACAAGTTCATGAGCTATCAGATTTGTTATTAAAAACAAATTCTTAAGGACTTGAACCTTTATTTTTTGTTCAAAAATAAATTAGATATAAAATAACATATTATTTCCTTCTTTTTGCTTTTTAAGAGTCTTCCAATAGTTTGAATATTTACGTTTTGTAGTTGGAAGAGTTTTATCTGACTATTGATTTATATTTTAAAGACTTTTTTTGGTGTGAATAATGTCTGATGTTTGCAATTAACTTCAGCGACTTTACTATTAGAATTAAGGCCTAAAGTTGGTTAAAATTACACGTGTTGTTAGAAGGGTCAAATAACGGTACATCTCAGTACGCTTGTTCTCCATTTTTATTACGTGTGAGTTGTCTCTCATTAGCGGAGTTATCTTATCTTTGTAGAAGGTGTCCTCCAAAGACAGTAATGAACAATTGTCATTTTTTCTGCAAAATATTTTATTAATATGTTAAAGGCAGCATGGCGGGTTTCCCGCCAGAAGCAGAGACGGCTTACTCTTCCGAATCACCAGAGTCTACCCCCGGTTTTTTGGTGGGGTCCATGTTGTTCATATGTTTTTAGTTTTTAGTAGTAGTGGATGTTTTGTTTTGGTCTTGTCTTCGTTGTTCGCTGGAGTTTGTCAGTTGTTTCAATTTTCCCCTCCTTCGAATATCCCTTGACTTTCTTGACTTTACTTAAATACATTACACTTTCTGTCAGGAAAGACAACTCTTGCATATGGCAGACAACTCCAACATCAGCAAGTAGGGAATTTCAACAAGTGTAGATTTAAGTGCAATCGGATACTTAGAAAAAAAAGGAATATTTGATGAATTTTAGAGGAAACATTCAAGCATACGTTCAATACATCGGAAAATATACTTTTATGAAAACAGCTCTCCGTAACGTAAACACCCGCGATGCCTAGCTTTCACTGAGGAATCTAAGTTTTAGCCCTCTTTCCGGGGTATCCGGGTGAGGTAAAATTCTAAATCGGAAACGAACAAAACGCGTTCTCAAGGACGTTGAATAATCTTAGTGATAATTTTTTAACTCACCTGTCCTAAAAGGACATGTGAGCTCTTGACATCACTTGGCGTCCGTCGTCCGATGTCGTCGTCGTCGTAAACCTTCCTTCAAAGATCTTCTCCTCTGAAACCATTGGGCCAGATTGTATACGATGACCCGGCCCGTCATCCAAGATTGCCGCCAGAGCCGAACATAGCTTAACATAGGACCTAATGGGAAAAATCGATAAAAGATCTTCTTGTTTGAAACCAGTGAGCCAGTTTGCTTGACAGCAATGTTCCAGGATGCCAATCAAGATGGAGATAGTCCAGGGGAGCGATACAGGCTCCTGTGAGCCTCTGGTATAATTTGCCACTGAGGGACTCTTAGTTGCCAGTCCTTCGTTTTTGTCCATAATTTATCAGGATTTTCAAGGTAATTTCCGTCATCTGTATTATATGTTGCCAATGTAATCTCCGATATAAAATCCTCTTTTACCGTATTATATTTGTTTATATACATTTGATCTTCACGTGTCAATGACTGTATTTTTCTGTTGCTTACGTGCACAAAAATATTGCCAATCCTTGCTTCCGGTTGAACCACTTTCTGAAAAGAAGACACCAAATTTGTCAATTTCTATTCGATCTGAATACATGTACAATGATGTAGGCATGATATATTTGCCACAGGACGTTATTCAACAATCTCGCAAACAAATTAAAGGATACGGGATGAAATGATAATGTTTTATTCTGTTTAGAAAATATATATAATTTCTTTGGTATTTAAAATGTATTTCTATGCATTTTTGTGAAATCTCGAACGAAATTTGCCGCGAGAAAAGTTGATTTGAACTTGATTATTTATCATTTTTTATAATGTTTTGCCACAGGTATTGTAACTAATGAGAATATTTTTTCTCACAAATAAAAATTTTTCTAATTTGATGTAAATTGACACCCCTGCAAATTGCCTGAATTTACTGGATGCGGAAACTTCAACTTACAAATTTTTGAATAAGACAAAGTCCAAAATTGCTTGATTTTATTAAACAGATTATAAGGCCTTGAGTAGCTCTCCTCAGCATATATCCAAAAGCGATATACAAAAACATCACAGTATAAACAAAAGATTAACATACCTTTAGTAAAATTATTATTTCAGGATGATTGCTGGTCTAGTAGGAAATAAATTGGATTTGAAGTAGGTGTTTTAGTTTGAGAGAACATATGAATAGTAAACAAATAAGCAAGAAAAGAATATAGGTTCATGTGCTCATTTTAGAGTTATAAAGGGTTGAAAATTTGCAAGAAATAGGTTTTCTCTGGATTTTTCATTGTCTTTGCATTGGTAACTTCAGTCTTTCAAAAATGTATGAAAAAATAAAAAGGATTTCATAAAATTTTGTCAAATACCATTTTAAGGTATATATGATTGAATTATAAAATAAAAGGTGGGGTGCATGGGCAGAAAATTTCATGTTTAAGAAATGGATAAAACCCGAGGATTCCGAAAATCTGATAAAAAGACCCAAACATGACCAGCGAACATCCTTAAGAAATTAAATGATATAACATAAGCTTGTACTTGATGTTAGGATTGCTATTTTGATAACAAACTCAAAATTTTCAAACTAATTATTAAATATGACAAATATATTGCTTGATTTTATTAAACAGAACGCATACGTTTTATAAATTATTATTTTGAAATTATATGCAACAAGCTCAGTATTGGAGTAAAACTTGCTATATATTGACCTCAACTTAGGTGAGGACTTAAAATTAACATTTCAATTAAAATTAAAACTTTGAAATTCCAGTTTTGCCCAAAAATTATATTTCTAGCAATATAATTTTTTAATGTAGGGTTATCTATCAGCATCAAGTCAATATTTCTTTTTCTTAAAGGGGTACAGAACACCTAAGGGAGTTAACTCTTTAAAACTCGGCTGAATGTTTTAATCACATACTATTAGTAAAGAGAAATCAAGCTTCTCAATGATCAAAACTAGTGTTGGTCAAACTGCTATATATTCAATGAAATTATTCCCGTAATTTGTGCAGTTTAAATTTCTTGTAATTTTTATATTTTTTTCAACAGAACAAAGTAAATATTTCGTCAAAATTTTATGAAAATTAAACGAGCCAAAACTGTTTTGGTCAAAGTGTTGGGTACCCCCTTAAATGGTGAAGGCGCGGACTTCCCCTTACTGTGTGCGGGCGTCTAAAAGCTTATATATGTAAGTGGTAAAACTCTGAATCTTTTGAAACAGGAACTATGTGTTAAATTAGCATATTATAGAAGAATAAATATGAAAAGACAAATGAAATGTTTTTTTTTAGATATTCGAAATAGATGTCATATTTTCAATATTCCATCCGATTTGTAATTTTATGGGAATTCTCAAGGCGTGCAATTAGATTAAAACAAAGAAGTGTTTGTTGACTGTAATTCTGTCCTGTAGTTTTCTTAAGTACTGAACAAATTCCAAACAGTAAGAAAAAATGGGCGGTTATGTCCTGTAATCAGTTGTTCTATTTTATGAGAAACAGGATAATTTATGATCTCAAAGCTGTTTTTTTTTGTTCCACTGAGAAATGAAGTGATTGTTTCAACAGTACAGTCAATCCTGATTTAAAGGGCACCTCTATATCAAATCACTGTTTATAAAGGACACAGTGACGAGGTCCAATTCACGAACAAAGCATGTAAAATTAACCTCTGTATAAATTAATGACACCTGCTCATAAAAGGCGCTTTTTTCTGGTTCCCGTGGGTGCCTTTTTTAGACAGGTTTGACTGTACCAGCAGTCTTACATCGTCCGGAAAAGGGGTGTTGTTATAACTTTTATCAAGAAAAATTCCATTGATTGTCCCCGATAAAAGAAGGCCAATTTTGCCTATTATAGCATATCTCGTTTCTTTTTAGAATTTATCAGAGAAATATTTTCCGGGTATAAAAACAAACCACTTTATGCATTTAAAATGTTTTCGATAAAAGCAATTTACAATAATTAAATTCCAATATTTTTATTTATTTGAAGTAACAATTTTACCTTAAAAAGTCGTTTAATTTGCTATTTTCGGATGTTTTTCGGGAAAAACAAAAATTGTCTAATGGACATGGTAATTGAAATATTTGATTTAGATGCAAGATATTATAAAAAAAAATGAGAAAATCAAACTATAAATTGTAACACAACCAGACTTATCAAATAAAACTGACGTAAAAGGTTCTTTTGAATTGCAATGACGTAATTATATTTCAAGAAAGAACCGCAGTCAGAAGCTTTTAAGATTCGTCAAATTGATTTTAAGATTGGGAACTGTAAAATAAATTGGGGGTTAATTCAGTTAAATTTAAATGAATAAATTTCCATTTATTGACTTAATATTTACACTTCAGTATCTTATTTTGTCGTAAAAAAAACCAGATACAAGTAGTATTGTTCTTACATTTGTCTTTAAAGGTCATTGTGATCTTATTTTTGCAAGTAACTTACTTTTGCTCTTAAATGGCCGTTTCTGTCTTGTTGAATCTTGAACGTTTTGGTTGTCAGAATTTCAAAAATTTCAATAAGGATAATAAGCATGATAAATTGCTTTCGTCAATCAAGGCCTAGAAAGGACGTTCCATATAGGTTTGGCATAACATACATTTACTTGATTGAGTTTAAATACGTAAAAATTGGTCTTAACCAAAATATTAACCGTAAAAATTGGTCTTATCCAAAAAATTAACCGCAAAAATTGGTCTTAACCAAAAAATTAACCGTAAAAAATGGTCTTATCCAAAAAATTAACCGCAAAAATTGGTCTTACCCAAAAAATTTACCGTAAAAATTGGTCTTAACCGATCTTGATTGGTTATTAGGGGGCATATTTTGTTATCAGTCGGAATGAAGAAGCCACTCAGATTACTTCGTTTCCCGCACACTGAACATGAGTGAATCTGTCAAGGGTTTGCGGCGTACGCGGAATAAACAGCTCATAAACTGGAACTTCAATAAACATTATCGGCAAAAATCGAAGCGAAAAAAACTGAAAAGTCCGTAAAATTGAAATCCAAAGACGTGAGAATGGAATATTACTGATAAATGCCACAAGGTTACATGTATAACAGAATTAGGACAAGACATCACAGAAACTAAAGCACTAGCAATATAAGCTCCCACTAAAAATCGTGACTGACATCCGGTACTCCGCAAGGGTAAGCATATGCTGCTCTGTTAACCCCACCCGTCACATTCCCGTGAGAAAATCCAATGAAATGTCAAGTCCGGTGAGGTGTCAATTTCAGAAGGACGTTAATTCTAACCAACGATATCTAGTCTCATACCGGCCATTTAATTCGTCATGACCACTGTAAAATTATTGGTTTTGGGATGAAATAAACAAGTACTAAACATATCCCTGACACAGTTTATGTGACAGCTATCTCGACAGGCCGTATCTCGCCCCGCCGAGAAAGTCGTCGTATATACATTGTACCATCTGCATCATATAGTGATATGCATACATTCCAACAACAGTAATATTGGGCTCATACAAATTACATAAAAACACCAAAAAAATATCTTCCATAAATATGTCATTTAAGCATTTGAAAAAAGTTTTCCTTTTCTTATGGTTTTCGAAGTAAAACAAATTACTAAACATAAGAGAGTAACGAAGCTACAAATGTAACCATTGCAAAGCAACGAAGCCACGTACAAAAAAAAATCAATCTTAGGCCACACCATATTGATTTTTAGTTCTTTGGATTTCACCGCTTCGATTTTCGGATTTTTCTAAATTTTAAGAAAAAAATTTATGCCGCCCCATTTTGCAAAATTGCTGAAAATTCGGCCCAAATCCTTCCTTTTTAAAGAAAATGAAAAGTGTTCGCGCGGTCTTAAAATTTGGTAACAAATAGGGATTTTTCCCCATTTTCTGCAATATTGTAGTTAAATAGAATTGTGCAGCACGTAAATTTGATCTTCGCCTGAAGAATCTGGTCCTGAGGAAAAAAATAAAATTGAAAATTCGCTCGCTCGCACCTATTTTTACCATAAAAATCAGAAAAACTAAAAATCAATTTGGTGTGGCCTTAACTGCTTACGTTCGGCGTTTACAGACTGTAGTGCCTTAAGGATCATGCAAGTCCCAAATACACACCAGCCTTAGTTGTTCCTGCGAAAGATGTTTAGTTGTTCCCGAACAGTTGGGGGTTCGGGTGATTTCGAGATGAGCTTTAATTGACGATAAATGTAAGCTCTGTTATCGTTTTACCGTAAATGGGTAAAATCGGTAAATGATTTATCAGTATTAAGGTCAATTCTCGTGAAAAAAAAACATCATTAAGACTTTGTTATTATCTGATCTAGGAGAAGGCCAAATCTTTAATTAAAGAAACTCGTAAATTAATCTTGTAACAGTGAAAGCATTAACGTACAATTTGTGAACGTCTAGCTTCGTAGCATAACTTAAGGCGATAACAGATTCTAATCAGTCAGTGAAAACCAGCTATCGTCGGAACCATCTTTTGAATTGAAAGCCTTCTTGAAATTAATATTATCCGGAAGGGTTCGGGCCTTATCGGTCTTCTTAGGCAAATCGAGTAAAACTAATTCATGATATACCGTCGTCTACAATCTATATCGCCGGAAAGAGGACATATTTTTTGGATCTCGGTCTTGTTTATTTCAGCCTGAGTGCAATTGGATCCGTATGGCTTATCAAATGAAAGAAATAGTGAATATGTATTAGAAATTCGGAAATTATTGCGATGTTTTTATTATTGCGGAAAATGCGACAGTGTTATAATCGCAATTATTTAAACTCGCATTTTGGAATTTTTTATTTGAATGAAGCAGGATTTTTCTCAATATCACAAAAATTAAAATCGGATTTTGGTCCAAAATGACAAAATCGCAATAATAAATGCACGCAATAATTTCTGAATTTACAGTATTAAAAAATCATATTTAGTATCTCAACATATATCCCTATAAATGTTTACGAAAACGACGGCCCTTTCCGTAAACACCAAAGAATCCTTCCGGAGGTTAGCTCCCCAAAATATGAATGTAATATAGTTTATTCTTCCTAAAAGCACCTGTCATTATGCAGTCAAAAATTGTTGTGCCGTCTTTCCGCCTTTTGATCGCTAGCTATGGATTTGTTTTCTTGAAAATATCAGTGAAATGATTCTGAATTAATTTTCATTTTTTTTGTTGTAGCCTTTGAAGTTGATTTATTTCATTAATCGATTGATTTATTGCACACGGCAGTTAGTTACTTACCTAATTAACACAATTTATTTTTGATGAAGGAAAGCATCAGTCCCCCCCCCCTCGTCCCCCGTTCCCGAAAAAAAAAACGAGATATGCTTAGTCAAAGAAGGTAGATATTAGAAAATGACCGTACATGTAGAACGCCACGATTTCGAAAGGGAATCGTCATAATATCGGTCACGAGTACCGCTTGGTGTTACGATTCTAATACTGACAGATGCACAAGGTAGGGAGTCTCGTGCGCATTTAGAGTAGAATTTTATTCTTTTCGGAGATGTACATGTTTCTTAGAAGAGGAGGGTGTGGAACGAACCCTTAAAATAATAAAATTAATTGTTCTAACGATAAAACATGAAGACGTCCGAATTATCCTTCATAACTTTTTGGAGCTGCCTGGCCGCCGTACATCGCTAAAACAAAGATTTTATTTGGGGGGTTAGAAAATCCGATTAAAAATAACTTCACTAGAATACGATTTCAACAGGCTACAAAGAGGGTCTACGGAATCAGGAAATTAATCACGTGCAAAGTTGAGTCAACAAAATTCTCGAAGTTACCTAAAATCACCTGGCCTAAAAGTGTTACCAATATAAAAGTACACTACAATTTTTAAAATCTACTCTGTCAGGAAATAAAGTCACCTGAACGTTTTATCATCGTTTTTGCAGTCACTCAGTTGTTTATATTTGCTGTCACGCGGACTTTTGCAGACTACTATTCAGAGGGTCTAATGAATCAGAAACACTTGGAAACGTAGACTGCCGTTCAATAATTCTACATAGCCATGAAATAAAAGTCAACTTAGTTTTTATACAAAAAAAAATTGCACGAAGTACCAATTTAATCCGCGAGCGATGACAGTAGAGTGCATCTGGCTACGCGTAGTAATTTGCAATCTTATTTTCTAATTATGGCAGATCTAGGGGTTATATCTGTAATAAGATGACGTTTATCCTGATTGAAATGGCGGTATTAGTGATCAAAAACCTAAGGTGACAATTAACATGCGAGATTTCGTTTTATTTTCATTTCTGAAAATACTTCAAAATGAAAAGAAGTATTACTAAGTGCCTCTTGATGAAATGCAATGCTACAGTATTAAATCTTTTTAGAAATAAATAGTCATAAAAGGAAAATCAGTGCAGCCATGTCTACAAACTGATATTGTAGGAAATTTACATTTATACGTCATCCCATATATCGTGTTATTTAGGCGGGTGTAAAATTTCTCGAATTCGGATCAAAAAAGAATGCCGAAAAAACTTGGCGTTTTTAAAAGTGGCAAATACTTGCGGGTCAAAACATATTTTTGTACGGATTTCGAAAGTTTTTGTCCGACCGCTAAAAATATCATTTTCAAATCTCATGAATACAATTTTCCATACACGATAACAATATACGATCATGACCTTCCATTGCCTCATTACCGGCTATTCATCTTTGTGTTGTAATATAATTTATAGAATGTTACAATTTCCGTAGGGGGCCTCGGTGTCCGAGTGGTCTAGGTAGTTCGTAATGACTACTAATGATCACTAGCCTGTCAACACTGCGGTTGTGAATTCGAATCTCACCTGTGGCGGGGTGTGTTCGACTCCCCACCTTAATTGACAAGGATTGCCATTTTTCCTACCGAAGGTCGGTGGTTCTCTCCGGGTTCTCCGGCTTCCTCCAACATATATTTACCGTATTTTTTAACTGGATATTCCAATTTTAACTGAAAAATTACTAGTTCGTGATGTATGACAGGCGGGGGGGGGGGGGGTAGAAATAGATATTTTTACAGACCACCTATCGTTTGTAAAGGAAATTGTTTTTCTCTGAAAAAGATATAATACATTTCGTTCCATTTTAAAATTTAAGTGTTTTACACATTCCAATGTTTAGAAAGAATAACGTCAGGGATTTTGATATTCCATTCATGACAGGAATTTGCAAATGAAATCGATATTTTGTTTATTCTGGTCGATAAAATTTGTTGTTTAATTTTCTTCCACGTTTTATGATAAAAATTAACACAAATGGAACAAAAATGAGAGAGAAGCTATCGGGGGTAAATGTAAAAATATCGTATTTTCGCATGATATTTAGTCAGTATTCCACATGAATGATCAGGGTGTTTTTTTATTTTTTTTTAATTTTTTTTTTTATTTTGGCTTTCCAAAATGTTGGTCATGAGCGCTATTGATGAAGCTTAACATGTCCAGATATGGCCATCGTACGCGAGGAATTTGAGGTATCTTAGGGTTTATTTTACAGTGACGTACAACTTGTGGTATATCTGTATTTAAAGAAAAAGAAAACTACTTTGACATTGCAAACATCAGATGTTATTATATGAAAGTTTTAGATGTGCCACGAGTCTTTTTACTCATATTATTTTACTATGTCACGAATAGTAATGAATTCGTTTTATTAAATTGTTTTTGTATGCTTTTAATTTTTACGTACAGTTGCTAGCAGACTCGTCTTCTCGAACTATCATGTAACGTCAACCCTACTAATACCACATCAAGTGGGTACAGAGCACTTAAGGGAGTTAACTCTTTAAAAAATAAGCTGAACGTTTTAATCATATACTATTAGTAAAGAGAAATCAAGCTTCGCAATGATCAAAATTAGTGTTTGTCAAACTGCTATTTATCCAAGGAAATTATTTCCGTAAACTTTGTAATTCAAATTTCTTGATTTTTTTTTATATTTTAGTAAACAGTTCAAAGTAAATATTTCTTCAAAATTCTATGAAAATTAAAAATCCAAATATATTTTATTATTAAGTGTTGGATACCCCCTTAATTGTCTTATCGCCAATTTGTTTATATTAGGATTGGTGTCTGTTTTTTTAATGCACTGAATTTTACTCCCATTTCTGCATTTAACTGGGGACAATATTAGAATAAAAATCTTTTGTTTCCAATTCCTTATTTGCGGATATTAGAGTTGTCTCCACATGCATGAGTTATCTTTCCTGACAGAAACGTACTTTTATTTATTTTTTTTCCTAAAAATATTGAATTACGGAAGTCCTTCATCATCCATCGAAAAATGAGAGAAAATATATACAAGAATGTATCATCAATGTGTGTAGGATATTGTTAAGATATAAAAAAACATATTTTGCAGAAAAGTGGCAAATTGTTCATTGATATCTATTTAAGACACCTTTTCCAAAGAGCAGACCACTTCGTAAATGTCAGACAACTTACATTTACCAATAAATGGGGAATAATTACTCTGTTAAGCTTATTTATTTTCTTTTTTAAGATTCTTTAATCTGTCTAAGATCTAAAAATAAGTCCCATTTAGATAATCATGAAATTGATTCTGACAATATGGCGGTCTGCTTGTAGCTGTACTTTGTGATATCTTTAATACACATTTAGTTTTTTCAGCATCGGTTATGTATTCTTTCCAGCAAATTCCGATTAATGGCTACCAGGCAGTTTCTTTGTTGGATGCACCGCGGACAAAAGTTGAAGAAAGAAAGCCGAATGAGCGTTCCATCTTGCGTGTCACGTGCTATCCATTTACAGTTCCCGGATGAAATTCCGGATTTTTCGTCCAACTCTAGAGGGAGCTGTACAACGTCAACACTAGCAGAGTTAATGCCTCTCGAGCCCCAGTCAACATAAGTTGAGACGGGAACTGTTCACAGATTAGAAAGGAAGCTGCAGTGTATTTTTGTAGATATTATAACGTCGTTTAAATGTATTTTCAACATTTTTACAGGGGTTGAAATTCTCCAGACACACTCCCTAGCAAGCAAAGCTTTTCGCTACTGAAAATTTACTCGCCTCGTCAAAACACAAACTTTTTTAGATTTTAATTAATAGCCCTAAAAGATTCTTTCGAATAAATGGCTTTGAGCCTAACCTATAGACAAGTAAATTGTAATTTTTGCGGGGATATTCATTTTATTTTATTTTATTTTTGGAGGGGGGGGGGGGGGGGTGGGGGGGCTAGAATCAATAACAACTATAAGACCAGACTTAAGTTTAAGTCACGTCTTGATATGCACGAGACGTAAATTAAGTATCCCATCTGGCTTTAATTATAATAAAAATACGATAGCTTGCTCACGGAAACACTAGTCTCGGGTGTATGGCAAGTGAAATTTTCAACCCCTGTGAATTCATATTCTCGTCATATTTTGCTCAATTTATTCGAAAGGGATACTTATTGTGTGGTAAGATAGATGGAAAATAACTTTTTTTTTATTTGACCTTTTGATTTACGACTTCCATATAAAAAGATACAACGTAGAGTAGAGCTTCTGGCATTTCAGTAGGTAAATTTTTTGGGCATTACCAAAAGGTTACGTATAGCTTTATATTTTGTAATACAATGCATGTATCTGAATTCTAAAGAGCTTACGTGTGATGAAATGTGAAAATATGAAATTTCTGAAAAAAAAACGAATGATATTTTAGAATTAATATAGACATGATCGAAAATTATGAAAATTTCATGGAAATATGGTATGAGTTTTTTTACCAAAAATTGAAACATTTTCACCAGAAGTTGAATGACGTATCATACGTGATTACTATACGCGTATGTATGTATACAATGTATGTATTAGATAAAGAGTATACATTTAGGCCAATTAAAAAGTATAATGTATATGTGTTTAGGGTTGCCATTCCCAACCTTAATTTTTGTTGCCTACCTTAAAGTTAAAACACAAATTTGTCCCGTGATTCTATGATACCATTTTTTGGTGCACATTTCGTCGGTTTACAAAGTAAGGTAGCAACCCATTTGAGTTTATTTGGGGGTGGGGTGGGGGCGCGGCTAGGATGAAATTTGAAACAAAAAGGCTGGAAAAGGATTTTGGCAAAATAAAAGGCCAGGGTCACTTTAGGTGTGGAAAAAAATGCAAGAACCGACAAATCAGGAAATGTTTTGATTTAAATGAAAACTAGAGGCTCTCAAGAGCCTGTATCGCTCACCTGGATTTAACTTTTCACCTTGAGCAGACCTAAAAATTTAAGTGTTGCAGTCAATTTGGCTGGTTTTTCTATAGGATTCTGTGTTAAACTAATTTCAGCTGTGGCAGCCATCTTGGTTTAGTCCAGGTCAACGGATACATTTCTAAAAGAGAACCATTTAAGGACCATTTCTGCTAAGTCTTGTTCCAACTGGCTAAGCGGTTTCAGACAAGAAGATTTTTAACTGAATTTTTCTATAGGGTCCAATATTTAACAAAGTTCGGTGTGGCAGCCATCTTGGTTGACAATCCACGTGATCGGACATATTTCTGAAAGAGGATCTCCTAAGGACCAATGCTGCCAAGTCTGGCTCCAATATGTCAAGTGGTTTCAGACAAGAAGATTTTTCCATTAATTTTTCCATAGGGCCCTATGTTAAACTAAGTTCTGCTGTGGCGGCCATCTTGGTTGACAGTCTGGGTCGTCGCACAAAAATTCTGAAAGAGGACCATCTAAGGACCCATTGCTACCAAGTCTAATTCTAATTGACTTAGTGGTTTCAGACGAGAAGATTTTTGAGTGAATTTCCCATAGGGTCCTATGTTAAACTAAGTTCTGCTGTGGCGGCCATCTTGGTTTACAGTCCACGAAATTTGACACATTTCTGAAAAAGGACCTCCTAAGGACCAATGCCGCCAAGTCCTGCTCCAATATGTCAAGTGGTTTCAGACAACACAATTTTTCAATGAATTTTCCTATAGGGCCTATGTTAAACTAAGTTCAGCTGTGGCGGCCATCTTGGTTCACAGTCCGGGTCATCAGACACACCTCTCTAAGAGGACCATCTAAGGACCATTGCTGACAAGTCTGGTTCCAATTGGTCAAGTGGTTTAAGGCAAGAATATTTTTCAATGAATTTTCCCATAGGGCCCTATGTTAAACTAAGTTCGGCTGTGGCGGCCATCTTGGTTAACAGTCCGGGTCATTGGACATATTTCTGAAAGAGAACTTCCTAAAAACCATTACTGCCAACTTTGGTTCCAACTGGCCTTGTAGTTTCATATAAGAAGGTTTTTGAAATTCACCCCCCCTTTTTTTCTATTTTTAGTAACAGCAGCCATGGAAGTCGGGGATGCCAGACATAAGTTTGGAAGGGGGCCAGCCAAGGACCATTCCACCAAAGTCTGGTCTCAATTGGCTCAGTGGTTTGAGAGGAAAAGATCTTAAAAGCAAAGTTTACGCTGAATGCCGTCTTTAAAGGGCAAAAACTCCTATAAGGGGTCAATCAACGATTTTGGTCATGTTGACTTATTTGTAGATCTTACTTTGTTGAACATTTTTGCTGTTTACAATTTGTCTTTATCTATAATAATATTCAAGATAATAACCTAAAACTGCAAAATTTCCTTAAAATTAAAAATTCAGGGACAATAACCCAATAAAGGGTTGACCGATTCGTCTGAAAATTTCATGACAGGTAGATCTTGACCTGATGAACATTTTTACCCCATGTCAGTTTTGCTCTAATTGCTTTAGTTTTTGAGATATAAGACAAAAACTGCAGTTTACCCCTATGTTCTATTTTTAGCCATGTCGGCCATGTTGGTTGACAGGCGGGGTCATCGGACACATTTTTTAAACTAGATACCCTAATGATGCTTGTGGCCAAGTTTGGTTCAATTTGGCCCAGTAGTTTCAGAGGAGAAGATTTTTGTAAAAGTTAACAGACGACGACGACGGACGCCAAGTGATGAGAAAAGCTCACTTGACCCTTTGGGTCAGGTGAGCTAATAAAAAAATCCAGCACCACAATTTCGGCGACAAAGTTGGCAGGGTCAAACATTTCATCCTAGTCCCCCCCTTAAATATCAAATGGTTGCTACCTAAAAATATATTCCAAAAAAAAAATAACTCTACAAGTACCTATCCTAATGTTAATAAGCATGAAACCTTAAACAAAATCATTTTTATATGGCCTTAGAATACATGAGTGCTTCTTCTCTGTTTAAAAAAAAAAATTAAAAATTTGATTTGACAATCTGTTTTTACATTCCTTCTAAAGTTAGTCAAAGTACATGTATACTGTAATTATTTATGTCCAAAACATTACAGGCTTTCTTATTTCTCTCATGCGTAACACGTGATAATTCTGAATGTTCACATGATTCTGTTTTTGTTTAATTCTAGTTAATTATATATATTACATATATGTAACTGCCAAATTTTCAATCTCTTTCATAGCAAATATTTTTTTGAACATATATTTCGTTCAAATTTAATAAACAAATATCACATTCCCGACCAAAATTTTTGAAATTATACTCGGCATATCGTAAAAATTTAATCATAACTGTATGTTTTGAATTAGAAAGATAAAAATATCAAAATTACAAAATTAACCGGCAAACATTTTCTAACATGTACCAAATTATATATAAATTCTAACGCTTATATTTTAACTAACTTAAGCTGGACCTATGTATCAATGTACCATTAAATAAAAAGAATCATCATTGTGCGGGTATCCCATTTTGTCGTAAGGATTTTAAAAATAGCTCCCTGTATATTTATTGCTTTTAATGTAATCAAAATTCATACATTTTATCTATATAAAAGAGATTACGTAAAATGCTTAAAGAGATATAAATTAAATTAACCTAGTAATAGATTCTCATCCAAGCTATTCCGAGAATCTTGTGACGTCATATAAAGAACAGGATGGAACAGTGGTACCACGTGAGAGCGCTCTCGATATATAACATTGGAATATCCCGAACGAGAATTGCCAATGTTTTCCGCATTTCAAATTAATTTTCCGTAGAGAAAAAACATAAATGTATGATGCTTCAGCGACCATTGGAATAACTATTTCCAAAAGTGCTGTTCTCCTCTCGGGAAAAATAAAAACAGGCTTTACAAATTCATCCTTTTACTAAGCAGTTCATATTTATCCACTTCCAAGTAATTTGTGGACATTTCATAAAACTAAAAAATTGACCTTTTTCAAGAGCAAAATGGTATTTATTTATTTATTTTTTTACAGAAAATGAATTTCTAATCGTAAAACACCGAGAAGTGCCGAATCAAAACAGAATCGGTAAATTTCCCAGTTTTATGTATGGAGTGACCCTTACCTTAACCTTCATTCTCTCCGCGCCAGTAGACGCATAAGGCCTCCAACCCTGGCAGACCAACCGGCTAGTTCTGAAAAGGACCGTTTCACGTCGGACTACATGTACATCCGCACCTATTGTAACGCAGACATTTCAATGTGTTTGTTGTTTGTATTTTTATGCGTCACCAGTAACAAAAGATTACATCACCAATAATTATTTAAACATTTTGACGGGAATCTGTAATTTTTCCTGCCTAAATCAGATATTTTTATTTTTTTTTCCTCGTGTTAATATGCTATTGTGTGCTTTTGCGCGCATGTGTGGTGTTCGTGTCTTTGTTATAAACAATGTCAACACATGATTTTATCATACGCTTGTCACAATCTATAGAAACTGACGGGTTTTTTCTCAGTGCGCATGTCACACGATATTGCTATATTACTGCGCTTGTCCAAAGACGCTGTAAATACTTGTCTAAAACGTCATTACTTTATATAATCTTTTTGGCAGAGCGCGTAAACATAAAATATTGTTACACAATAGAATAACTCAAATGCGGAAAAGGGTCAAACACAAGTACCTCAGCGTTTTAAACCTAAGAACAGTGAGAACTACATGTACTTTCATGAAAACCGAAATTGTCATGTGACCTGGTACGCTAGACATACCCTGCACAAAAGTCTCAATGCACTGCTGTCACGGCCATTTCTTTACTTCAAGTTTCAGAGTCAACACTGTGAGCAAATCGATTTTGATATTAAATACTACGTACACAATTTTATATTCACACACAATGTTATTTTTTAATAGAATTGTATTTTAAGGCTTTGAAATGGAGTATATGTTAGCGCATTGTTAATATTTAATATATATCTGTTAGCTTAATTTTAATATGTTATTTATTGTACTCATATCAAATATTTTTCTCAGTATTATATGTATCAAAACGCGGGTACTATTACGTATGCAGGATTCCAATCATATCTTCATCTATAATAACCCGTTTTCTATCTTAAACGGCCATTCTGGTCTTATTTAATAATAATAATAATAATTTTATTTGCAAAGTTACACCCATATGGGTCAAACATACACAAAACAAAACACATAAGAACATACTATTACATAAAATACAATAATATAATACATCTAGTTTAATCTTAATAATCTTAATTTTCAAACAAAATCTAGAATAAGATATCGAGTTTTACATTCTATTAAGACCGATCAAGATTAAGCACAGATATAAACTGCGTGATCTTAATCAGTGTTGATTTAATGTAAGATAAAAATGGTCTTAATATGTCTTGTTTCAATTTAAGACCTTATGTCTTATTCTTTTTTTTTGTGTGAAAATCAATACAGACAAGAATATATATCCCATATACACAATGTGAAAAATATCTTTCACCTTCCTCTGGTTTTATCTTGATGTAACCGGATCCACAATTATTTTTATCTTTACTTGGCCTTAATTCGGATACTCGGATAAACTGCTAGAAGTATTGACGAAATACATGATTGACAGATTTCTATATTCTCTGCAGATGTTATTTCTGAAATCAGTTTCCGTATCCGTTTTAAAATTAGTCTTTCAACTTCATTTTTAGGGCATTATTTTCTATTCTATTCCTATTTGCAGATACTGGAGTTGTCTCCCATTTGCATGAGTTATTTTTCACCGACAGACGGTGTCTTGTATTTTACACTCGGGGGGGGGGGGGGGGGGGGGGCACTTCTATACTTAATTGATAGGGGTGCCGCTGGGGCTCTGTAACCCCACCCTTTTCATATAATTAAAATTTTTAAAATGTAACCTTTTCCCATATTAATATTGGTTGACTGTGCGGTGTATACCAAAGTGTCGAAGAGGAAAAATGTGTGGATAAAAACAAACGGGAACAACCAGAGACATAATAGACGAAGAATTAACAAATAATACCAAAAAATCCCATGAATTCTGGACATTCATCACAGTTGCTGCATTTACCTCTTAGAATACCGTTATAATCCTTCATGTTGTTATCGGAAAATGCCAACGCTGAGTTAAGTGCAAAGTTAAGTGACGTCATTGATAGGTGATAATTTTAAATCATGTGTCTGGAAACGGACGGGAACCACATTCCGGAATAAAAGAGAAAATGCTCGAGAGAAAATGACGCTCAGATTTCGGCTGTGTCCCCTGTGAAAAAATCTAAGGAAAAACTCTGAGGAAAAATCTGAGCCAAAAATACAGGGCTTTTCGTATAACAAGTAATGTGTACTTTATTGACTTTATGATATATTTATGATAGTTTTCCCGACCTATTCACATATTTTCAAGCTTGAAAAGGTGACCTATTCCAGCGGCACGTCCTATCACCTTGTATATAGGAAGTGCCCCCCCCCCCCCCATCGAGATTTTACATATAGGGCAAAGAATACTTCTGTTTTTTTTCTGAATATATTGTATTGGAGTAGGCCTTTTTCTGACATAAAAAATATGAGAAAATATATTGGAAAGCATGTCATTAATGTGTGTGGGGAATGTTGTAAGGGTAAAGATATTTTCCCGAAAAATGAAAATGTTTTCATAAGTGTCAACGGAAGAAACCTTCACCAAAGAGAAGATAACTCCGCAAATGGGAGACAACTAGCATGTACCAACAATGGGGAATTCTCTATTCTTTAAACTGCATCCAAATCCTCACACAATATATGTAAATAATCAACTGTTGTTATTGTCAATTTTTGTTAAACAAAAACCCGAAGTATTATCACAGGCTCTTTTGAAAATTAAATTAAATTTGAAGACCTTCAGAAAAAATTGGAATCTTGTATACTATTTTCATATCACTAGGTCAGTTTATGTATAACATATGTTTATTTTGTTAATTTTTTTATTGTTGATCATTACTAAACTATTTTCTTAACTATACAGTAGATTGCTTTGTTATTTCCAAGCCAAATAAAAATATTTATGTGTTTCTGGTTTTTCAAACCGATCCTTATTTTTTTATACCTAACCTAAAGTCTTTTATTGACATTTTTGTAGAAGCACCATTACAAACCAAAATCTACAGTAGTAACAAGGTATAAATAATTAAACAAAATTTAGACAAAAAAGTACTTAACTGCCAACGTTATTTTTTTTGTTATAATGAAACTCTAAACACATTTAATTTTAATTTGGCTTAATATTTGAAAATATATATTGATAAATTTAGTAATTTTTTATGGATAATGATATATATAAGTAATATTGATATAGGTAAATTGTCTATCTTTTTTTTACAAAGCTTAAGCGTAATTAAAATCAAATTAACCTTTAATGAGTTATAATATTTTCAAAATAATTTTAACTCCAAAATCGTGATGAAAATTTTATCTATGGGTATAAGAAAATCAAAATTTAGTTTTTTATTCAAAATACAATAGATATTTGTTCACGAAACCACAATCGAACAACGTGCCAAGAGGGATAACTCATGTATTCTGATGAATTAGTCGTTTTGACCAATATAAGGATTTTATGAAGCATTTAAATCAATTATAATTAAATTATCAACTTCTTCAATTGTTCTTTTAAAATATTAAATATATTGCAAACGCATTTGGAATTTTAAATTTGACAACCTAATTTAAAAATGATTTGAAACAAAATATAACTTTATATACACAACAGGTATACACGAGTATGTATCTTATTTCAGAAAATGCATATGTGCATAAGTTTTGTGAAGAGTTTATAATTATATCATATATCATTTTTGGGTTGGGTGGTATTGTCATATTTTTTAATTTTTTTTTTTTTTTTTTGGGGGGGTTGGGGGGGGGGGGGGGGTTGGTGTCTACAATTAACAAGGATCGAACGCTCATTTTTATGAGGTATGAACCTTTCTTCATACTTAAACAGTAAGATGTAAATAAAACACTAAGATATTTAATTTTTTTCACGGGTGGTGTTACTGTTTGGGATTATCAGGTAATACATTTCAATTTATAGTTATCAAGTCAAGGTTTTTGTTAACTAATGTGCCGGTATTTTCTTTTTCAAAAACTCAGGTATATGGATTTGGTTAAGTATGTTTGACTTGGATATCTCAATTTTGTACAAGTATATGAATTATAACCTACCTCTTTAATAATTCCTGATATTTGAATATGTTCAAGATTTCAAGATTTCTTTCAAAACCTAGGCCCACATAAGTGAGCAACATAAGCACAAATACAATACACTCATATTATAAATTGGAAAATATGCCGGATAGAGAGGACATACATAAAATGTATTAAAGATGCTCGCTGGTCATGTTTTGGTCTTTTTGTCAGATTTTCGGAATCCTCAGGTTTTATCCATTTCTTAAACATGAAATTTTTTGCCCATGAACCCCCACTTTTTCTTTTATAATTCAATCATATATACCTTAAAATGGTATTTGACAAAATTTTATGAAATCCTTTTTATTTTTTCATACATTTTTGAGAGACTTAAGTTGTCAATGCAGAGACAATAAAAAATCCAGTGAAAACCCATTTCCTGCAAATTTCCAAAGCCTTATAGCTTTAAAATGAGCACACGAACCTATATTTTTTTCTTGCTTATTTGTTTACTATTCATATGTTCTCTCAAACTAAAACACCTATTTCAAATCCTATTTATTTCCCATTAGACCAGCGATCATCCTTAAGTAAAACAAAATAATCTTATGAAAACATCTTACTAATGTGTTTTATAAACATTGACAAGTTTTTCAATACTTTCACATAACTTTATCATTCTGGAAACTAATTTAAGGTGGTACCTAACACTACAGGGAGATAACTCTGTAAAATCAGCTAAACGTTTTAATAACGTTGTGTTGTTAATGGAATATTAAGCTTTTCAATGATCAATATTAGTGTTTGTCAAACTGCTATACAATCAGTGTAATTTTTCTGATGAATTGGTTGGTTCAAATGTTTTGAAATTTTAAAATTATTGTCAATGGGTCAAAGTAAATACTTTGTCAAAATTTTATGAAAATTAAACGAGCCAAATTAATTTTAGTGAAAGTGTTGGGTATCACCTTAATTAATTCGGACACATGTATTGTCACAATACATTGTAGTATCGAAACTCTTTAAAATTTGAACATTACCAGTTTACTGGTCAGTCGTTATGCAGGGTTTAGCAGTATTTGACCTTGATTTTAAGGTATCTCTGGCCGGACCATACATGAGCACGTGATTATTTCAAGTGTCCTCGGCAATCATCGGCAAACTTTGGAAACACTGATACACACCGTGAGGTACATTGGAAAGATGTATCAACCTACAATGTATTTTGTGTCCAATATACTTCGGCAACTGATTTCTTGATGAAAAACTCAATTATGTACATTTCAAATAACAATCTGGTATATCCAAAAGGTCAACAGGGTTCAAACGTTTGGAAACGAGACTTGCACATATTCAGCAAAGTCACATTTGTTTGTGATGACGTCATGCTTGTATGCAAAAATCAACGAATTGTACACACAAAAAAAACGGAAAATCGGCTGTTGTAAAATATTTTAGGCATTTCAGCGGTGGAAAAAAAGTTAATTACGAATTTTTACTTCCATTTTTATAAGATATTGCAGATATTCATGCAAAACCAGTTGCAATTAAAATAAAAAACACACACTATTTTCGGCTTTCAACTCCACCGTCAAAAAGATAAAATTTACGGTCATTTTTAAGATATTGCAGATGTTCATGCAAAACCACTTGCAATTAAAAAAAAAAGCACAATATTTTCGGCTTTCAACTCCACCGTCAAAAGGATAAAATTTACGGTCATTTTTTTTATTATGGTCCGGATATTTTAAAATAAACAAAAAAAATTATATTTAAATTTCATATCATTATTAATGTTTTAATTATTGTATTGCTGATATATTTTTACTGTGCATATCTTCTTATTTATGTTAAGCATATCTGTTGCATTTTTTTATTGAATCTTATGAATATTATTACTTTCACTGTTAAGTATTGGTTTAATAAAATATTATATAATCATAGTTTTGTTTTTGTTATGAACGCGAAATGTTTACATGAGTGAATATGTCAAGTTAATTGGTGGGAGGAGCAAATCTCCATATAAGGCTTGTTGTAGCACCTGCTGTTTCTATTTGTTTCAACGTACTTGAGAAGTTTAGAACTAACAACTGTAAAAAACACGTGCCCAAACAAACTTATTAATTATATATGTCCGATGTAGTTAAAATTTAAAATGTTATGGTGATTTTGTTTGTTTGTTTTTGTTTTTTTTTTTTTTGTTCAGTAAGAAATAATTTTTTCACCAGTCTAATATTTCTTTTGATTTTTGTTTCAATTATAAGGCAAACATGCTTTATTTATTCTTTTGGGGCGTTAGATACATGTACATTGTAAGGGACGAGATCAAAAGTTCAATGTAGGATAAAAAACCTAATTCAAATAATTTGGGGGGGGGGGGGGGGGGGTGTAAAAATCGCTGCAAGTTTTGTTATTTTTTCTTTCACCCCCTCCCCTTTTCCACTTAAATATCAGTACATTACCGAAGCGATAGAAAAAATATGGAAGGTTCATAAGATCAAATTGGATAGACAAGACAAATTCCTGAGAACATTTAATGATTGAAATATTATTCCCCAAAGTATACCGAATTAAGAATAGATATTATACGATTTTCGTGTATAATATAACCATCTTATCCCTTTAAATATTAATCATTTATTAGTTCTATCGTCTTTTGGACTTTTCCATAAATGTTGTGATGGCAGGAAAAAGTGATTTTTGACTTGTGACATTAAATCGTCAAAATGTCACTTTGACTTTCTCTGGATGAGTACGTGGGATATAATGAATACGTTCTTCAAAAACAAAATTATAGTAATCGCTGCAAGTTTTGTTATCCGACATCGATTTTCGGACTGAAAAATACGGATTCAAGTGATGTCCAAGTCAATATACAGAACAAACATACATTGTTGAGGAAAAAAGGACCCATGACACAAAAAGTATACTCTCAAAGCATATGCTCATATTGGTCAATCAATTTTATCCAAATTAAGTTAAGAGGGGGGTGGGGGGTCAGTGAAAAAACTATGTGAATTAAGTTTTTCATCCTACATTGAACTTTTGATCTCCTTCCTAGCGCATTTCATGCTTCTTCAGGACGGGACCTAGTTCAACATTTTATCAAAAACAATTCAAATAGGGTTGGAACCGGACAAAAACGGAACCAATTTGGACTGCCACTTTTAAAATAGTGGATGTTTGGGTAGGGTCGGATAATTTAGCCTTCTGAAGGGCTATAAGTTTACTCTTTTTCGAAAAATACAGGAGGTTTTAGCCTGCAGGGTGCATGATATTCTCCAAACACGTTACCCACTGTGGTCCACTGTCAGGCTTTCCGTATAATGACATGACAACCCTCAACGAGAGGGTCTCCCCTAGCCGCCAACTGGGGACGCGCTAGGCAGCTCTGTGTATTGAGCTCCGGTGATCCATCATAGGTGCCTAGCGGTGCGTAGAGGATAAAGACCTACAAAGAACATGTGTAAAAAGGTAACACAATTTGACTCTCTGCACAGTTGTGAAGTGTTCTACTTTAGCTTTTTCTAAAATCTTTATTAATAATTTCTTTCTTTTGTTAGGACATCTACATTGTATCTTGTATAAGGATTTGTGGACAATTTTCTTTTCTTATATTGTTTTTTTTTTCGGTGACTTGGGCATTGCACTGTGGGCGTCAGTGTAAACTACTTTTGTGTAGTATTTAGCTATAAATCGTGTATATATATTGATAATTTGAAAGCATACTTTTTAGTTCCTAAGCATAATTGCAGTAGTATCAGATACGTAAAAGTCGTGTACATGTATACTACTAAGTTCAAGGTCAGAATGTGACCATCATTTTTTGAAGGTCATTATTTGATAGAATGAGAAAATACATCGATTTGACACTTACCACGCTGTGAAGTCAAGGGAATGCGTTTACTGGGTGATCTAAAGTATTTACCCTAACTATAACCTGTCAGCGCTGCATGGTGTTGTGAGTTTGAATCTAGCTCGTGGAGAGGGTGTGTTCGACTCAGATCTTAATCGATAAGAATAGTCAATTTTCCAGCTGCCGGCCATTTGTTTTCTTCGGGTACTCTAGCATCCGCCACCGATAAAAAATGGCCGCACGATATAGCCAGATGATGCAATGCGTTTGCTGACTGTTTACTGGTTTTGTTTTTTAATAACAAATTGTAAATAACTCTGGGAAATAACTTTTCGTGTGTGAGTTCGAATCCGTCTCGTGGCGAGGTGCGTTCGATTCCGAACTTAATTGACAATCAACGTCATCGTGCTTGAAGTGGTTTAAAATGCCAATAAACCATAGCAAGTCTGTTTTGTCTCAATTTCAGAAATCCGTTAGGACGTCCTGTTCTACAGAAACAACAACATTGGATGGCCGTGATGTGAAGAATCAATTTTTTTTTTTAAATCCATTTTATTTTATTTTTTCTACGATAATTTAATGTCGCTGTCTTTGAAT
This sequence comes from Mytilisepta virgata, assembly GCA_028015205.1. Taxonomy (NCBI): domain Eukaryota; kingdom Metazoa; phylum Mollusca; class Bivalvia; order Mytilida; family Mytilidae; genus Mytilisepta; species Mytilisepta virgata. The sequence goes on along the minus strand of JAPWFG010000041.1, from coordinate 840,913 downwards.
AAGCTTAAACGTACCTTAACTTTGATATACGCCTATTCTAATTTTTTTAAAAATGAAAGCATTACATCGGTATGGTTTTAATAAGTCAGACAATTTTTACTTTTCAAATTTGCTAACCCTCTGGCATTATCTGGAATGTATCATTTCATAGTTGCTAACCCCCTGGCACTATCCGCAGTTGATCAGGTAATTTCTGCATTCCGAGTTTAAAGCTGCCCCTTCAAATTACCGTAATAAATTTGAAAAGATGTCTAATTTTACTATATCCCTAGCTTTTCTTGTCTCGGGAAGGACTACTCATTTCTGTAGAAAAAGATCGTTGTCAACTGTATTGGGATTATTACTGTATCGGGAACTTTTTGCGTCCATTTTGAAAAGAGGTCATGGAATTTTGTTCACATAATGAAGGGGCTTATTACGGATTTTTGTTCTAATGGGTCTGACGAAACTTACTTTTCACGAAAAAAAAAGAAAAAAAATTCTAGAAAATTATTAATAAATGGTCTGACTTATTTTAACTACAAAAGTTACGATAATAGATTTCTTCTTTTTTTTCACTAACTTCCGTCTTTTTTGCAAAATTTATATATATTATATTATATATTTTTATCTACATTATTTTTCAAGAAGCATTTCTCTAAAAAAATACTGATATATTATATATCTAATGCTATAAATGTATATATATTTTTACTTACAATGTGATCTTCATGTTGTCTTTGCAGTATTTTATGACCTTCGGGAATTTCGGTGTATTAACTTTTCACTGTATATAGTTGTTACATGTAGTATAGTAACGGACGAGAGAATCCGAAATCGAAATTATTACATGTAAAATTCTCTTTCAAAAGAACTAAGAAAAAATAATGGGTGAAAAAAGCTTACGACGGGACGTGGCCATTACTCGCGTGTGAAGCAGTTGGGAAAGATTGTAAATTGCACATCAATGAAATTGAAGATACCAACATGACCAAAAATCACGTTCTTTAGGACTTATTCGAAAATGTTAAACAGTTTTCTTTTTTTTAATAGATTATTAATTTAAGCAATTAATAATACCATCATGTTTAAGTATTAATTTCCGCAGAGAGAGACGTGTATACTATTTTTTTTCAAAATTAAAAAAAAAATCATTTTTCTTAATCTTTTATAAACTTTTCTTAATCTTTTATAAACTTATTTATCAGTCGACTTTTATTTGTCAAAGCATTCTTCTGAAATCTGATGTTTTTGTGCTTCAAAATAAATATTACATTTGTGCATAGTACGATTTTCAAATATATTCTAAATTTTTTCATACTTCTTTTAAAATATTTCTTACAAAGCATTATTTTTGCACATTATACATCTTAGTTTCTATTTATAAATTTACTCTTACCTAATTAATTACCGAATTATTTTCGAAAGTCAGAAAAAGGAAACAATACGTAAAACACAATTTCCTTATTTGAAAAGAAAAATTAGAAGTTCTTTGAAGTAAAAATTCAAATGACATTCAGTTTCTTGATAATTTTTTCATATGAGAAATTTTAATAATCAAATCTATATATTGGAGACATTTCTCTTTTTTTTTTTGTCTTAAAAAAATTTATATACATACATGTATTTTATTTTTTTCTCAAATGTCGCATTTTTATTTCAGAAATTGTCTATTGCAAGTTCTTGTTCAAGGGATACAATCGCAGTTCACTTGAGTGACGTTGGCCAACGACAATTATTTACAAAGACTGGATATTACAAGGTACAATAATTTTGTATTTATACCCCTCGCAAACAAAGTTTGGGGGTGGGGGGTATATAGGAATCACATTGTCCGTCCGTCTGTCTGTCTGTCCGTCTGCCCGTCTGTCTGTCTGTCTGTCCATCTGTCCATATATCTTGTAATCGCAACTCCTCCTAGACCGCTCAATGGATTTCAACGAAACTTTACAGAAAGGAAGTACATCATCCAAAGATGTGCATGAAGAAAAATCTTTGCTTTCCGATATCACACAAGGGAGATAATTGGACTTCAAAGCGGGAGGTATCCTTTGTGAGCTTTGCTCACAGTACATCTAGTTTATTTAGATACATGTATCATTTAAATACATCTAACATTGTTTGATTCTAGTCTATTTAACAATATTTTCTGGATAAAGGTTGAAAAGTTTTGACGCCGTCTTCGTATAATCTTTCTGCAATCAATACTGGACAGTTTTAACTACCCGCGACCTTACTACAGTGTAAGAATGTACGCTAATGTTTCCTTATTGTGACTTCGTTGTGGATTCAACGGGAGTGCATCAGGCGCGCACCCCTTTTGAAAGTGACTGAAAATTTGAAAAAAAAAACGATAATTTCCGATTTTTATTGCAGTCGGCGAAATTATTTTAATACTGCCCCTCTTCTAAGCACCTGCATTAAGCTTTATTGTGGCCAAATAGATATACTCTGTATTTTACGCAACATCTTCCATTAAAGATTTTTGAAGAGAACAATTAATAAAATGGAATTGATTTAAATTGTTTTTTCTTATTCTTTCAGGGTGCAATTGTAGCCATCAAAAGTATTGATAAACCCAATTTAACGATCAACAAACCACAGTTACTAGAGATTAAACGGGTAAGTGTACACATATCTTTTCTTATAGTAATTGTCAAAAAGATGTAAAACTCATGCCAGTGTAAGGCATGTGAGAAAATAACCCATGTAATGCTAAAAAATAAGTAACAGTGCTTAATTAGTGTTAAATTTACATGAGAAATAAACTCACACAATACAGAAAGTTAATACAAAATGAGAAAGAGACTAATGTAGTGATGGAAAATAAATACCATCAAATTAACCGTGCTTCATTAGGGTTAACGGTACGTGAGAAATTAACTGGCAAAACACAGGAACGTAATACAAAGTGAGAAAGAGACCAGTGTAGTGCTTAAAAACAACAAGCAAATTAACCATGCTTCATTAGGGTTAAATGTACGTGAGAAATTAACTGGCACAACACAGGAACGTGATACAAAATGAGAAAGAGACCAGTGTAGTGCTTAAAAAAACAACAAGCAAATTAACCATGCTTCATTATGGTTAAATGTACGTGAGAAATATAACTGGCACAACAAGCCAATTAACCATGCTTCATTAGGGTTAAATGTACGTGAGAAATTAACTTGCACAACACAGGAACGTAATACAAAATAAGAAAGAGACCCGTATAGTGCTTACAAAACAACAACAAGCCAATTAACAGTGCTTCATTAGTGTTATACGCAGAAATAAATACAAAAAGCAAGTGAGAAAATGGCTATTATTCATATTGAAAGTAACAAAAGATGTCTTCATCGGTGAGTGGAACATGTTTTCAGTAAATGGCACGGTTTAGAATATGAAGTTCTTTTTCAAATAACATCGTTGCATTTTAATATTTGCCGGTTTCAATTGAAAATATAGTTAAGTAGAGCCAGGTAATGTATATTTGTGTCCGTCAAATCAGAAATTGATGCCTCCAAAGATCCTAGCAATAAATGTATGGAAAAAATATCCGTGCCCTGATACTTAGAGATAACTGTATTGTGTTTTCTTATTTGACGGCATCAGTTGAATGATTTGACGGTCGGAAATTGAGTTTACTGGCGACGCGTTAGCGGTGCAAGTAAACGGATATTTCCGACCATAAAATCATCAGTTGATGCCGTCAAATAAAAAAATACAATATTGTTATCTCCATTGTAATGCAGATGTAAAAATACCGCTTTAAAACGGAAATGTTCAAAACGTCGGAAGTAACGTCTGCGCTTGCGAAACAGTTGTGCATTTAATGCCATGAGATTTTCAACGTTGTCCAATCAGAATCGACGTTATAATCAGTATTGCATTACAGTGGTAAATAAGGGATATAAAAGATATATGATTTATAAGATTGCCGTTCACATCAATTCTTTCTTTACGTTAGTTTCAACAGGTCTGGTCGAATTCGCAATACCAAGTATACTCTCAAAAGCGAGTTTTCTTTCCCAGCATTCAATGTTTTTGATAAAATCTCCAGTGCTGTGGCGGGAATAGTATCTCACCAGAGTTTCCTATATTTTCTAAATATTCAAAAATCACAATAAAAATACAAAATATGTGTAAATACATGTGTATCTTAAATAATGATTATATTAGTTGTTCAGTGTTTTTTTATGTTTCAGATAAAAGATCTACAGAACGACCATATAGTCAGATTCTTAGGAGCTTGTATAGACCCTCCAAATATGTGTATTATCACTGAGTACTGCCAGAAAGGAAGCTTACAGGTAGGGTCTTCAAACCAAACCGACCGCCTCGGTGGTCTCGTGGTGGCGTGCTCGCCTCGTGCGCGCCTCGTGCGCGGAAGGTCGAGTGTTCCATCACCGGCCATGTAAAACCAAAGCCATTAAAATTGGTATTTGCTGCTTCTCCGCCAAGCACGCGGGATCTAGGAGTAAGTGCAATGGACTTGGTCGGCTCGGGGTCAGTGTAATGTGTCCGAGTGGGGTGATACATGTATGTCTTCTTGCTGACTGTTACATCTTGAGCTAGCACGTTAACAATCCGGCTCAGCGTGTCGGTCTAGTACAAAGCAGACCGGATCATATTCATACCATATCAACATGTTCTCATCCTGATATACACCTAACGTTAAACAATAATTCATCAATCCATCCATCCATCCATCTGTCAAACCAAACCGACCATTAGAAATAAAGAGGACAATATGTAAGCTAATCAGTGAAGTCAAAAAGTAAAATACAAGAAAAAAATTATAATTTAACGCAAATAAACGCAAAAATACTAGATTATTTTGTTGACTACCGGAAGAAGAATATCCATATTGAGCCTGTCCGTATTGAGCATGTTTTTTCCGTATGGGGGCCTGTTTTTCCGTATTGGTCCTGTTATTGATCTTTATTAGCTCTGGACATCTAGTATTGAACGGGCAATTTTAAACATATTTTACATAACTGGTTAATAATTTCTTTTATTACATCTGCTAAATAACTTTTTTTACTATATTACAGGATGTTTTAGAAAATGAGCAGATAAAGCTGGATTGGATGTTCAGATATTCATTAATGCAGGATATACTCAGAGTAAGTAATTACACCCAGTCAAAAAATACCGTGAAATTAAAGTGTCCTAGATCACAGAATGCAGGATATACTCAGAGTAAGTAATTATACCCAGTCAAAAAATACCGTGAAATTAAAGTGTCCTAGATCACGGATTACAAGATATACTCAGAGTAAGTAATTACACCCAGTCAAAAAATACCGTGAAATTACAGTGTCCTAGATCACAGAATGCAGGATACACTCAGAGTAAGTAATTACACCCAGTCAAAATATAGCGTGAAAATATAGTGTCCTGGATCACATAATGCAGGATATATTCAGAGTAATTTCACCCAGTCAAAAAATACCGTGAAATTACAGTGTCCTAGATCACAGAATGCAGGATATACTCAGAGTAAGTAACTACACCCAGTCAAAATATAGCGTGAAAATAGTGTCCTGAATCACAGAATGCAGGATATACTCAGACTAAGTAATTACACCTAGTCAAAATATAGCGTGAAAATAATGTGTCCTAGATCACAGAATGAAGACAATATCGGCACAAGAATACCAAAGCGACAAAACAGTGGGAAAAGTCCGTAAATTCGAAATCCAAAGAAAAGACAAAGACATGAGAATGGAACACTACCACAAAAAACGCCACAATGATACATGTATAATTAAAGAAAGAAGAAAAAAAACATATAATAAACTAAACAAAAAAAAAAACAAGACAGCACAGAAAATAAAGCACTAGGAATGTGAACTCCCATTAAATACTGGGATTGACATCAGGTGCTCCGAAAGTGTAAAGCATTTGTGAAAGTATTACGTGTCATTATATTTATATGTGGCAAGTGTGCTTTTGTTAACTTTTACTAAAATATTCACATTTCAACCCAATGAAACTAGCATACAGGTCTTAACCCATACATGAAACCTAAATCTGACATATATTTTTCATTGAGACATACTGCAGGAAAGAAGTATGACTAGCTAAGTGTTTATCAGGGGCGTTTCCAGGATATTTGAAAGGGGGGGGGGGGGGGGGGGGGGTGGGGCGTACAATAAAACTTTGGCCGAGCGGAGCGATGCGAAAAATTTTTTGGAAAATTTTTTTGCTAAAAAACATAAAATAATTGTGAAATGCACTAATGTAACGGTTCCTGACTTGCTTTACAAAGAAATCAGAGTATGTGTTTAGTTAATGAATATGATAAATTGCCATATTCAATACAATATAAGCAGATTACGATAGTTTTTTTTTTAAAAGGGGGGGGGGGGGGGTGGGGGGGGGAACGCCCATTACGCCCTCACCTGGACCCGCCCCTGTTTATCAGGCCGGCATGTTTATAATCGTGCCATGTAAACCGAAGGGAAATAATTCTGTTTTCTTTATAATATGTTTTTCCATTTTCCAACTTAGTTGATAGTGTTACAATTTACCAGTTTTACACATAATAGATCAAAGAAAAATAATAGCCAAGCTCAGGTAATTGAAATCTACATGTGCTTGCCCAAAAAAAAATAGGCTTACCCCAAGCATAATGTGTGTACAGAGAATGTCGAATTAGCTTTATGCGTCAACTAAATTTTCATTTTCATACAAAGGGAAGTAACACTTATTAAAAATATTTCTGAACTACTAGGAGTCAAATTTGTGGATTGAAACCCGACATACCTTTCATGATTTTACTATTGTTATAGTTTCTGAATGAAATGACACGATTAATTGTTTGTTTTTTATAAAATTGGTTAGGTATTGTTATAACATTGCTACTGTGGGGGGGGGGGGGGGGGGGGGGGGGGGGGGGGGGGGGGGGTTTCGGGACACCTCTTATTAATCGTATGTTTTACCGATCTTTCAAAGTGTGTAACGAAAGATAATTTAAAATGTGCTTGAAGAAATTATGAAAACTCAAAATATGTCAGCTACAAAGCAGGCAACTCCGGCTGATCACCGGTGATACTACTGAAAAAATACTGAGAAAATTGTTATTACTACTGATAGACTGAAATAGGGGTAAACACCTCTGGGGTTGTGGTGGCTTAACTCCCTATATAACCGTAAACAGGGATGTGCGGAAAATTTGGGTGGGTTTTTCATGACTTTTGGTATTAACTCGGGATGTTTGAAAGACTAATATTTATTCGGGTTGTATTTACACAAACTTTGTTTTTTTTTTTGGTTTTTGATATTTGATATTTGTATATAAACATCAGTATTAGTTCGAGTGTGCTTTTTCGATATGGCTATTTTTCGGGTAGGTATTTTCATCATAATTATTTTTTCCGGTAAATTATTGAAATGTATTCTAGTATTTGCTCGGGTACCTTTTCTAAGGCCATTTCCTCACAACCCAGTCAGTAATACAGAGAGTTAGACCCCCCCCCATCCGGGGGGTTCGGTCACGCGTTGTCTATTTTCGGTATTTGAATTCAGCGATTAGTTATACTATAATTATTTTTTTTAATTAGGGTCTGTCTTATTTGCATAGTAGCGACATAAGAAGTCATGGTAACCTTAAAAGTACAAACTGTGTTGTTGATGGAAGATTTGTTTTAAAGATAACAGATTTTGGTCTACATGCATTCCGTTCTAAAGATGAAAATAATGATAAGGAATCGTACGCATACTATCAAAGTAAGTACAGTACCATCAAAGTTGAAAGTTACTTTTTTTACAGACGGTGTTGTGGGGGAATAAACATTCGTTGAGATCAGTACACACCTATTTCACACCGATTGAAGTGTTGAAAACACTGTTAAAGGATACAAATCTGGAAAACAGAAAAAAAACTAACGCATATTTTTTCTGTAATGATGAGATAGAGATGTAGTTTAATTAACATAGTGTTTTTACTCGTTGACAATTACTGAAATACTGGCAACTGAACTTGGTGATACGTTTAGATATTCGGAATGACCATCAAGATAACAAGATATTATTTTGCCTTGTTTAGTATCTAATTAAGATCGGTTAAGACCAATTCATATTAGTTCAGACACAATTGCTGATCATTAGTTTATCTTAATTGGTCTGGACCGGTCTTAATTGACTGCAAGGTTGTGCGTTTGGTCGTTATATCATGAATAGGTTTGGAAATTGGGTGATGCATTTGTTTGTTTAATTGGGGTTTTACGCCGTTTTCAGCACATTTGGATATTTCGTCGCGGCTAGTTTTTATTTGTGGAGGAAGCCGTAGTACCCGAAGAGAACCACCGACCTTCGGTGGGAAAATTGGCAATCCTTGTCAATTGAGATCGTAGTCGAACACACCCCGCCACAGGTTAGATTCGAACTCACAACATCAGCGTTAACAGGCTAGTGATCATTAGTAGTTATGACGAACTACATAGACCACTCGGCCACCGAGGCCCCTTTGGGTGATGCAAAAAATGAAGCCAATTCAGATTAAAGAGGACCAAAATGCACGTTTAGGAGAAAACATCAGTTAATAATGAATGAACATAATCTTTGGTAACAATAAAATAGAAAATTAAAAATTTTGGGTCCAAAATAAATACTTCAATTTTTTAAGCTTAAGGGAAGGGGGAAGGCACAGGTAAAACTATGTTCGAATCGATAAATATGTGTTACTTTTTTTATAACAGGTCTTTTATGGACTGCGCCTGAATTATTACGAATGCACAACAGACAACCAGAGGGTACCCAGAAGGGTGACGTATACAGTTTTGGTATCATATGTCAAGAAATCGTATACAGGAATGGAGTCTTCTATTTATCCAATTTGGACTTCAGTCCTGAGGGTAAGCGTTAAAATTTGTTCAAAAGTATTAGGAGAATGGAATACTGTACCTAGACAGATCACTGTATAAATTTTGTATTTGTGAAGAAAAAAAATGTAATAAGGAATGGAATGATACGGGTTACGAGTCAATGAAACCACATGCCATTAGAAGCAAAGTGGAAGAGCTTGCATAGTTGTTTAACATTAGGTCGTCGTGGTCCTGTTGTAGGTAAGAGTGTTTTTGTTCATTGTTTAGGCCCCTGTAGCAGTTTCTGGATAAAGAAGTTAAAGCGTACTTTTGAATTAGAATAAAAAAAGAATCAGTAACAATATTCGTAATTGGTCCCAGTGAACAAACACTTGTCGGATTAAGACTGACACTGGTTCAAGGACATCAATAGAAAAAGTCATTGAGGACCGGAAATCATTCAGCTCTTACTACTGGGTCCCGTTTTTTTCACAATCATTTGTTCGACTACGATCGAGACTGGTTCCATGACGTCAATAGAAAAAGACATTGAAAACACGAAATCAGTTAACCCTAACAACAATCGTAGTAGTAAGACCGTTTGTCGGAAACTTCACCCTGATGATAATAAGATTTCCACTGCACCGTGTCTACTATGACTTTGTACTCTTGTCTTGAAACCAAGGTCGTCCAAAGACGTCGACATCACAATCAGAAAATGATAGTGTAATCTTCTAGTAGACTGTACTTATGGAAATAGTGTTTGTAATTTGTTACGGATATTGATATGTTTCTGTTTTGCTCCAGTGTTGCCTTTCCGTTTCTTTGATTTCGATTTCTGACGTACTTCAACGTTGATTATTCCTTAAAATTAAAGGCTTTGTCATGAGTTTTTGTGTCGAATTTCAGCACCAGGGGTCATTATTGTAAAGTTTTGAAATCTTTGACAAACAAGATTTGAAAGAACAAATGTCTGCAATATGATATCAAAATTATATGCGACGACTTATAATGGAATCGGGAGCAGATCAAAATATCTTGAGGGTGATGTCTCTTGGCTAGAAGCTACATGTAATAAAAGTACACATGCCAAAACCAAGTAAAAATGGCTGCCAAAATTGATTAGGATCAACTGATTTATCCAATATTGCGAAAAATTTCTCAAGAAAAATACATGTTTTAATTCATATTAAGATTGAACAATAGAAAAACGAAATTGTAACTGAAGTGTTTAGCATCTGAATCAGTTTTATCAGGGATTCTCAATATTCAATCTATCCCTTATTGAAATGAAAGATAGGCAACATCTTCAGCGTTACAGTACAATTTAATTTATTGGGAAAAGAGGATCTTATTTGACTGACCTTAATCTAAATAAATTTCTAATTCTCGGTCAGTGTAATTTAACCCTATCTAAACCTATTGTTAATCCAAAATTTAATCAACATGTAGTTGCTATTACCCCAGCCAATATTGTTCTTCCAACTCGAAAATAATACCCGAAAGAACGTAATGTGCAAATTAAGGAAAAAATGAAGAATTCTTTACTCGAGGAAGTTACAACATCCAGACTCGTCGATGATGCCAGGAAAAAAATCGCCAGTTTCCAAAATCACTCCTTCCTCCCCAAATATCAAATTGTTGCAGTCTAAATGACTAACTAGTGGTGGACAAAACATATTGTCTCATACTGTTGGAATTCAGTCTATTACGTTTTATCAATAAAACGTTGTTTCGTAATGTATTGTTATAATCATTAACCAATTTACTGTATAGATTTTATGACCCAATCATTGTAAAGTCGATACTGTTAACAGACCATATAATTTATATTGATAAAGTCGTTGTCCTTAGAGATAAAGTACAACATGAGGATATGAAATTCTTTTTAAATAAATGAAAAGGAGAAGGTGGTTAATTTGTTATGAACTTATATAAAAGATAGAGACAATTCGTTAAAAACAAATTAGGCCAGATTTGTTAGTTTAGGTTGAAATATTCAGGGTTGAGGAAGCGAAATAAAAAAAATTAAGAGAAATTTGTTCAGTATATAACAAAATAAAAAATATAATATAAGACAATATATATATCAAGGCCAAGATCACACATTCAGGTAAATAAGCCTGGTTTCTTTTTAAAACAGTCGATAGAACTGAGCGTAGGGGACTCTTGAAAATTTACTCTGATAATGTATATAAGTGATCATGTTGATGTTGTTTTCATTTTGTTATGTTGTGTTGTATGGTTTGTTTGTTTGTTTAGTTGGGGTTTTACGCCGTTTTCAGCACATTTGGCTATTTCGCGACAGATAGTTTTTATTGGTAGAGGAAACCGGAGTACCTGGAGAGAACCACCGACCTTCGGTAGGAAAATTGGCAATTCTTGTCAATTAAGATCGGAATCGAACACACCCCGCCACAGTTGAGATTCGAACTCACAACCCTAGCGTTGTCAGGCTAGTGATCATTAGTAATCATGACGAACCGAAGCCTCCACATGCTATGAAATGTAGTATTATGACAATAACAGTTTGAATTTGAATATATAATTATGGCATTTCTGGGGTTGGATGAAAGATAAATTAATCTTTATGCAATTCTTTGGCACTTTCCACACAGTCCCCGCATGTTGTATCCCTATACACCACAAAATACAAACATTTTGTCGCAATGCGACTCTTCATTTTTTTGTGTTCTGAGCTGACAATTTTGCAAGCTTATAAAATAACTCTTATGGCTATAGCTTTAGATGAAAAGCAGCTTCTAATTGAAACATTGTATGCCCAAAAATTATCAAAGCCACAAAGACAGAGCTCACGTTTTAGTGTACAAATTTTTTATAACAATGATAAACAAGTACAACAATGCAAAGTTTAGCAAAGTTAGACCAGGTTTTTCAATCAACAGTGGTGGCGCTCATACACAACATTGTGTATTAGCGCCACCGCTGTTGATAGTTGTGTATGAGCGCCATGGTAAAATCTCATCTACTTTCGCTAAACGAGCCCCTGTGCAACAATATATATATGTTTTATCCTAGTAAAGAAATACAAGCTTGTATTAAGATCCGCCATTACGACTGTTTGGTTTCTAGTAGTTTGAAAAAAAAACACGAATTTAATAACATTGGGCTTAGTTTATTTTCTCGTATGATTGAAAAGTTTTATCTTGCTGTCGGTGATTGTATAGTGATTGGTCAAAAATTTTGCTACGCTGGAAGCCATCTTTGCCCAGCAAAATTTGATATCACAGAGAATTTAACGTTAAGATACCCCCCTCCCCCCCCCCCCCTTCCGGTCAGGACGCCGAATCACAAACAAACAAATATGCCATGAAGAATTATAAGAGAAACAGGTTTTAACAACTCGTAAAAATTAGATATCGTTTGAAGTCTCTTTTATTATTTTGTATTATTATAATCAGGGGCGTTTCCAGGAAATTTGAAAGGGGGGGCGTATAATAAAGCTTTCGGCAAGCGGAGCGAGGCAAAATATTTTTTGGAACTTTTTTTTTTGCTAAAAAACATAAAATAATTGTGAAATGCACTAATGTAACGGTTCCTGACTTGGTTTAAAAAGAAATCAGAGTATGTGTTCAATTAATGATTATGATAAATAGCCATATTCAATACAATATAAGCAGATTACGATGTTTTTTTTTTTTTTTTTTTTTTTTTTTTTAGAAAAGGGGGGGGGGGGGGGCGTACGCCCATTACGCCCTCACCTGGACCCGCCCCTGATAATGTATACTAGTATCCACATTAAATTACTCGAGTTGATATCAAGCGATGTCTAATTTTCACCCATTGTGAAACCAAACCTTTTTTTTATTACTATTTCTTAGCAAAATTTCGTTTGCGATAATAAGTAATGGAATTACAATGGTGTACTGTTTCGTTAAACATATATTCCTTTGAGTTGAATCAAAATGGTTTTTGCAGAACTTACGGCATTTTAATAGAAATAAAATATTGGATGTAAATTATAGGCTATAGTTATTCTCTGTAGGATGATCAATATATAGATTCCATTGTCTATAATTGTTGTGTGAATATGCAATAAATCAGTGCCTAGTTGTTTCTATATTTGGAAACAAAAGTTAACTGTAATAGAATTATCGATAACGGTGAGGGTGGGAATGCAAATCCGTTTTGAAAATAGGAATTGTTATGTATTTTATTTTATTTGTCGTGTTTTAGCTGACCTGGCCTATAGGCCATGTGAGCTTATGTAATCACTTTGCGTCCTTCGTCCATCGTCGTCCGTCATCCGTACACGTCTTACATTTTGATCTTCTGGAAACTATTTGGCAGATTGAAACCAAGATAGGTAAGAATAATGTATGGAAAGATCTCTACAAACGACCCACCTTTGGTTTCGGTTGGATGAACAACATGGCCGCAAGAGGCCATCTTTGATTCTTATTTGACAATTTTCAAATATCTTCTCCTCTGAAACCTTATTATGAAATGTTTTGAAACTTTGCAAGGCTGATGACAACAAGACCTCTACAAACGGTCCACTTTTTGTTGAGATTCTCTGCTCAACCGACGGCTGTGGTTGTTCAAATTTTCCATTGAATCCATATGGGAAAAAGTTTGTTTTGTCATTTGCTCAATAACTAATGGACAGATTGTAACCAAATTTGGCAGGAAAGATGTATGGAAGGACCACATCTCAACCTTCGGTTCCGGTTGGATGAACAATATGGCTGCCCGAGGCCATTGGTTTTGATTGGCCAATTTTCATAATCTTCTCCTGTGAAACCACATAATGAAAAGTTTTGAAACGTTGCAGGATTGATGAAGACAGTACCGTCTACAAATAATTCACTTTTGGTTGAAATTCACCCGTTCAACCAATGGCTGCGGCTGGTGATTGACTTTTTGTCATTTGCCCAGGAACTAATGGGCAGACTGTCACCAAAGTTGGCAGGAATCTCATATTGAAGGATAGATGCAAATGATCCACCTTTCTTTGGACAAAGGTCAAATATGGAGGTTACTTTGGCATTTTTTGTTCTTTAAAAACTTTGTGGATACAAAAGAGCTTACATTTTATAATGACCTAATAAAAACCAGATGAGCGATACATGCTCAGGTGAACCTCTAGTTATTTTTCTAACCCGACAATAATTATTTATTTTTATCTTCATTTTATTATGGTTTATTGTAAGTGTCGATTCAAATGTTTAGAGTCAACTGAAATAAAGTTTCGAAATGTACGGATGGTGCATTATAATTAGTCTGCATCAGTTCTAATTTTGATTGAAATTTTTTTCAAATTAACAATCATACAAGAGGATAAAAATGTGTCTTATCGTTTTCAGTATCCTATCCCCTCCCTCCCTCCTTCCCCCCGAGTCGTTTTGTCTAAGTGCTAATTCCCTATACAGCCTCTGGGAAAGAAATAGTCACAAGCCAAACAAATATAAAAATTCTGCATAAAAATGACATTTTGAAACGAAAGCAAATACATTAAATTACAAATAATTAGACATTAAATAAACATGCGTAGAAATTAAATATCGACTTTTAAAGAATTTTCAACAAGGAGATTTGCATGCGTTGTCTGCATAGGTTGCAACGTAATTAACTAACAGTACCCTTTGATCAGATTAAATCACACACGTTTCCCGACGGATATCTAGAAATATATTGTAATCAAACAAAATGGCAGTTAAGCTATATAAAAATAAAACAAAAATCTGATTATTTCGGAATCTTTGTATTAGTGGCTGGAAATACGATACAGGTTATAATATTCCGAAGAGTGGTTGCGTTAAAAGAATCGAAAAAAATACAAAGATAAATTCCTTTATCAGGGTCAAATTACGGAATATCGTCTTGGTGTCCCAAAGGTTCGGAGACTGTATATCATAACAATACAACTGTCAATGACGCCTGATTTATGAGTCTAAAAGGAGATACATAGACATGTTGATATGAGCAATAGTTGTCAGTAATGACCATTGGTTTGAAAGATTTATGAACTTTTAAAATAGTATCATCATCATTCTTGGAAGAAAAATGAGATATAATTTTGTTATCAGTTTAGTTTATTTTTGTCCTCTGATCAATGAGAGACCGTGTACAATATACAACTAATCCGGAAGTTTGAATTTTGAATGACTATCTTATATTTCTCCATACACTGATAGAAACGTATTTTGGAAATTTAAAGCGAGATACAGTACTTTGACAAACTTCTGGTATCTGCAGAATTGGTTTTAGAACGATCCCTTGGTTGAAGACTTATAGTCTGGAAGCAACAATCGGATAATTAAATCGATTTCATTTGCAGTTGTAAAAGTTTCGTTGGTTTGACTGTACGACGCCTTAGCAGTTACATGAGATTAAAAATTTACATTTTGATTTGAAGAAGTGTTAGAACACTATATTCAATTGATGAGAATTTGACCAATCAGGTCTGATATTCGTGTTTTTTCGAATTCACATCTAAGCGTGTAACCAGAGAAAGAGAACTTTATGGGAAATTCAAAACGGATATAACGCTTGTCAGCTTTTTTTGTCGAATTTTTGGTGAAAAATATCTTAGCACTGTGAATCGATTGCTACTGGCCTTAGATGTTAAACATCACAGTGACAATGATCCATTCAAGGATGTTCGAGTTTCTTGTATGGTTACGCTATGATGCTCATAAATCGCAGTCAAATTCAACATCATGATAACTTACATTATTGCTTATTTTTATATCACAGAAATCTATAAGAAAGTGAAAAACGGATTAAGACCATACTTTCGACCAACTCTGGATGAATGCGATTGTCCGTGTGACGAACTAGCTGACGTCATCAGGCAGTGTTGGAAAGAGGACCCAATGGAAAGGCCGGATTTCCCTACACTGAAATCTATCATAAGAAAATTAAACAAGTAAGTATTTACAGGTTTCAAAATTCCCTACTAGTCCCAGTTTCACAAACATTCACACGAATAAGTTAGAGACTGGTTACCGGGTATTCTAAGAAAAAAACCCACTGAAAACCGGAAACCAGATTACTCTTATTACGACTAAGTACAGCCGTACCAATATTGTGAAACGGGACACTGGTTTAAGTAAACATGAAAACCGCTCATTTAATGGTTGCTTTGAAAGTACTTAAATTTTGCAAAAGGTCCTCTAACACCTTGAATTTTATTGAAAATAAATATTTATTTTAATGTGTTTTCTTAAATGGATATCCTTCCTTCCGATTTTCTTACTTATTCTATTTGTTCTGCGTATAAAGGTCTGTAAAGTTTCTTGAAAAAAATGTTACTTGGACCTTATACATGTTCATTTGTTTAAACTCAGTTTATTTTTGGCGGGGCCTCGGTGACCGAGTGATCTAGATAGTTCATCGTAACTGCTAATGATCACTAGCCTGTCAACGCTGAGGCTGTGAGTTCGAATCTCACCTGTGGCGGGTGTGTTCGACTCCGATCTTAATTGACATTAAATTAATTTTCCTACCAAAAGGCGGTGGTTCTCTCCGGGTACTCCGGCACCCTTCACCAATAAAAACTGGCCGCCGCGAAATAGCCAAATGTGCTGAAAGCGGCGTAAAACCACAAACAAACAAACAAACAATTTATTTTTGCAATTTTGAAAATTTGACATCAAAAGGTTTTGCATATTAAGCGTTGTTATTTTTTTAATAAATAGAGGGCAAAGTGGAACAAAAATTAATTTAAGGTGGTACAGAACACCTAAGGGAGTTAACTCTTTAAAAATCAGCTGAACGTTTTAATCGCATACTATTAGTAAAGTGAAATAAGCTTCTCAATGATCACAATTAGTGTCTGTCAAAATGCTATATATCCATTGAAATTATTCCCGTAAATTGTGTAATTCAAATTTGTGGAAAGTTTTATATTTTTGTCACCAGGTCATAGTAAATATTTCATCAAAATTTTATGAAAATTAAACGATCCAAATCTATTTTAGTCAAAGTGTTGGGTACCACCTTAATACAGAATTTTCCATCCCTCCTTAGGGAAGAGATCAAAAGTTCAATGTAGGATAAAAAACTTAATTCAAATAGTTTTTTCACTGACCCCCCACCCCCCCCCCCCCCCCCCACCCCCCACCCTTAACTTAATTTGGGAAAAATTGATTGACCAATATGGGCATATGTTTTGAGAGTATACTTTATGTATCATGGGTCCTGTTTTTCCTCAACAATGTATGTTTGTTCTGTATATTGACTTGAACATCACTTTTAAAAAATATTGGAAAAAAGTGATCTTGAATCCGAATTTTTCAAAATCAATGTAGGATAACAAAACTTGCAGCGATTTTTACCCCCCATCCCCCCCCCCATCCCCAAACTATTTGAATTTAGTTTTTTAGCCTACATTGAACTTTTGATCTCGTCCCTTATGCTAGATCCTGATATATTGATTTTTCATTAAATATATTTATACTTATCTCATAAATCTTTGGTTGCTAAAACGAACAGTGCCCTTTGATAATCATTCAGTATTTCATGCTAATTATGTCCCAGGGGATAGAATGGATATTGAACTACTATGACAAAAATATGTATCTGTCATGGTTGATTACTAAAGAGATGTATTCATTATTTATTAATATTTTCTACGTCTATCTCAGATTCCTATAATTTCGTCAGTAATCATATAGTTTTTTTTATTTCTTTAGTTATACATGTTTCATTGTGTCGTTTTCCATTCTCATGACTTTGTCTTATCCTTGGATTTCGAATTTACGGATTTTTCCTACTGTTTTGTCGCTTCGATATTCTTTTGCCGACATTTAATTCTCGTATCACGTGGTTTCGAAACATTTCAACTCAGACTTGACCGAACATTCTACTGACATCACAAAGCTTCGACCGAAAAAAAATAATTGTTACTTACAATAAAATACATATAAAAATTTATTTTCAGCACAAGAGGTTGTCAGAATTTGGAAAATAACATTAAATTTGTCATGTGCCATATAGCTTAAAACCAATCACCAAGGCCATTTCCCAAAATGTCTGAACATGGCGGGCCCCGCGAATGGAGCAGGACATGCCTACTCTTCTAGACCATCTGATGGCACACCTAGTTTGTGGTGTGAATTCAAAATGTAAAGTGTTAAGTTTTGTATTGTCCTGTTTTAATTTTTTTAGTTTGCGTTGTATTGTTACTCCGTTTTGTCCGTTTGTAGAACTTGTTTGTTGCGTTAATGTTTTTTTACAGATTGGCCTTGTCTTTGAATTTTGCTATTTTGGAATTTGTCCACTGACGTTACCATTCAGAACTTGCTTACCCTTCCGGAGCACCTCGTTTCACTCTGGCGAGTTCACATTGATAATGCTTTAGTTTCTGTGTTTCCTTGACGTTCAAATTCTGTTAAGTAAGTTTCTTATTATTTTAGTTATACATCTGTTCCTCTGGCACATGTTTGTCATGTTCCATTCGCATGACTTTTTCCTTTCATTTGGATTTCGAATTAACGGGCTTTTCCCACTGTTTTGTTCCTTCGGTATTCTTTTGCCGATATCGTATTTCTTTAGGTTTTATGTTGAAAATTAGTAAGACAGGAAAAACCGCGACAAATTGTTTGTTCAATTTTATTTTCATAAAAAAGAAATATATATACTTTCATGATCTATTTTATGGTCCGGATCCATTAAATATTTAGTAATATCATATATCTATATTATATCTAAATACTTATCCATCGATTTTTGAAAAGGTTTAAGAACCTCGTAGGTATAATGTATCCTCCAGACAATGAATATATATAAGGTATCATTTTCAACATTAATAAGAAAAAAAGGACTATACTTTTATATCTCCTCTCTTCTATTCTGAATAACATGTCAAGAATTGTAAAATGAATACTGACAAATGCTAATCTAAAGTCGTTGGACTTCCTTTTTTTTTCTTTTCGATTCTGTCTGTCAGATGAAATATTATACAATTACTGTGTTTTGATGAGGTACAACAAATTGTAAATGTGTGGAGTCACCGAGCCCAACAGGCGAGGTCAATGACAGTTTTTCAAAAGTCAAGAACTCCACACATGTACAGAATCAAAAGACAGTTATTGTTTTATTCAGTAATGCAAATAAACATTTTAGTTTATAGTGGCAATATCAAATTTCCATTATTTTTTCTGTTTCCTGCAGTCGTTGTTTACAAGATGCCATAATGAGGCAAACTCCAGACAGTAATTCACTTCCGCCCAGAACAGTCAAGATTAATTTCCATTGGATGATAAAAATAAGGGACTTCCATGATTCTAAAAATAAATGGTTGCCCTACAATTATGGCATTGTACGTACGAAGTGCAATATCATGCTTTATGGAACACTTAACTGCAATATCGCCCAAGGCGAACGGCTTCCATCACTTTCAAGACAAAATGAAATTGCTAATCACTTCTTTGTTTTGTTTTTTTTTTTTGTTTTTTGTTTTTTTTGTTTTTGTGCCTGGCGTGGTTGAATTCGTACTATTAGCGGATAATCGGTTCTGTTCCGTATATGATCTTGTTCCGTTACACGTACGCACTGTTTGATCTTGTGCGTTCTATGTTCGTCTTCAAGTGCCATTAAAGAACGTGAATTCATCGGCTCTTATTCTGTACCTTTTCCTTTTATATTTATATCTAAACTAGAATCCTCTGATCACACAAGCTGGCCTTACGGAAATGTTTGTAAATGGGTAAACAGTACAAATATATGAGCAACAGCACTGACAAATTAATTTAAAAAAAATAGATTCTTTGAAATCAAATTCATTCGCCTTAAAAGTAGAATGGTTTAGTTTTCAGAAAGATATATATTTAATATGTCTTGATATTCGAAAGTAGTTTCAATGCTGTGAGGATTGGCTGAATTTTTATTTGAGTCTTGTATTAAGAAATAACTTCGGTCGTGTGTTTTCGAACTATTACGATCTGCATTATAATGCCCCATGAGTCTCGCGGGAAATCAGACAGACAGACACATTCTTTAAAAGATATTTAAACTAAATCAGTTTCACAGAAAATCGATTTGTAACGATAGAGATTTTCTTTTCATTAACCAATTTATTTTAAATTATCATTTACAACATATTCTTAAATCTGTTACAAGTCGTGTCATGCTCAAATACGTCGTTTTAGATTTGCAAAATAATTCCAGTGAAAACGCTTATATATAAAAATACCCTTTTTCCGATTTCTGAACATTTGTCGTTAAATGGTTCGTTGTCCACATCCTTGAGAGCTACATTGTATGAAAAGAATAGATATTTCTCATTTTAAACCAGATTTCTTTATTTTATGAATTTGCTCTTCAATCTTTTGGATTGTCGTTTTGGTTTTCATCATTTTAGGCCTTGACTACAAGGCTTTACTTACTTCCGGCGAACGAAACTTTTTCTAGCCTTAGTATGTTGCACAATATGGTTGCCCCCATTAAACAAAGATTTTTCTAAATGACCCATATGTAGAAAATGCATATGCTCCTATAGCGCTCGCTGCGCTCGCTGCGCTCGCTATTAAAGTGGGAGAAAGGTACAATTTCATAGAAAAAAACTATCATTAACTTTTATAGTTGCATGCTTAATTCAGCGCTGACAGTGCGCCATTCTGGAGCCTGCTTATCTCTTGTATAACAACCGCTACATTTGAACTTTCACATCATTCTGCTTTATTTCAAAAGTTCAGGAAGGTGATTCTATGCATTATTTTTTTTATGTTATTTTTTTTTAAAACCAACTTTTCATTATACGTTGTTACACAGATACATATTCATTTACACAGATATACACAGCAGTAGAGTTCAGAGGAGCTTATTTTTACATTATACATTAAGGATGATCGCTGGTCTAATAGGAAATAAATAGGATTCAAAATAAGTGTTTTAGTTTGAGAGAACATATTAATAGTAAACAAATAAGCAAGAAAAAAAATATAGGTTCATGTGCTCATTTTAGAGCTATAAGGGCTTGAACATTGGCAGGAAATAAGTTTTCTCTGGACTTTTCATTGTCTTTGCATTGACAACTTCAGTCTCTCGAAAATGTATGAAAAAATAAAAAGGATTTCATAAAATTTTGTCAAATACCATTTTAAAGTATATATAATTGAATTATAAAAGAAAAAGTGGGGGTTGTTCATGGGCAAAACATTTCATGTTTAAGAAATGGATAAAACCCAAAGATTCCGAAAATCTGACAAAAAGACCAAAACATGACCAGCGAGCATCCTTAAACAATACAGCTCCTTTCTGTATATATCTATATGAGCATTTATAGAGAGTCTTTTGTAAGAACGTTTATAGAGAATCTTTTATATGAACATTATAGAGAGTCATCATATCTAACATACTATTACTGTAATAAAAAGTAGTATAATGTGTTTCTCCAGAAAGGGGGCAAAAAAAAAAAAAAAAACAAAAAGATTCTATGTATTATTAATTTCTTGATTCAATTTTAGTTAACTAAATAGAAGTATGTTTGCAAAACACGCTCTGAACTAATTTTCAATCTATTTCATAGCCAACATTTGTTCAGAACTGAATTTGCAACCAACATTTTATGCATCTAAACGGGATGTTAAACACACTTCGCCTATGAACTATTTCGTCGAATCACAGCCCCGAATTTTGAAATTACTCGTCATTTTGTAAAAATTTAACCATAACCAATTGTAATGAATTAGAGAGATAAGTGGGCATTAATGCACAGAGAAAGTTTCATCAAATTCCTTTGAGCGGTTATGGAGTAGTTGAGTTTTGACCGCCCCCCCCCCCTTTTTTCAAAAATGTCAATTTTTACAAAAAAAAAATTAATTTTTTAAGAATGAAATATATATGCACACCTGTGCATTAAGGTTAATGCAGAGAGAAAGTTTCATCAAATTCCTTTGAGCGGTTATGGAGTAGTTGAGGATAGAAGTTTTGACCCCCCCCCCTTTTTTTTCAAAAATGTCAATTTTTACAAAAAGATTTTTTAAAATGTTCTAAAAATGAAATATATATGCACACCTGTGCATTAAGGATAATGCTCAGAGAAACTTTCATCAAATTCCTTTGAGCGGTTTATGAGTAGTTGAGGATAGAAGAAAAGTGTGACGACGCAAGACGACACAAAAATTGCCTTTGATAATTATCTTTAACTTGATGAGATTTGTTTTGTTTTGTTTTGTTTTTATTTTTTTGGCTTTTTTTTGCAAATTCGAAAAATATACAACGTGCAGGCCAAATTCTCATTTTTTTCTCAGCCGCCATAGTCCATACCCGCCACCCTCTGTACGACCCTCTATTATGATTCACTATACCAATTAGCTGTTGGTGAAGGTGACATCTCTATACCATTGTAGATATTATAAGACTTTCGCTCGTTTCAGATAACATGGATAAGATAAACATATTCATCAATAATTCAAAACAAAGGAAACTGTCACACATATTTTATTTCAGTATTGAAGATATTCTATTTTGGTAATGGCAGTCGTCTTAGTTGTCGCGGCGTAGGTTGATAAAATAATTGGTTTCATAACGAGTGCAAATTAGATAACACAAATATCAACTGGAATTATTTTATTCCAAAATAATTACAAACTAACATACATTCCTCTTTTATTTTTCTGAAACTTTTGTTGAAAAATTGTCTGTATTATGTATAGTTTCTTCAACGTACACATTTCATATCCTTATGAAACTGATTTTCCCTGCATTCTGCATGTTATGGAGTCCACTCAAAATTAAGGATGCCCACTAAAATTAGTATTTTTAACACTTAAATATTTGCTAAGCAGTAAGAAATGAAAAAAATATATATATAAAATAATAAAGTATGATTATTTAATAATGAGTATTTCTCATTTCATATATATTTTGTAGAAACAGTTTACATGTAGAGGTTTCCCTAGACCAATTTAGCATGGTACGGCACCATGCCTCCATCTTCAAGCACCATGTTGCCCTCATTATGAATTTTACAATGTGCTCCCATGTAGCCAAACCTAACTTTCAATTTTTAGTTTAATCTTATCTTTTTGAAACTGATTTGGATTTAATCATGTACCCCTGTTGTGTTGGCACACTTTTTTGACACTTTACACCATCACACTAGGGTGAAGGCTGTTTATTAAAGGGTTTCGATAAATATAATTCTCTCAAGTCAAGGTGGGGTGTCCCAAATATTATCTTCTTTAACCATTGAGTGCCCTCAAATTACAAAATTTACCATGCTTTCTCGGATTTCTGGGGAAAGCACTAACATGTAGAAATGGTATGCAATTACCGACTTTCCATAAATTTCCACTCAAATTTTGAGTGGACACCGCTATTGTTAGTGGACAGAAAGATGTGGAATTTGAGTGGTGTCCACTTGTGGAAAGTAGAAAATCACAGTATCACACTGACCATACTGTAAAGTGAACACATTTTATTTCAGAGATGGCGACAAGGGAAATATATTAGACAACTTACTCTCAAGAATGGAGCAGTATGCAAATAATTTAGAAGCCCTTGTAGACGAACGAACAGCAGATTATCTGGAACAAAAGAAAAAGGCAGAAGATTTGTTGTATATGATGTTACCTAAGTATGTTTTAAATCAAACTTGTATTACCTCCCTTATTTGTAATTTCCGTCTGTTGAATTGTGTTGGTGATGTCATCGTTGACGTTTTATGTTATCCATTTTATTGTTTGGTGAAATTGATATTTTTCATTGATATATAATAGATGTAACGATTCACCTTTGAGTACCGAATGGCGGTATATTCCGTCACGATTCGATAAACGGTGCATGGGACCGCTTACGATACGAACGATACTTATGAGGTTTTTATCAATACGTGTGTGATTATAATGTATAAATAACGAGTTTTCATATAAAATTAATAAATTATGCAGTAATCTGGTGGAAAAATTTTGCTATCACATTCTACTCTCTCAAAAAATTTGTAAAAACCTCATGCGTATCTTCGTAAATAAATTTTCACAAAACTGGAGGGGCCGCTTCTGTCTACATTACGTTTATCTTACCAAATATCACAATACGTATCGTTTATCTCTGAAGCGTATCGTTAGATCTCTATTTCATGTATTTGTAACTACTACTAATCATATATGTAATTTTATAATTGGACCGGTAATAGATATGCACATGCTTTTACCTTTATGCGTGTGTATAATCCATTCTATGACAAGAATTTAAGGATGTTCGCTGCTCAGTTTCAAAATAACAAGCTTTTCATAACACTGGTAAATATTGATAGTTTAAGTTAATTAATAAAGGAACTAAAAGATTGAAAGCGATTATAGGTCCGCGTTCTTGTTTTCAAGATATTTATAAGCCATTGAAAATTTGGCGGAAAAAATATTCTCTCTTGATTTTACTTAGCTTTATCATTGATAAGTTTTATTTCTGAAAAAAACACTAAATAATAACAAGGATTTTATAAGATTTTTACAAATGGCCTATTTGCATGCAACAGATTTATGATGGATGTTAGTAGGATAAATATTTTATGGCATTCAAATGGATAAAACCAGATAATTCTGAAAATCTGACAAAAATTCAAAAACATGAGCAGCGAACATCCTGAAAGCACCCTTAGACAATAAGTATTATTATAACTCAGATGAATTATTGTATGAATGACTAAATTTGACTGATCGTGTGATCGACTGAACAATCTTCATATTTTACTCAAACAAATAATTATGTTCCACCCCATCGGAAATCTCGGTACTTTTCCAGTATTTATATCAGTAAAAGGAATTGCTATAAAGTTAATATGAAAGACGATTTGAAAAAAAAACATGTTCTTTGTTGTATTTCCGATACAATGTGTTTAATTAGTTATAATAAAAAAAATGTTCCAAAGTGGAAAACTGTCCTTCAAGTATATTGGTAAAAAATCATGTGATCTACACATTGCAAATCAAAATACCTTTGGTTTTATTTGGTATCATAAAACATCGTATCACATATATATATATATATTTCATTAGTAAATAAAATATTATACAATAACGGCACTTTACTTAGTGCAATATCATGTATTATGGACCACTTAGCAGCAATATAGCCCAAGTCCAAAGGCCGCGAGCAATATTGCCGTAAGTGATATTGCACGATAGTAAAGTGCTATAATTGTTTTATCACATTCCACTTGAAAGAGCATGAATTGGAAATCAACTGTTTCTAAAAATAGTTCACAGACTAATATGGACTAGTTTGAAACAATTGGTTTTATATAAATCTAAAACTACGAAATGTAATATAAACTTTAATGATGCTGATTTCTGCCTTTTTCAGGTCAATTGCAATGCAATTAATACGTGGTGAGAGTGTTCCTGCTGAGAATTTTGAGAGTGTAACTATTTATTTTAGTGATATCTGTGGATTTACCGCCATGTCTTCAGAATCGACACCATTCCAGGTAGTTTCCCAAATCCAATATCTTATTAAGGGGGTACAGAACACCTAAGGGAGTTAAGTCTTTAAAAAACCGGCTGAACGTTTTAATCAATGATCAAGATTAGTGTTTGTCAGACTGCTATATATAAATCGAATGAAATTATTCCCGTAAATTTTGTGTTCAAATTTCTTGAAAATTTTATGTTTTTGTCAACTTAAATATGTCGTCAAAATGTCATGAAAATTAAACGAGTCAAATCGTTTTAGTTACACATTGCGAATCAATGTTTCATCAATATTTAAGGGTAACCCTTAAATAACAGAAAAAACAATTTTTGAGAGATAAAAAATACTGTTGTCTAACCTTTTGGGTTTTACTAGAATTTTTCAACGGAATGAACGTTTATTACTCTGGCGATGCACGGCCAGCGGGCGATCGGCGACAAACAATTATGAAGGGAAACTTAAATGTGTTACATGTAGCAAGTGTTTCAGTAGAAAATTGTAAAGTATTGTTTCAAAGAGATTTCTCTCCTCAAAATTTGGAATATAACTAGCTGTGTATTCATATTATATGTCTTCAAAGATTTGACTAATATATTATGCATAATAAATTATGTTTTTTTTTTCTATTTTATTTTAGGTGGTAGATCTTTTAAATGATTTATACACCACATTTGATTCCATTTTAGAAAATTTTGATGTATATAAGGTGAGTTTTAAATATATTACATGGATTTGATATCTTAGAAACAAAGGGTAATACATTAATATTTTGATACATAATGCATATTTTCCTGGCCACACTCAAAAACAGTCATGATGACTTCATGTTTCCAATCGTTAACTTCCTATTTTTCATATGAAAATTTCAGCAATTTTGGTGACAGAGAACACAAAATAATACTCGGTATGCACGTTTTAAGGACGGAAGAAATACCTTTTACATCCAAGGTATCGTGCTATGTTCTAGTTTTTAGCTAACGATCGCTTGTGTAACTCATTTTATGTTAAAATTTCAAATTAGCTTCTATTGATGTAAAATTTTCAGTTTGTTTGTAAGCTTTTTTCAGCACATTATGACTATTTCGCGGCGGCCCTGCAGTTTTTATTGGGGGAGGAAGCCAGAGTATCCAGACAGAACCACCGATCTTCGGTAGGAAAATAGGCAATCCTTGTCAGTTAAGATTGGAGTCGTACACACCCCTCCACATGTGAGATTCGAACTCAAAACCTAACTGTTGACAGGCTAGTGAGCATTAGTAGTCATGACGAACTACCTAGACCACTCGGCCACCGAGGCCCCTAAAATTTTCTGAATATGTCAGTTTAAAGAATTTCTCGGGTTTTTTTAGTTTCTTTATAGAGGATTTCTTAACGTTTAAGCATTTTCAACATTTGTTTCAGGTTGAAACTATAGGTGATGCATATATGGTTGTTTCTGGATTACCCAATAGAAATGGGAATTTACACGCGCGTGAAGTTGCCCGGATGTCATTAACATTATTGAATGCAGTGTTGTCTTTCAAAATACGTCATAGACCTAACGAACAAATAAAATTGCGTATAGGGATACATTCAGGTTCTGTGTGCGCAGGTGTAGTTGGACTTAAAATGCCTCGGTATTGTTTATTTGGTGATACGGTAAATACTGCATCCCGAATGGAATCGAATGGGTTGCGTAAGTATCATTTATGTCTTACTATTTATTTGTATTTCAAATATTTTTTTTGAAGAATTGAAAAAAGACAAAGAAGCTTTAAATTCTAAAATGGTTTTAGGCGATTGTGTTTTGTTCTAATGAAATACAAACGAATTACCTCGCTTTGTTCAGCAAATTTTATTTCTTCGTTTGATTTCAATTCGTTTTTCAGCTTTAAATAGTTAGACCATGTACAAAGGAGATTGTAGATGAATTTTGGCACTTTTGAACTGAAAATGAAGGAAAAGTAATCTTTTTAGACTTTAATTAATTTTAGCAACTTTATCGGCTGTATGTGTTGTTCTCATGAATTACCTATAGGCTAGAGAATGGGAACGGGGAATGTGTCAAAGGGACAACAATCCGACCAAAGAGCAGAAATAAGTTCAAGGCTACCAATGGGTCTTCAACGCAGCGAGAAAATCCCGCACCGGGAGGCCCGCATCAGCTGGCCCCTAAACAATAATATACTCTTTGTTTACTATACGTTACTTTCTAATTTTATTTTATTTCGTTTTTCAGCTTTAAGAATACATGTTAGTCCAGATACAAAAGCGATTTTAGATAAATTTGGCACTTTTGAATTAGACCTCCGAGGTCCAGTTGAAATGAAGGTAAGAAAATCAAAGAATTTTTTTGACCAATTTCAATGCACACAGTGTTTTTTTTTTAACAAGTCACGTTTCATCGGCAGTGCTTAAGACCAAAAAATATATGGAAAACGAAAACGGCCACAGCACGGTGGAAAAGGTTCAAATCCAGAACGATCCAAAAAGTGAAATAGTTAGTCCTGAAGCGGCACCATAGTTTCGTAAAACATTCACAATAATTTAATTTCAATTCATTTTATGCTTTCTGTGAACCTTTGAAATTGAAAAACGAAGAACCTGGATGTATTAGCAGGGACAGCAAAGAGTGTGTGGATGTCTGGCATGTTTACTGCTCATCTTTACTAGCTTTTTAAGTGGGTACCCAACACTTTGACAAAAATAGATTTGGCTCGATTAATTTTCATAAAATTTTGACGAAATATTAACTTTGCCTGTTGATAAAAATAAAAAAAATATCAAGAAACGGGAATAATTTCATTGGATATATAGCAGTTTGACAAACACTAATTTTGATCATTGAGAAGCTTGATTTCTATTCACTAATAGTATGTGATTAAAATGTTCAGCTGATTTTTTAAAGTTAACTCCCTTAGGTGTTCTGTACCCCCGTAAACCCTACTTTAGACTTCGATCTGTGATCAAATATGATCTTATGAAACAGTACTGTACGGTTTTACCTCTGCTGCCACCCAGATACAAACCTTGGACCTTCTCACAGCAGTCATAGGACCTACAGAGCTGCCTAGCATGTCCACAGGTAGCGTATATGGGAGACCCTCTCGGTTGAGGGTTATCAGGTCATAATACGGAAAGCCTGACCTTGGACCATAGTGAGTAGCGTGTTTGGAGAATGCCACGTTCCCTGCACGTTAAAGGCCACTTCTGTAGTTTTCGGAAAAGATTAGACTTATGGCCGCTACAGAAGGTTAAATTATCCGACCCTAGCCAAACATCCGCTCCCTTTTACAGTCAAATTTGGTTCACATTGTGTCCCGTTCTACCCCTATTGTTTGATAAATTGTTGCACTGGTTCCCATCCTGAAGAAGCATGAAATATTTGCCACTGGACCTTAAGCATATGATAAACAATCAATAATCAATCTCACAGCAATCTACCACTCTACAAACTGTACAAAAGGAAATCCACAGTAACACAGAGTTTGGATGGTGGTTGTAACCTTTTTTCCTTAGGGAGCAACCATTTGATTTTTATTGGGGGCATGGAAGGAATTTGAAAAAAGGCAGGATGAAAAATGTAGTGAAAAAAGCATGAACCCAGAAAAAAAGGCAAAACAACAACAGGTAGTTTAAAAAAGGCAGTTTCGAAGTTTTGCTGAAAAAAGGCAGGACTAAAGATTAATCCCACGCCCCCCCCCCCCCCCCCCCCTTATAAAATCAAATGGTTGCTCCCTTACGGGTGTAGGTATAATAATACTAAATAATTGCTAATGAGAGTAGAGGTGACCTTAATTTTCGAGAGCACATTTTAATAGTGGAGAAAATTTCGTCAGCATGTCAGCTGCCTTTCAAGTACAGTTGTTGTTCCGGTTTGACAATTCGTGAATAAAGCAATCTCTTGGACAATATGGTCAGAGAACTAACTTGAATAATATTTCTACCTTATTCTCTCTTATTAGGACAATCTAAATAAATATAAAAGTAAACCAAATCAGATATAGATAAAAAAAAAATACGCAGATGGAGTTATCACGCTTTCTCCCCGCTCAGAAGTTTTCATTAAATACGGAAAACTAATAAAATCTCGCTTTCCATCTGTTTCATATTGCTTTTATTCTGTCTATAGATGTTGATATTTTATTATTTTTCAGGGCAAAGGTAAAGTTACCACATGGTGGCTCACGGGTGAAAGAGCAGCTCCTAATCCGGATCGTGAGAGTGTTTGCTGAGAATTATGTATTCTTTAAGAACATGTAACTTTATTTTCAAAACCGAACAGATCGATATACTGCTGACATTTAAACACTTAGATGACACTGATTTACTTTTAGAATTGCACATGCTTATTTATAAATTTGTATTTTGGGTAAGGTAAAACGTTTGGAGGACGGATTATTTATAGTATTTTTCACTTAACATTGTATCTAAACCTTCTTTTCCGCTACGGAATGGACTATTAAAATTTTAACCAGACAAGGAATTCTGGGTAAAGTTCACGCTTAAGAATTATGTTAAAAAAGATGCAGGATTGAATATCCTTGGACTTTGGAAGTTATGGAAATATCAGAAAGTATGCGTATAAATACTGACAAAAATAAAATTCCAGGATCAATTTGGGGGGGGGGGGGGGAATCCAATAGGCAGGAGCAGTTCCTAACTCTTTCACCCCAATGAAAATTATTTGAACGCTCCCTTAGAAACATTATATCCTATGGTTTGATCATCTTCTT
The DNA here is from genome assembly GCA_028015205.1 of Mytilisepta virgata. Classification (NCBI taxonomy): domain Eukaryota; kingdom Metazoa; phylum Mollusca; class Bivalvia; order Mytilida; family Mytilidae; genus Mytilisepta; species Mytilisepta virgata. The sequence goes on along the minus strand of JAPWFG010000041.1, from coordinate 811,044 downwards.
CTGGTAAACTTTTCCTCCATTTCTTTATTTTACAACTTCAAAATAACATTATTTTCTACTTGATATGAAAAAAACAAATTATTTTTTCTTGGCAATTAAAAACTGACAACTACTTCAAAAACTGAAGAAATTTAAAGCAAGATGTAAAAATTATTTTAATTGTATGTATAACAAATGTTTTGTTATCAATTTTTTCCTTAAATAATATGTTTTTATTATTATTATTGTTGAATTATAATATTTGAGTAGATGATAATTTTTGATAAAGTCAGCTGTTTACATTTTGTAAAAATGTAAGTCTTAGAATACTGAGAAACACTTATTGTTCCTGGTACACCAATTTTCGTGGATTTCGTGGACTGATCATTCAACGAATTTAAGAAACCAACGAAATTGAATCTTTCTTACAATGTTATCCTTTAATTTATTTTTAAATGGTTATTTGTACGTTTAAATCAATCAAACATATTAAGATCATTGATTATACTCCAAGTATATCTATCACAACCAAAATCTTATTTTGATTTTTTTTAATTTGAAATCTAAGAAAGTATGAGCCCAATGGACGAATATCTATTTTTCTCAAATCCACGGAAATTGATGTCAACGAAAATAACTGAATCCACAGTATATCAATGCTATGTATTTCTTATTAATCAAGAGTGAGGCCCAGGTGTGCCCGACTGAGTTAGCAGCTCGTCATATTCTTCCGACATGCATCATACATGTCATACGATTCAAAATTTATGTCCAGTTAAGCTAGACATCTTTCTAAATGGCAAAACAAAATGCATACCTCCAATAACATATCAGTTTGTTCCCGGTATTTTTAAATGATCACGTGATTCGTTCAAATGTCCCGGATGTTCAATCCAACGTAATGGCTATGAACTCGGTAATTATCGGCAAACTTCGGAAATGCAATATAACGACGGAGTGTGTTTCAATTTGACAAAGATATTTCTATATACTCTATGCTTTAAAGTTTTAGTTACAGTTATTCATTGTTAAAAAGAAAAACAATTTCCGGTCACGATCTATTTTGGTCCGGAAATTTTCATGATATCCTCTAGGTCAGGTAAAATTTAGATTTCCATACCCATCTGCTACTTCCAAGGCAAGTGTTGTCTGATCTTGTCTAGAAGACGGTGATTTGGAAAAGTTGATTTTAAAGTACCAACAAAAAACAATGAGATAATATGATGGCGGATTGTCTGCAGCGGAAGTCTTGTTTATCAAAAGTTTTGGATGTTACTGCTTTTCCATTTTCATTTTAAATAAAGCAATATAACACAATGGAATCAAAAATAAAAACTGTACAATAAATTCATAATGACAACTAAATATAGTAAATCATAAAAGTTAAACATTTTGTTTTTGTACATGTACTTATCATACTACAAATTAATTTCATGTTGGGTTAAGATCGTGAAAAAAAAATTGACATAAGTACCTGTGTCAAATATTTGTTTTGTATTTTTTTCATTTATAATTTCATGATATTTGTTTTTTATTCTACTGATTTTACTTTGAGGCAACCAGTTAAGTCATGTATTCTTAAAAAATACCGTAAATCTCCTTTAATGACTATCTTGTCAGTTTAGTTCCATCAAAATCTTTTGATAAAATTAATCATATCATAGCTGCAATCTAATGTTGTTCAGGTTTTTGTAAGTTTTGATAATAAAATGTATGAGGAATGCATCAATTTTTAATTTGCAATTGATAAAAACATGGAGTTATCGTTCTACTGCAATGCAGTCATATTTATATAGTATCTTTATATGTGGTACACAGGATGTAGTAGAAAATATCTTGTGTGTCACCTGTTACCCGTAGCTACTGTTTTGTTCGGAACCCCTTTGGATTTGTCATAAGAATTACGTTTCACAAACGTTCGTAGGATAAGTTTGATCTGATTTCCGGTCTTTAGTGTTCCTTATTCTATTGATGTTTTAAATCGGAGGACGAATGTTTGTGAAAATTGGAACAGATCTGGTGGTTCACGAGAAAGGCAGTACTGTGTGGCCCTATGGCTACGTATGATTAGAGGAAAATTTGTTTTTGAATAAATGTGATAAAAATGTTGTAATACATGCTGTTTTGTAAGTTTGTTATTAATATGAAATCCAGATTTTCATACCAGATTAGAATTTTATGAAATATTTTATTGTACATTTATGCATATGAATTACCATGGTAACCGTGTTTTTTGTTAGAAATGATACATTTACCTTTTTTCTTGATTGAATTGATATAATCATGCATCTTTAAGGGACGAGATCAAAAGTTCAATGTAGGATAAAAAAACTTAATTCAAATAGTTTGTGGGGGGGGGGGGGGTAAAAATTGCTGATTCAAGTGATGTCCAAGTCAATATACAGAACAAACATACATTTGGGGAAAAACATCACCCATGAAACAAAAAGTATACTCTCAAAGCATATGCCCATATTGGTCAATCAATTTTTCCCAAATTAAGTTAAGAGGGGGGGGGGGGGGGGGGGGGGGGGTCAGTGAAAAAAACTATGTGAATTAAGTTTTTTATCCTACATTGAACTTTTGATCTCTTCTGTAATACCTTTATATATTAGTGAGCCTTTTGTTATGGAAAAATGAACATTTTTAGCCATATAAGTAAATATAAGGTAGCGGGGTTCTAGGAGGTTCACTGTAAAGAGAAATTGTTCAGGTTCCCTGATTCAAGTGTCGAGGTTTGACAAAGAGAACGGAACCAGATGAAATTACAAAATTAAGGTCTTATTATTCATTTGAACTGTATTTGACACTCCATGTATTCTTCTAATTTCTATGTATATATGTTAATTGCTATGTTTTCACATACCCCAGTTGGGGTCTAAGAAAATAAAAGTTTCAAAGATTCAAAGGTAGGCAATAAACGGTTGCAAATATTTGAATATTTATTTTGATCTTTTACATTTTTCTGCAAAATTAGTTACTCCTTTAGTGCTGCCACCTTGTGTTAACTGATATGACTACAAGACAGTGTTCATTCTCAAACCGATAAATATATTTTTCAAGGGTGATTTTGTTGGAAACAATTCAGGACAATTTATTTTTTGTACAGTTTTCACGAGAAGAAATTATGTACCTTTCTGCTTGGTTTTGATCAATATAAACCATCGGATGTGCTACTGCCATAATAGAAATGCATATTTTTATTCAAGGGTGATTTTGTTGGAAACAATTCAGGACAATTATTTTTTGTATAGGCTGAAAGCAGAGATGTTTTGTAAGACTTTAATCATTGTGGGTCGGAATTTGTTCACAAAGCGTAAGCATAAAAACATTAAGGTTTTATTTAAATTCTGGTCCATGTAAACAAATATAACATAAGCTCTGTAGAGCTTTTGCCGATTTCTGTTCACGGGTTTCACCATAGTACTTGAAATTGGAAGCAGATAATTCAAGGACTTCGTAATGCTTGAATTTGTCAAAGCATATTTGAACGACCTTGAACATGTTTATATCCGTAAATGCGTATACCTTCAGGATTTGTGTGCCATTGAACAACCACAGTATTTATTGAACACACCGAAAGAGTTCCGTTGTTCAGTTGAAACTCAAGAGAGATAACCTTTAGTAATCAGCAGACAATGATTACATGGCCAAGGCAGTAATAAAAGTAACTTGGACTTAATGTGTGACGTCCATAATTGTATATTATTGTTCGTATTTAATGTTATTCTACAATTTTAGTAACAATTTATAAAAATGAACACTTGCTTCATGCTTAAAAAATAAAACACTCAACCAAGTAGTTTTGTTCGTAATAAAATAAGACATCAGGTAGTTCTCTGCGTTATAAAACACTATATGTCAAGTAGTTTTATGCGTAATAAAGCACTATTTATCCAGTATTTTTTTTGCGTAATTAAATAATACATCCAGTAGTTCTCTGCGTAATAAAATACTACATCCAGTAGTTCTCTGCGTAATAAAATACTACACCCAGTAGTTCTCTGCGTAATAAAATACTATATATCCAGTTGTTTTATGCGTAATATAATATAAAATCCAGTATTTTTGCATAATGAAACATTACATCAGATAGTTTTATGCGTAATTTACATTTTGTTCATAGACGCATTGATAGAACTGCCATATTTTTTTTTATTTAATGCATTTTACATTTTATGTTTTAGTCCCAAAACCATGACGGTTTAGCTTATTTTTGTTTTTATTTTATATTTTTAGCTTAAATTTTATCTATATATACAACAATGATCAAAATTGTATATGTTGACTTGTTAATTGTAAAAACTAATGATTATGTCAATATCTTAATAAAATATAATAAATTAGTTTCTTGATTATATTGTGTTTTATTTGCTTTTGTCCTTTACGATGTGAGGGAAATATTAACATATCATCAGAAGAATATTGTATGACTGTGGTGTGATCTGATTTCTTGTTTTCATTGTATTTATTCCGTCGACATCAGGGAACCAGTCTTGATCTAAGTCGTTCGAATGTTTGTTAAAAAGGAACCAGCTATGTAGAAAATAAATACTACATAGGTACATGTGTATAATCAAATGGATAAAAAAACATTTGTATGACTGTGATGTGATCTGATTTCCGGTTTTATCTGTTGTATTTATTCTGTTGACATCATGGAACCAGTCTCCATCTTATTCGTGCGAATGTTTGTGAAAAAGGAACCAGCTATGTAGAAAACAAATTATACTACATAGGTACATGTGTATAATCAAATGGATAAAAAAACATTTGTATGACTCTGATGTAATATGATTTCCGGGCTTGTCTGATGTATTTATTCTGTTGACATCATGGAACCAGTCTCGATCTTAGTCGTACGCATGTTTGTAAAAAAGAAACCAGCTATGTAGAAAACAAATACTACAAAAGTACATGTTCATAACCAAAATAAAAAAACATAGCAAACAAAAGAAAGCCAGAAAAGATAGCACAGAAACCAAAACTCTAGCAACGCTGTTCTCTCAATAACTTTGTGTATCCTTTTATTTCCAGTGTACAGGATAAAGAAATCAAAATCTGTTGCAACCAGAAAAGAGATACTCCTGAAAGCTTTTAGAATCTTTAAGGAGCGTCAACTGATACACAGAGTTTAACATTCATTAGTCTAGTTCCCTTACAGCCTTAAATGCTGTATGCTGTCTTGTTTTATCTTGATTACTTTGATGTATTCCCCATTTCTGGTACATGAAAGTTGTCTCTCATTTATAGAGTTATCTGCTATTTGGAGAAGGTGTCTTTCCATAGATATATGTACATGTATCAATAGACAAATTGTTATTTTTCTGCTAAATATTTTTTCTTCCTAAGAATATCCTCGACAGACTTGAATGATATGTTCTTGGATATATTTCCCCACATTTTTCGATGTCTCACGAAGTTCTTCACAAATTCAATATTTTTAGAAAAAAATACACGTACTTTATGCCCTTTATTTTAAACACAAGACGCCTTCTATCGGGAAAGATAACCCGGGCATATGGGAGACAACTCCAATATCCGCAAGTAGGATATTTCAGGAAAAAATCAAAATAGCAAGATATAATGATTTCCAGTCAATTAAGACTGGTTAAGACCAGTTCATAAAAGTTTATAATGAATTACACATGTATTATGTTTAACTTTTCTTCTGTAGATAAAAGACATGGCCTTCATCTTCAACAATATAGCATATATTACATAGTCTTTGTTGTATAAAAAGTCGAAACTAATGCTGAGATACATGTAAATGTAACAAAACATGTATTTTCAAGAGCAGAAATATGCAAGAGAAGACATACATATTGCTCGAAAAACACTTGTAGTTTTGTCATAGATACAAAAAAAAAAAAAAAAAAAACAAAAAAATTGTTTAACATACATGTATCTGAGTCTTATATTTTAACATGGAATTTAAAACGAGAAGCATGAACAGACGATTTACTTCAATTCTTTTGCGTCAAATACAATGTATCAACTGAATGAACTTAATATAGCAATGTCAGTAAACGCCAGGTGGAGCTGTTTTGGGGGAAGTTATTTGAGAACTGGAGTCCGCTTCTTTACAACCTTTTCCAGCCTATTTTGGGAACAGTAAACTGTAAACAAACTATGGTTTCCGCTCAGTGGCGCCCCTAGTGTTTACTGACATTGCTACTTAATATGTATTCAAACATTGTAAACTAGCTAATCTGAGTTACCTCCCTTTTACCGGTTAAGGTACATAGAACAGTTCAATGAATACAAACAGTAGTTTTCTGAGTTACCTCCCTTTCACTGGTTAATGTACACGAACACTTCAATACATATTACGAGAAAATCACAGCAGTTCTAGAAACTCAAGAGGGCATATCTATCGATTTCGGTCAAATTCAGGTCTGATTAATCTAATAATGAAGAGTCATTATGTTAGTTTTTCATTCTTTATACCCGTAAAAAACGAGTTTTATTCACTTTTTCGTGACAATTATGTAATTCTATCTGAAATTACTTAAGATGTAAATAATTTAATCAAAGGTTTTCTCGGCACCATATTGTGAGCTAAAGAAAGTCTAAACGTTAATGACTTTGACATGTATATTATACCTTCTACAATTTTGACTTTTCATGAGGTCTACTCATGACTATACGGACCTGGTCAGACATTGGTACCGAGACAACAGCCGAGGTTGACCAATGTCTGACCAGGTCCGTATAGTCATGAGTAGACCGTGACCGTGACCAATGTCTGACCAAGTCCGTATCTATACAGTTATAGCTGTTTTATTAAATAATCAGGAATTTTACTGTTTTTTTTATAATACATTCAATAACTTTCAAATGTCAACAATGTTTTAAATTAATGTTTGGTCATGCCATAAAATGCATTCTGTTTGAAATGTTTTAAACTTTAGTGATGACCCTTCTCATTTAAATAACAGCGAAACAGCTTTAGAGCTGAGGCTATGTTTTTTCTCTAGTGTTACTTGCGTATTTTTCTGTTAGAATCTTGTTTAATTCTTTTTCTCCGACGGTGGCAAACCATTTTGTTGTTGTTGCAACAAGGGAATGTTTGTAGAGGGGATAGAAACGCAGACCACGCCGGCTTAAGTTCGTAGAAACACGCAATGTGATTTGCGGATTGAAAATGAATAATTAGTTCTGGTTGGTCAATAGCGAATACCGAAAGAGCCTGACGAGGTGTACTCACTCTCAGGTACGACTCAGAAAAAGCTGTCCTGACCAAAGGAAAATATGCCTTATCATTTAATATACAAAATTTTAGCCTTGAGGACATGGAGGTACACAGATATATTTTTATGACATAAAAAGCGGGATTCTAAGGCTTGATGACACCTAACTTTTAAAATAATATTTTATGCGATATTCTTTTAATACAAGATAAATGAACAGACGAATTCTAAGTTGTTGGAAAACAGTAAATGATTTTATTTTGAAGTATTAAATTTCAACTAAAGAATACCAAAACGAAAAAAGAAACAGTGGGAAAAATCCGTAAATTTAAAATCCAAGGAAAAGACAAAGTCAAGAAAATGGAACACAACAGACCAACGCAACAATGAGACATGAACAACTATAGGAATAAAACGTATAATAAACTAAACAAAAGAACAAGACAACACAGAAACTTAAGCACTAGCCATGTGAAAAAATAGGTGCTCCGGAAGGGTAAACATGTTCTGCTCTACTAACGGCACCCATCACATTGCCAGTGAGTAAAAGCAAGTGAGGTGTCAATTACAGAAGGGCGTGAAATCTAACGGAACATATCTAGTCTCGTAGATGAGATAGAAAATTCGTATCGGCCAATCAATTCGTGATGACGAACGTAAAATTTTTGGAGTGATGAAATTAACACAGGCTGAACATAACCCTGTCTTAGATATTTATGTAACAGCAATCTTGCTCTGCTGAGAAAGTAGTCGTATAAATCATATGCACCATACACGGCAGTAACGAATCAACTGTGAAAAATACATGCCATAAGCTGGAGACATTGATATGTTACTGCTAAGAAAGGGGAATGTTGTCCTTGAGAAATTCCAATATGTTAACCACATAAGTCCCAGAGTCTAACTTGTTAGAATCAGCGTGTTTTTTTTTTTTTTTTTTGGACAAAATAAGACTTACCTAATACCAGATAGACGTATCTGTGTAAAGCTTGTTTAGTCCAGAATTATTGGTGAATTAGCTAACGAAAAACAGACTTCATATCATGGGAGGGTCGTATACAGTGTAGACAAATAAAAGTTTGTTATGCTATTACAATAGGTAAGGTCACTAAAAGAGAGATATTCCTGTAAGTCTTTAGAAGTTTTTAGAATCCACATCTGAATCACACTACTAGTTGAGTACATGTAGGCCTTATCACAGTAGTTCTTGAGACCGTCCTTAAGTGCTGTGAGTAAAGTGGTAAGGATTTTGAAAGGGGTTTAGTAGTGCACTTGGCAGAACCTGATAACATGTATGTACCTTTGTTTGTATGGACACTTATAAATTTTTGGTATTCAATAAATGGAAGAGAGGTTAAAATTGTCATCATTTACAGTAATGAAGATAGAACAGAAAGGCGAATATTTATAATATCTGCCTTTGATATCGTGCTCAATGTAGTGTGTTTTGAAACAAGGGGCTGTCTGATTCACATCAAATCAAATTTTACTCCATCACCGCTTAGAGCCTCGCGCCCGCTCCCCAAACGTATATTACCAAACTAATAACCAGGATAAAAAGTTCAATGTAGGATAAAAACATTAATTCAAATAGTTTGGGGTGGAGGGGGGGGGGATAAAAATCGCTGCAAGTTTTGTTATCCGACATCGATTTTCTGATTGAAAAATACGGATTCAAGTGATGTCCAAGTCAAAATACAGAACAAATATACATTGTTGAGGAAAAACATGACCCATGATACAAAACGTATACTCAAAGCATATGCCCATATTGGTCAATCAATTTTTCCCAAATTAAGCTAAGAGGGGGTGTGGGGTGGGGGGGGGGGGGGGGGGGGTCAGTGAAAAAACTATGTGAATTAAGTTTTTTATCCTACATTGAACTTTTGATCTCGTCCCTTAGGGTTTGGCTGGGTAGAGAATCTGCCAATGAAACTGGCTACTGGTATATCTTCTTTTGTTTAGAAGCGGCAGCACAATTCAAATTGTGGCTCCTTTGATCTTTGAACACAGCCCCAGTGTATGAGTATGTTGAACAAATATTAAAAAAGAAATTATGATAATATAATTTATATCAGTGTTTATACATCATTTAATTTACTGATTTATTTAAAAACTATCTTTCATTACAAATACCTTTTAAAAGAATCAAAATTTGACCAAATAAGTATTTACATAATGTAACTTCATGGAATCCTCTCCCTTCATTTTTCTCGTCTGATTCGCAACAATGTTTTAAAATGTTATTTTCTTCTGATATACAATATATATACCTTTACATGATAATTAAATTTCTTTCCAGTACGTTATGTTTTTGAACAAATGTATCAGTTTTTTTTCATATATAAATATAAACAAAATTACTGTGAAATTTTATTCACTTTTGAAATCAAACGTAACATTCCGTTCCTTTCGGAAAGTTTCTACCAATTACTGTAAAAACTTGACGACCTGTCACGACCTCTCTTTTCCGGAAGTGCAGACTGTTTGAGTAAAAATGATGTCATATCCGTACTCTGTGGGACGCTGATTTTTCCGAACCTAAAAAAAAAAAAAATAAATATTTATTTCAACACGGAGATTAAAAAATATCCGTACAGCACAAAACGGTACAGCACATGAGATACACATCATAAGCGTTTTATAGATTAAAACATGACCTAATCCATATTGGACCGGGTATCATCCCGAGACACCAATATCGTACCAAGAGCTTGTCGATATGGATTAGTTCATATATTAATCTGTTTATCATGTACTGCTTAAGTACTTATTCCGAACGCACCCGGTCTGATACCTGCATATGTATGGCCATATCAGACCGGCTACGTTCAAATACACTTGACTGATAGGTTTTTTAGCCTTAAATGTGCAAATATGGATTCCGGTCAGGTCCGGTCGTTACACATAGGCAAAAATCATCATTGATAAAAGTAGTAAGTGGGAACTACTGAATGTCACTATTATATGTTATATCTCAAACATTTCCAACATTTTTTTACCGCTCAAAGAAAACGGTCTCTTCCTTTAGTATTAATGATAGATAGGTGATAGGTGATAGATAACAATTTATATGTTTTTTATTCAGGTATATTCACATCTGATGTTACTGATCACCATAACATATGAACCACGATAAAATGTAAAATTTAGTGTATTGGTAATTACCTTCATTGAAATAAAAATACATCCGCGTCATAAAATTAAAAAAAAAACTGAGAATAAACAACTAAAGCGGTCTTTCCGGCGTCACGGTTATCAAACAGTACACCTTAGAACAGTGAAATTAACGACAATCCCAATCGGATCATCCTCGGTTATTTCCGCCTAGCGTCGTAAAGTGACTTTATCGATCTTTGTCGGAAATGGCCGAGCGATGTTCCGATTGTGACAATCCGTAACCGCATATACTTATTTCCCATATTTGCATATACATAAGAATACAAAACAAAGATTTAAGATAAGAAACAAAATATTACAAAATGTTTTATATATAGTGGGTATTGATAATAATTTAAGGTGGTACCTAACACTACAGGGAGATAACTCTGTAAAATCAGCTAAACGTTTTAATAACGTTGTGTTGTTAAGGGAATATTAAGCTTTTCAATGATCAATATTAGTGTTTGTCAAACTGCTATACAATCAGTGTAATTTTTCTGATGAATTGGTTGGTTCAAATGTTTTGAAATTTTAAAATTTTTGTCAATAGGTCAAAGTAAATACTTTGTCAAAATTTTATGAAAATTAAACGAGCCAAATTTATTTTAGTGAAAGTGTTGGGTACCACCTTAAATTCGAAGGGAAAGTCGTACCATAGTTCGTTGCGTTCTATTTTTTTGGCTTATATAAAAGACTATGTACCATCATTTCAACATCTTGATGAATTTAATAAACTAAAACACATTCTAAACCCCATTCCTGAACTTGTTTGTCATATTGGAATCTTCATTAAACAGTCTTTAGAACTGAGGGGGTCAGATCCATATCAGACAAGCTCATGATTGTGTTTTTTACATAAATTTATAATTGAACTTTTGAAATATGTTCTATTGTATTGTATTTCATTGTATTGCATTGTATTTAAAATGTATATGTGTTTGTTTGTATTGCTTGACCCTTATGGGTGTAATTTTGCAATAAAGAAGTTTAATACCACAGAGTGTATTTAATAATGAGATCAAACCAAAGAATCATAAACACATGCTACCAAATAATGTTCATAAAAGTTAGACTTTAAAGCATCCATATTTAAATAAGTCATTAAGCCTCAACAAAAAAATGGTTGTTATTCTGGTTTCTGAAATCCTTGATTTAACTTAAGGATTTGTATTTATTAAATTTTTTTGGGGAGGAGATGGGATACAAAAAATTTTACAAATATCTTATAATTAAATTCCTCTTTGACATTTGTCAAATTCCGGAACAAAAGTTCAAAAGTACTTAACCGGTCATATCGGGTCTCTAATACCTTGATTATTATTTAAATTTTTAGATCTATGGGATAACAAAGAATTAATTAAAAAAAAACAAGACTTCATAAGCGTTCATTTACACTGAAAAGTAATAAAACCAGACAAAAAGACACATATTTAAAGACCGATACAGCCACGGGTACCATTCTTATATTACCCTTTATTAATTGTTGCTTTACGTTATTATCATTTTTGTAAATTAAAATGGTAATTGAGTGTTTTATAAGAACCACCTTATTAGATCTAAAATAGCTGTATAACAGTGGTCATAAACGAGTTCCACTTGTAGAATTCCCGATATAATTCGACCTTTTTTAAATATCGTCCTGATTTTATTTCTTATCCTATAATTATGAATTTTTTACGATCAATATAAGAAATATTTAAAGTTTATTCGCTATATTTTAAGGGTATAATGGGGTTAATTTTGTTATAAATATATTTTTATGTTTATAATTGTACATTTATAAAAAGCAATAAAAGTTTATTATAATTTGATACTATCAGTATAAATTGTAGATATTTCTTTATTACTAATACAACAGAAAATTGTGGTTTTAAACATAATATGTAGGAAAATTTCCGGGGAGGGGGGGGGGGGGCACTTACTATATATGAAGTGCTAGGTATGTTCTGACAAAAGATGGTTGATTTTTCAGCAAAATGGCTGTAAAGGGATATACTTTTTCTTTTTTCTACAAAGGGGTAATATCTGACTATCTGGAATAGGGTTATATGTCAAGAACATCTGGTATTTTTACATATGATTAAGATATATTTTACTATCTAATCATTTTAAGGTGAATCAAATTTAATTTGAGCAAGTTAAAATTCAAATACATGGTTTATTTTGAACCAAATATTGCTTTTACTATAATTAAGGGGTATGTTTTTTTTTTAGCAAAGGTGTATTGTTTTAGACACAGATTGTCTGTAATGGGGTATGTAACATGGTCAAATTTTGTCTGGAAAGGGGTCGGGGTTCAAAGTGCTACAAGAACCCAACTGTCAACGTGTTGACAAGGTGCACCCCCCCCCCCCCCCCCCGGTGGGACATTTCCACTGGGGAACTCATTTATGGCCACTGAATTTAGATTCCGTGCATACATACGTTTTAAGTTTTAGTTATACCTGAAACGAAATCCTTGAAAACTGAGGATGAGTGAATACCATCGTCAGATATCTTACAAACTGAGTCATGAGGGTATATTTTTCTTTATGTATATATTTATGAAAAGTATATACAAAAATTGACCATATTTTAAAATTTCAGCAAAATAATCAATAGAGGAACCTAACTGTATCGTGTTTCCTTAAAGAAAACAATAGCTTAACCTTATAAAAGGCTGTGGGTAGTGAATGTTTTGTTTCCTTTTCCGTTCTAAATATTGACAAAAGGAGTAATAAGGACATTGCGTACATACTCTGGAAGAAACAATGAAAATAGAAATAGCGTGCAGAATCTGATCTAATGACTCAACCGAATAAGAAAATTAGCAATTATTTAAGTTAAAAATTTATTGATGTTTACAAATTTAGATAAATTGATTACTTGCCTGTTAATTTGTAAAGTTTGTTTAACCAATTAAGAAATTACTAAAGCATGTGATGTCTTCTTTTTTTCTTATAATGAATTAAATCGATTATAGACGCATAAGTTCCTCTAGGTCATAGAACGTGAACATTTTTATATTTCATAATTAATATTTTGCGTTTTTCTCAAATTGATTTGAGACGACTATGGTAGTTTATGTAAAGTAAAAGCAATCTGTGACATAGGAGGGTGTATGTCTGCTTTATAATTTTACCGCTTTGTTCTTTATACATGCTTTTGATGTGTATTTGTAATCGGTATACTTCATTTCGGAATCTACTTGTTTATTAAGGGGACTGCAAAGATTTTTGCTATTATAAGAATGAATTCTTTGATACCAAGTTCGATGCTCAAGATTTGCACATTTTGTCGATTTACGACTCATCAGGTGTGTTCCTAAAATGTTGAAACCCAAAAACAATAATCCAAAAAGTTGGAAAGAAATTAAAAAATACTTAAATGACCAAATGGGGTAAAGTCAAAACCCCCTAAGGACAGAGCTATGCACGAGGGAGATACCCATCAATATTCACAAAATTAACACTTTTGTACCAGTCATTTTAAATATCGGGCTAGTAAACAAATACTGACAATTTAGCTTGTGATACTTTCGGGGACATTGATTCGGTATCAATTCAGTGGTAATAACAAATTTTTTGACAGCAATTTCCATGCACAAGATGAGCGCATTTCGTCGGTTTACAATCATCATTTGTGCTCAATTTCTAAAATTTTTAAAACCAAAATCGGCAATAGCAGAATGTAACGAATTACGTAATATCAGAAATAATGCATGACGTAACACGTGTCATTGTATGTTTATAATAATATCTTAATTTCATATAATTTTTGTTATCAACATGATCAAATATCACATATTTACGTGTAATTTGAGAATTTTATTAACAATTAAGGTGGTACCCTTGACTAAAATAAATTTGGCTCGTTTAATTTTCATAAATTTTTTAGGAAATATTTACATTGAACTGTTGACATAAATGTTGATTTTTTTAGTAAATAGAATTTCACACTTCACGGGAATAATTTCATTGAATATATAGCAGTTTGGCAAACATCAGTTTTGATCATAGAGAAGCTTAATATCTCTTTACTTATTAAATTTGATTAAAACGCTCTGGGGATTTTTAAGAGTTATCTCCCAGTAGTGTTGGGTACCACCTTAATTATTATATAACGTTCGAGTTATATTTAGATAATCTAAGATTCGGATACGAATAAATCTATATAAATTCCTAAAAGTAGAATTTTAGGTCAACTGGAGGATACACTTTTTGTATTACACAACCATTTTGATTATTTTTTTTTATTCTGAAGTGCGTTTAAGAGAAACATTAAAACATACAAATGAACCTTGAAAATCTGTCTCCTTCTGGACGGACCTAATTTCGTATACTTAGTTCGAATGCTACCTTCCTTAGTTGTGTTTAGCCTGTGTCGTGCCATTACACGGAAAACTCAAGTCATCTGTGTTTTTTAATTAGAAATCTTGTAGATGATAAGACATGAAAAATAAAACCAAATACCTAAGGGGTCATACTTAATTGTCAACATTTTTTACAAGTTTACAAAGAGAACTCAATTTGGAAACCCCCATCCCCTTCAAAAAGTACATCCACACTTTTTTAACATCGTTGCCGTGAACAGGTACCACTCCTTACTCGGAAAGAGGATCTATAGAATCGTTATATCGCTTAAAAATACATGTTTGTCAGCATCATAATTTCTATAATTATAACCAGAATGTATTGTCTTTTTTTCCGGAATATTGGCGGAAGTGACATTTATACCGATTTTTTAAAGCGTATGCAAATCATGTGAAATTTGAAACGACACTCACCCCTAGCATCCTTTTTGTAAACTCGTGAAAAATGTTGACAATTACGGATGACCCATAAGTTCACTGTGTATGATCCGAATATCTGGATTAACCATCACAAGGTTGTCTAATAACCACTGAAACTTTTGAAAGCCAAACAAGACCAAAACATTGCGAGCAATAGAACAGAACGGTCCTAAACAGAGCCAAAACCCAGGACATGGTTAAACCCTACTGGACCCTACTTTAAACAATATTTCTGAATTTCAAAACTTATCAACTGAAATTTTAACTCTAGTACATTTTGTACCTACAGCACGGCAATGAATGGTGTATTGAGGGTGTGAAACACTCGAGAACTCACAGTCTACCAGAAGCGGTATCAATGAGTTTATTATCTGTCCTTAATGTGAATATATTTGGACTTATAAATAGTCCATTGTACCATATTTAATACACACACTGCTAAGAACCAAAAGGAAGTTTCTTTCAAATAGTAAGAAAGGGAATAAAGACATGTACAACAAGAATGTAACCAAAAAAAAAAGTTTTAAAAACTAAAACGCACAAAGTAAACAAAAGAGAAGAAGAGAAAACAAAATTATAAATCGAAAAGTAATACTAGTATTCGCTTGGCGTTTACAATAAAGGGTATGTGTTAGCACGTGCTTTTTATTAATAGTTGCGGTAGTAAAAAGCACGCGCTTTACAGCAAGTATTTTATTGTACTAAATATATTCGATACCGCCCCACGATTAATCTCGGTTATTTCACCCGTGTTCAATTTTGCAGTTATCTCGGCCATTAAGAAATAGCAATGTGAATTCCCCTAACACAAAGTGAGTGACATCAGGTGCTTCGGAAGGGTAAACATGTCCTGCCAAGTCAAGTAGAACAGAAATAATTGTTTGTTTGTTTTGTTTGGTTAGTGCAGTTTTTTTTTTTTTTTTTTGGTGGGGGAAGCGGGAGCTCTCCTATAGAACCACTGGCCTGCGACAGAAAAGATTGTTGTCCAACGCACTTCTACAGGAGCTGACAAAACACAATACATTTATAGAGTGTTTTTTTTGTAAAACTTACTTGCTCATGTTGTCTTCATTAACGTTACTATAAATAGCTTCTAATAAATTCGATGATAAATCTGAAAAATAAAGTTATAAATAAAAAAGCTGTTTAAATATTAAATCGAGATAGCAAACCAAATTAAGATTCTATTATAAATCAACAGTGGGATACATGTACTTGTGTTTACTGGTCTGAACGGGTTATTGAAATGGCCTGTTCTCGTTAATAACTGTTCAGAGTTGTTAGAAAAATGTACTTTTTAGATTTTTGAAAGATAAATTACAAAATATGTTGTCGATTATAATTGCTCTTATCTATCTAGAGTAGACTTGTAAAAAATAACTATTTAACTATTTTAAAGGATTGATTCATAGCAATGAAGCGTTATGTAGATGAGCTGCTGTGATATAGGAATCGTCTTAAAGCTGGCAGAAACAGAACAAGTAGTCAGGATATTTACTTGAGACACTTGACAAAGACTATTCCAGAGTGTGTGTGTGGGGGGGGGGGGGGGGGTTAATATCTGAGAATATCTTCAATGGTCTGAAAGCGTTCTTGAAAGGAGCTTGGTCCCGTTTCAAAAACACCCGTACGACTTCGATTAAACGTCAGTACGTCGATCTGATTTCAGTCTTGAGTTTCTTCATTCTATGTATGTCCTGGGACCAGTCTCCATCGCAGTCTTACGAGTGTTTGCGAAATGGGGACCTGATTGATTGGGAGTTGTTCTAGAGATGTATCAAAAGGGACCGATAGGACTGATTTAAACCAATTCTTCTTACAATTTATGATAAGTTTATGAGAAATGGGAACTGCTTGCATAAAATATGATGATTGTCAACCGTTGCTAACGATACTTTTTGCAATTGATAACCATTAAAAACTTCTCACTATTGTAGACCTCATTGTACATTTCCAACAATAAACTTCTAATAATTTTCTTATCAAGATATTAACTTGTAATTGGTAAATTTTATCAGGGTTCTTATTGACTGTACACTAAGGATCTTTATTACGCATGCCCAAATTCCAAATATATGCTGCTTTTGCAAATGGTGGTGCGGTTACATGGTACGATTTTTCACCCATATTTTCTCTGTATCGAGAGCGATTTTGTATAATAACATAACGTAATAGATTGATGCGCATGTCTCTCTGAGAACGGAAGTTGTGACAGGATATACTATGGAAATTTCTTTTTTTTTCTCAAGAATTGTGCATTATCGGAATGGACTGATTATTTTTTCTTTGCCATGAAATAATTTTTTTTATTAAAACATCAATGCTATTATTCATCCTACCGTTTTGAATCGTATAAAATTCCATACCTCATGACCACATGCTTTTGTATGCACCGTAAACATATTTCGTCAATTTGAAATTATATTTAAATGATATTTCTGAATCTAGGTTGAGCTCAAAATCCCAAACCTCTGAAGCATCAATCATTTTCTTTTTATTTAAAACGTTTACAAAGTTAGGGGAAAAATTATTGGAAAATTACGTCCGTTAAATTCAATGTTAACATGAAATTGAATTAAGAAAAAAGATGAGGGAATTTTCTTTACAAAATTTACGTGTTACAAATTTTCATGATTTTTGTATCATTTTCTTTAAAATTCCCTTAAGAAGAGAAAATAAAATAACGTAAATATAACAGATGGGATTGAAACAATTACATTAAAAAATTTCCATAAAGAATATTGCATACGACATGAAAGACAAATGGCTCCGATATTTTTATGCATTTATGAAAAAAAATGTGTCAAATTTTTATTGCTTTTGTCCTTGTTTTTAATTTATTAATTCTGTTATGTACGTCAAATAATTATCTGATCTTATATTTTTCTTGTTTGCCTAGAGAAATTTTTGTTATGACTTTCTCTTAAGAAAATTGAAATCGGTCCTCATAAATTGATTCTAAAAAACCGGAAGTTTTAAATTATATAAATTGATCTCCTCGTTAGAGAGCATTTTAGCCAACCAATTTAAATGATATAGAATTCTTTTTGTCTAATTTAATTTTTTTTCTCAAATTTTAATTATTTATCTCAGTGAGAAAATCCAATTCTTTACAGAAATATTAAAAAAAAAAAAAAAAAAAAATTAATAAATTATTTTCCAGCAGATTTTGAGAACATATTGGTTCTATTCCTACGCAATTATTACATAGTATATAGGATCGGACATTGATGAAACAAAAATAGATTTTTATCCAATAAATTACTTAAATCCTTGTTTATTTTTTTCAAAGATATAATATAATAATTAAATTATGTATTATTACTGTACATATTTTAATTAATATACGGCGTCAAACTGAAATCCCGAGTACAGAAAGAGAAGGCCCTCAATAAATAACTGTCACTATACATAATCCAGACAGAGAATCATAAACACGGTTATCGTATTTCTCCATGCCTATATCGACCTGCTGAGGCCTTCACAATTTCCCGTATTTCGGCACTGTGACGTCGTAAAGAGTTGACTCGACCCTAATATGAGCTGACCCGAATATATCAGCGACGTCATAATGTTTGACCCAACGTTGACCCGAATATATCAGGAAAACATCGTGTTATAGGCAGATTGCCATTGAAAAGTAAGAAATTCCATTAAGATTGCTAGTTAACAATACGATAAATTTATCATCAAGTTTACTTCAAACAAATATTGTAAAATATAAGCCGCTCGACACAATATGAAGCTTTTTAGCTCGTTCGCTACGCTCACTCGCCGAAAAAGCTTCAGATTGTGTCTTGCGGCTGATATTTTACCATGTACATTTGCAGAAAATCTGATAATATGTACTTATCTTCTCTAACCTGCGATATCTTAGTTCAAGCAAAACATATATATATATATATATATGATGTTTCCCATTTTCATAACAGTTATTTAGCCTTTCTTTTCAGCGAAATTAGAAAACTACCAGATTGTTTTGTTGACAGTCTTTAATACTTTATCGTTTAGTCAAGCTTTTCGAAATCTAAGAACCCCAATTTTTCAATAACATGAAATGCATTTTTTATTAATCCTTGTGAGTTTTATGTAAAATAAAACGAATGAATAAATACAGTTACACTTTGTTTTCCATTGAATTAGGCGTTATTATCAAATTGTGTGTATATATATCCATTGAATTAGGCGTTATTATCAAATTGTGTTTTATATATATATATATATATATAAGATGTACAATCTTGTATAGAACAAAGAGGTAACAGTGATATTTCAATAATTCTAGGGACTCACGGGAGCTCGTATCGCTCACTTTTAACCTTTAAGTAAACTACTCGTAACAAAATACATTTTATGACACCCAGACAACCTACAGATATTTCATATGAAGTACAGTTTTAGAGAGGATTTTTTATTATATATTTTGACTCACAGAAAAAATAACTTCCATTTCCGGTATGACTAAGGTCCGGCTGTATCAAAATGGGAACACTTATAGGGACCTTTAAAAGGATGCTCAGAATAAGATTAAACCCTAAATTAAAAATTTAGAAAATATATTTTGTTAGTGCGGACACAACTGAATCTAACAAAAGGAAGAACTCCAAATCTTTAAAGATTATAATATTTTTTGTTATCAAGAACTAATGTATGGAAGACTGTCAAAATAATTTTGTTTATTTTTATTTAATCTCATGCATTCGCAGATCGCAGTATACAAATAGTTGTTTTCCTAAATGAAAATCAAAATGGAATTTCAGCCCTTAACATTAACCAGTACTTGGCCTGTACACACAACTTAAACATAATGTCGTCTCTTTGGCCTATATGAAATGAAACATTAATAAACCCTCCATGTTAATACCAATATTCATAACTTACTTTGTAAGCATGCATTTCGAACTGAGCCATCGTCTTCAATACACAGGGCGGAAACCAGATTTATGTACACAGAGTCTGGTATTGACCGTCTGTGTATGGATTTTGATACTGAAAGAAATAATAATAGGAATTAAATTTACAAGCTGAAAACAAACCAAATGTTTAATAAGGGGGCAACCATTTGATTTTTAGGGAGGGGGTGGGGGCTAGGATGAAATGTTTGAACTTGCCTATTTTTTTCTCGGAAATTTTGGTCCTGGATTTTTTTCCGAAGCTATAGCAGCCTAAATTTTATTTTCATTTAAACCACAAAATTTCCTGACACAGGTCTTTTTTCACACATACATGTACAGTGATCATTGCTTTTTATTTTGCCAAAAATCCTGGTACTGCCTTTTTATTTCAAATTTGATCTAACCCCCACCCTCCCTCCTAAAAATCAAATGGTTGCTCACTAACTGTTTAACAATTGTTACATATAGGGGTATATGTAGGTAAATAGTATGTAACAGCCATACAAAGACGCTATTGGTTACCTTAGCTGGTTTGACCTTAAAAGTAAATAAATTAATGGCACCGTGGTGTAGTGGTTAGCGCATCATATTACGAAGCCAAAGGTCCCTGGTTTGATTCAGGGATCAAATTTGCGACGCAATATCGACACCATTTGCGAGGATGGTCTCGATAAACTATGCTAGTCCGTCGGATGGGGACGAAAAATGGCTGTCCCGTGTTAAGGTAGAGTAACACCCTTAGCACGTTAAAGACTCCTCTGTAGATGTAGAAAAAGCGTAGGCAAAAATGCCGCTACAGGGACCGCTCTCGCAGCAGCCAAGTGGAGAGGGATTACTATAAGTTGGCATAACTTGTTTCCCAATCCACTATAAATAGATAAATTCAAACTAAAGTAAATAAAGATGGTTTATTTTTATTTTCCAAGTTAGTGGGCTTCTTGTTGGTCATTATAAAACTTGTCTTAACCGTTTTGTTTTTACACATAAAATTGTCTGTGTCCCTGTTTCACAAACGCTCGTACGAATACGATCGAGACTGGTTCCATGACGTCAATGGAAGAAAGACATTGAAAACCGGAAATCAGATCACACTTACAACTAATCGTAATCGTTGTGAAACGGGAACCAGGAAGAAGTTTGTAAAGGTAAATGTTCCGTTGCTGTTTTTACCAGATTTTGTGGAATACAGCCAGACATCTTGACAGTTGTTTCAATCTGCCAATTCATTATGATCGATAACGACTGTTTGTTTTTAATTATTTCCTCATTTCAGCACTTAAAGAAGGTTGATTTCTAGTGTTTTGGCGTAAAAAATGCAAAGTAAGGCCATATTTTTTTCTTGATATTTTAGCCATGCATCCTGAGATATTACAATAATACTAGGAAAAAAACCTCAATCTTCTGTTTGGCCGCTTTTATAGATATTGAAGTCTAAATTAGATCATATAATTAACTGAATAATCTTTAAATGCAATTAAATTTAGTTTTAACGATTTGTTTAAGAAAATTACAAGAGAGTTAAATTGGCGAAATAAAAACATCACATTGTTCCATAAAAGAAATTGATCGAATACCACAAATATAGGACGTGAAATAAGTCATCTACTCATCCGTCTGATACTAAACTGAAATTGCAGAGTTATGAAAGATGAAGGACTCACCGTGCCATAAAAGCTTTGTTACTCAATTTCGACTTTTGCCTACGTATGGATTTTTATTACTGTTTCATAAGTCATGCTCGAGACAGCAGATGGAAAAACAAACAACAAACACGATACAAACAACTATTGCATGAAATGTAACGAAATCACCCTGAGACCATTTTCAGAACGTCTCACAACACGATAACCTTAATTTCAAAACAGGGTGTGCCATGTGCTCTATAATTATTCTATTTATTGTTTCAAAATTTCACATTTCTGGCCGTGCATCAAAATGGATATCAATAAGATTTTCTCAAATTTTGTATGCCATCAACGTAATCATTATCATCATCATTACTATCATTATTACTATTATTTTACAAATTTTTAATCATTAATCAATGCTTTAAAAAACAAATCCAATGCTTAGAAAACAAATGCAGTAGCTTGTAGACAAAAATGTTGTTTCGGACATTTACTGATTCAGCTAACAAATCTTCTGTTAGATAAACATATGCTATTGTTGTTTATACTGTAAATAAACAATATATGCTAACAATTGTTGTGCATTGTTTATGCATGCATTGTTTATTACGTTATGTATACATTACATGTAAAATCAATTACGTCTTATTAGAAGAGCCCAAGTCCGAGTTGAAAACCGAAGGAAAAACTCAGAATGTGGAAGAAAACATTGAAACATAAAATACCAAACGAGTCAAGCTATAATCGATCCATGAACAGAACAGGTACCAGTTTCACAAACATTCCGATGACTGGTTGTAGGGACATCCATAGGACGAAAATACTAAATTCCGAAAATCCGACAACACATACGACTAAGCATAGATTAAGAAAAGGGAAAATATTCATGAGTATATTTTTAGTATCAATTTTTCGCCTGTATTAAAAAAACTGCTATTTAATACAGGAGGATTTTGTTTTTTTAAACCCCCAGGCAAGTCTTCTAGACAGAACTCTGACCATTCCTTCAATAATTTTTTCCAACAAGCATTTGAATTCAGTCGTATATACCTGCGCTAGCTATATATAGTAATTTATTAATGGACGCCCGTGTTAACTTTTGTTCGCCAGTTCTACTACGATACATGGCCCTTCCTTCAATATTTGTATCTGAATTCAGTTGTAAAAACTACATTAATCAATACATTTGATTATTCTTTTTATAAAACCAGACTCTGACTGTTAAATGCCATTTTCTATTAATACACAGATAGCTGACCTCCCTTTAATTAATTTGTTAAAACAAATTTGAATTCAATTTTCTCCAAACCTTGCAAAATGACTTTTTTCTCAGCAGTTATTCTTCACAAGATGATGACCTTTCTCTCAATACACTTAACAACAATTATCTTGTTAAACATTATTTATATTGTAATATTGTAACTCTAATAAAAAAGTACTTCACTTCAACAAATTTATAATCAAATTTCAGATAAGCTTTTCGTAAAACCGTTATTAGTAATGTCAAATATCCCCATTGTTTATTTGATATTTTAAGTGGATACCAAATATCAAAGATATCTCGTTTTATTAATTACAAGTTTTATTCAGAGCTTAAATATCCATCTGAAGTGAAAAACAAACAAATTTGAATATTTTCTGATCTGACGCAAGTAAGAAAGCAAATCTGGCAATGTTTGTATAACCCGTGAAATGAAAAGTGTAAACATCAGCAAATCGATAAAGGTTTTACAAAAGTACATGGATACGCTACTATTCAACCAATCAAACACTTTGTAACATGATCGTCAAGTATCTGATTTATGTTTAGGATTGCTAAAACGATGCCGTTTTTGGCTCTCCGGACCATAGGTCCGAGAGCCTTATGCTGTGGGTAGCAGAATTTTCGTGATTTTGTGAGCTCGAGATCTCCAACACGGTAACTTACTGAAAATTGTGCATTTGGATGCATTCGGTATTTAGGCTGAAGTTGTGCATGCTTTTTTCAAATCTAGTTTTACAGGTGTGGAATGCGAAATTTTGTAATGACCTATATTCCCATTATACACCATTGTAACAAAACAGTTAAAGTCCTTGACATATAATTAAAGTTGCACCGGCTGAATGTTGATAAGAGAAACAAATGGATTACCTATTTATCTTGTAAATTATACATACACAACAGTCGATACAAGATTAGCTTTTGAAAAAAGGTGAGGTCATTCGTTTGGCATTTTTAAATAAAAGAATGATTTCTTATATTCAAAAACAATGCACCACAGAAGCGTTGTTTAATACATTTTTATTTTGTCATCTGAAAAGACGTTATAGCCAAGCTTTACTTGATCAGCACCTTATGGGGAATATTGCCACAGCATTCATTTATCATCGTTCTGTGTATTAAAACATATACGTCAATTAGGTCCGGGGAAT
The DNA here is from genome assembly GCA_028015205.1 of Mytilisepta virgata. Taxonomy (NCBI): domain Eukaryota; kingdom Metazoa; phylum Mollusca; class Bivalvia; order Mytilida; family Mytilidae; genus Mytilisepta; species Mytilisepta virgata. The sequence continues at coordinate 787,004 of JAPWFG010000041.1, read as the reverse complement.
GAGGTTAGTGTATTGTGTTTAGCCTGATCATATAGATCTAGATGACAAATACATAAACTTCAAGTAATAAATTATAAAATAATTTTATTATGTTTGAACTAGGTATAATCAGAGACATATATATATGTCTCTGGTATAATACTGTTTCATTTTATTTTAACCTATGTGATGACGTGAAAAAGAATGTAACACTATTTTTAGCACAATAGTGATAGTTGCACCGAAGTGACTGATAATGTATTGTATAATATTAGTGGTTAATTTTAATGTACTTAAAACATAAAATTCAAGTAATGTTATAAATAAATAAATAAAAGAATTTAATCATTCATAATCTATAGACTCTAGTACTGTTTCACAATGTAGTCTATGTCTCGATGACGTGCGAAAGAATGTATACTGACCCAGTTACCCCCCCCCCCCCCCCCCCACCCGCACATGTTTGTTGACTTTTCCATTGTCTAATGAAACAAAAAGCATACGCGTTAATAGTCACCACAATGAAACGATTGGTCCTTAGGAATAATGGATTAATAAAGAAAGAAAAAGACGAATATGATATTTCTGAAAATGCATAATATCAAAATATTGTATCCCATTTACACATTTATGTATTACTTTTTTGTATATTACATTTAGTTTCATTAAACTAGTTTCTTTTATAAATTAGTTTTCATGTTTTTATTTAGGTATTTAAGTAACAATTTTAAAACCCTTGGAACGAAGAAAAAGATTGTTGTCCTCTATTTTCCATATGTACAACGCGTAAAAATATAATACCGATATTACAGTAAATTTAGTTCTGTAGAAGGACTTTTCGGCAATTTATGCCTCATCAGTACAGATCACAACGAAATACTTGGAAGACCGACAATAAACTTGCATTAAATAAATGTTCACTACTGGGATATAAACTCAGACAAAAACTTTTTTTTTAATGTAGGTCAATCAAACGAATTTGAATGACAGATGAAAGCTGTGAGGGATAAGAAAAAAACCTATTGATTTTGGAGTCAAAGTTCGCTGAAAATTTGGTTTCTGCAGCATGACTTCAGAACACCATCGCATATTTACCGGTAAATGAAACTTACACAGATAAAAACTTTACTTGTAGGGTAGACACCTATTGAATTTTGGGTCAAAGGTCAAGGTCGTGAATGATTATTTAAGCTGAAAATTGGTTTCTGCAGCATAACTTCAGAAAGTAATCAAAGATTTGAATGACACTTATACGGATTAAAGTTTTAGGAAGATACCTAATGATATTTGGGTAAATATATACACACGAAAGCATCAGGGGTAAAGAAGATTTATCTGGGAATGCGGAGTGTATATATTATTGAGCTTTGCTAAATTTTTAGGTAAAAATAGATACTTGAGATCTCTTTGTTTAACGGTCAGTTGTGCAGTGTTTTGCAACTTGCATAGAGAATATCACGTAAAAACTAGATATAGTACCTTCATAACAAAAATTAATTGCTTTCTTCAAAAGCATGTGGAAATGGTAAGATTGAAATGAAAATACCGGAGAGCCACGTGGCCATTGGCCTCTTGTTAAATACTAGATTAAATATATTTCATTTGCAAAAGTTTTAACGATAGCGACAAAAGAATACCGAAATGACAAAAAAGGTGGAAAAAGTCCATGAAATCGAAATCCAAAAGGCAGGACAAACTTACAAGAAACAAACAAATATCACAATGATATGTGGAGTGAAGTCAGTCGGTCCTTCCTACAAACCCCTGACATTTCACATTCATATTTTGCGGGTCGAACATATCGCCTCCTAGTGTGTGACCTATAAAATTCTACCTACGACGCAAATGGATTCTCTTTTGAACTTGAGAAGAACCAATGAAAATCGTTCACTTCCGACCCGCAAAATATGAATGTGTGATATCAGGGGTATGTAGGAACGTACGTGGATACAAAACCCTGACTTAGCATGATGCTCCTGCCCCATATTTGTTTTTATTTTCTAATTTTTATTTTTTTCATTTTAACGGACAATAATTTTCCTAAATTTCCTTTCCTTAAAAAAAAATATCGATTCTTTCCATATTAATTCATTTATTGTCTACCATGTAATTTTAATATGTGCTACATTAATGTAACATTTTTTTTTTATTTTCCAAAAAAATTACAATTTTAATAAATGTCTTTTACGTACTAAGGATTTAATTGGTAAAGATTGCGAATATGTTGCGGATACTTTCTCATTGCCTTTTCAAAAACGGCAATATCAAGTTGACGAATTATTTCATTACCAGAAATTTAATTAGAAATAGGATTGTTAATATAGAGTCTGACGTCACACAACAGGCCTTCTGACGTCAGTGGAATTTCGTACCCTTTTCACCATAAGGTAGGAGGTACCTAAATCCGCTAAATTACGGATTTTCATAAAATTTTACGTGCAGCAATAGTATTCGAAACTGCATCTAAATATCGAAAAGATTTTATATTTAGCTTTTATATTTCTTCAATAAGGTTGATTTAAAATCCTTAAAATAAAGGTCTTTATTGTAGATTTCATATAGAAACGGCTGAAAATGATTTTACTTTAAATGGTCATTTCTCAAAAATTAATCCCTAGAATTTTCTATCAAAACGATATATTATTGCTGTGAAATTTTTAGTTTCAATGACACTGAAAAAAGCATAGGGTCGCCAGCTTCGTTTTCGTTGTTGAAATCATTTAACTATAAGTCCTGTCTGTAAAAACACTAAAAATCTACATTTTTTATCGCGACGTCGCCACGACGTTACGTTTATTTTGGCTTTTTGACGTAATAAATCTAATATACTAGAAAAACGAATCTGGTGACCCATAATAAATTTTATATCAATAAAAAGAGAATTTCAATGGCAATAATATATCATATTTTAAAATATTCTAGGGACTGGATTTTGAAAAATCATAACGTAAAGTCCAAATATGTGACTTTTTGCAGCGATATCTACGTTCATTCTATGTATTTAAGTATTGAAGGGACATATATGTATATATATATATATATATATATATATATATATATATATATATATATATAGATGCAGTTCAACGTATTCTAGTTGTATGCTAAATTTTATAAAAGTCTGAAATATAACCCAATTAGGTACCTCCTACATTAACATTTCTTAGAATTTAAAATCATTGACTAATATGGGCGTGAACATAAATTATGCAATATGTCATCTGTGAGTGACGTACTAAATTCAATTGGCGGGCAGACGAGATTACCACAAAAGGCTTGTACAATGTATACAGAATGTGATGTTTACCAGCTAAGGTTTCTTCAAGATTTGGTTACTCACCTGTGATTTATTTTAATACGAGAATGCATTGTATGGTACAGCTGAATTGAAAAAAAAAGTGAAAAGAGCTTATTTTTTCGATGAAAATGTGAAGAACGAAATGACCTATTTATATCTTACAGTATTCGGAACGCCATAGAACTCGGGAAACTTAGAGAGATACCATGGAAACCGTCATACTGATCCCCGAATCATAAAATTAATTGGATTCGACCTAATACGATCACTGTAACTAAAGGTTTGCATGCATATTTCATCACACTATTTTTTCTAATCGTATGAAAATCACGTTTGAATGGATGTAAATTAACCCATTGTTTAATCACTAACCTATCGCTTATAATTTCTACACCCAATTTAATAATTCCCGATGAAGTGGAATTTTATTTTCATTTTATCACCTAAACGTTATTTTATTACCTTGTTCATGTCGAGGCTTTCAATCAAATTTTTTATAGATTGTTTTACTTTCATTCAGGGTATTGAAAGCCAAAGTTGGAACCATTAAAACGAGATAAAACGAGATTTACTGGATTGGAGACGTGAACTGATTGTCTAACATTCCGTGTTGTTGTTTTGTAGTATTCACAGTGGAATAATACGATATCGTCTGCAAGTCACATGACTCCAGTGCATTATAACAATAAAAGTTGTAAAAGGGATACTAAATAGTCTCCACAATTACAAAGGGATCGTTCAACTTGTCTGAAGTTTTCTTTAAAAAATACGAAACTAAAGTACAAACGTTGCAAAAATATAACTAAATTACATTATTATGAAAATGAAAATTCTTCATTCCTTACTTGTGTTTTCATACGGAAACACTTGAATCACTGTTCGGAGGAATTTAGAAAACAGAATGTCTAAAATAGCATTCGCGTAACTGGGAGCAAAACACTTCAGTTTAACGCAGTCAATGAAATGTCTGACTTATTCAAACAAATCAAGACTAACAATTAAATCGACATTTTAGATAACAACATCAGTAAAGATAGCCATTTTGCAATGTAAACCCAAAAGGATAATGAATTTTAGTTGCTAGAAATTTTCTATACGGTATGAAATTGTTAAAATTTGTGAAAACTAAGGATTAACTCTATGACGTACTGAACATTTAAGGGGGGTACAGAACACCTAAGGGAGTTAACTCTTTAAAAATCAGCTGAACGTGTTAATCACATACTATTAGTGAATAGAAATCAAGCTTCCCAATGATCAAAATTAGTGTTTGTCAAACTGCTATATATCCAGTGAAATTATTCCCGTAAATTGTGTGGTTCAAATTTCTTGATTTTTTTTTAATTTTTGGCAACAGGTCAAAGTTAATATTACGTCAAAATTTTATGAAAAATAATCGAGCCAAATCTCTTTTAGTCAAAGTGTTGGGTACCCACTTAAGTGGATTTAGCTTTACCCTTTTTGTCGTTTTGGCATTCTGCTCTTCAAAATTTGAAATAATTTTCACCCTTCAACATTTTGCATCTTGAGTAAAACTGATGGGTCGTAAATCGAGGAAATGTCTGTTTTGATTCTGCTGGTTGACTCCAAGCCTTCATAGGTATCAGCCCGTTGAGTTTGTGTTATTATGATCCTAGCGTGCAATTAATGCTTTAAATTTGTGGCCTTCATTTTCTTTAGGAGACCCACTCCTTTAGGGCTAGGGTTTGGTTTGGATTAAGTTTAGGGTAAGAATAGGATTGTGGTTTAGGGTTAGGATAGAGGTTGGAGTTTGGGGTTAGGATAGGATTGGGGTTTAGGGTTAGGATAGGGTTGGAGTTTAGGGTTTGGATAGGGTTGGGTTTAGGATTAGGATAGTGTTGGAGTTTAGGGTTGGGATAGGGTTGGGTTTAGGGTTAGGATAGGATTGGAGTTTAGGGTTGGGATAGGGTTGGGGTTAAGTGTTAGGATAGGGTTGAAGTTAAGGGTTAGGATAGGGCTTGGGTTTAGGGTTCGGGTTTAGGGTTGGGATTTAGGGTTAGGATAGGGTTGTGGTTTAGGGTTGAGGTTTAGGGTTGAGGTTTAGGGTTAGGATATGATTTGGGTTTAGGGTTAGGATAGGGTTGGAGTTTAGGGTTAGGAACGGGTTGGGTTTAGGGTTAGGATAGGCTTGGGTTGTAGGTTTTAGGATAGGGTTGAGGTTTAGGAGGAAAGAGCACTGCATCACGTAAATACTCCTTCGTTCCCCAACGTATTATATGTATCCAAAAATATCCAAGGAGGAAGGTGTGTGTGACTGAAATATTCATTCGTCCCACAAAAGTGTATTTTACATTATTGACCAAGCTACATATGCATAAATACGTTTGGAAAATGGCCTCGGGTGACTTAAAAACTCCTTTGTCCATAGAGTATTACAATATTTCCTGTAGTTTTCACCAAACTAAAGATGCCCGGTTAAGATACTGTTTAATAATTACAATATTTACAGCATAATTTAAGTTTTCCGTTTTATTTTAGTACCAGAATATCAAAAATCCATCGTACGACATCTTTAAACATTGGTAAAGGATAAACATTCAAAGAAAATGGTGAACAAATAATATTTCTAAACGCTAGAATAGAAAGAAAGTATGCGAGATACATGTACGGGGTAATGAGACAACAATCCTGAATAAAATCTAAAAGAAACAAGAATATGTCCATTACCGACTTAATTACATGGACCATTCACGTGCCTAGATTAAGGGGTCCCAAGACCCAAGACCCAAGTCCCATTTCGTCGCCTCCAAAACTGCGAAGAAATTTTCAAAAGACTACTGTTGCTAATAAATCTGATACCTTTTCCCTTGTCTTATTTTTTTTATTTCACTTGAAATGAGATAAAGCAATGTTGTCTAAATATTTTTTTATCATCAGTGTATTATTTGACCGTCCTGAAATTTATTGAAGCAAACTTAACGAGTGCTCATAGGTACATATTGGTCTCAGGTCTGCCTTTCTATAAACCCCTTGTGAAGATTATTTTCTGTAGATCCGAAACTATGGTTAATTCTTGTTTAAAGCAAATTTAAAATTTTTAAAAAAGCAAGCCGTATTTCTCACGTTACCGGTTTATGGTCATGCGCGTGCCTTCATATGGTTAATCTAGAAGGTTGATTTTCAAATATTTATTTCGGGATCAATCTTTGAATTATAATACATTGTACTTAATATAACAGGTAATTTTGAACGATTATATACAAATCACATACAAACATGTTTTTGACATTTCAAAAATATTGAATGTACGACAATTAATTCTATATTGAAATCGAATTTTTCGACATGACAAAAACAAAAACTAGTCATTTGTGTATGATACGCATTTACGTCTTAAGATGACAAAGCATATTCTACGTTATAAATTACTAGGTTCTATACATATAATTTCTATAATCATGTTTCAAAGTTTCAATGTTATCACGAAATCCTACTCAAATATCATCAACGGTCCTTGAGAAGATAATAGGAGGGTGTTTGTAGTTCAAAGAAACGTTTTTCTGTGTAATTATGTTTTCTCATCTACACAGATGACATGATTATAATGTCAAGTAAATATTAAATAGGAAAGTATTCGTTAACCTAATTAAACCGTAATTTGGCGACAACATCTGAATCATGTTATTAAAATATACGTTCTTGTGCATCAAAATTGGTATCAAAGAATTTTAATTTTTAACACTGAGTCGATGCAACTGTTGGTGGACTCCAAATTCCCGAGGGTATCCCCAGCTCAGTTGATAGTATTCCTATACTAGCCCGAAATTGATACTTAATATTTACTGTTATAAAAGTAGAAAACTTTAGAAAATCAAAATAGCATAGCTCTGTACTTAGATGGTTTTGGCTTTACCCCTTTTGGTCATTTTGATATTTTAATTTGCTCATAAACTTTTTGGATTATTATTTAGGATTTCAACATTTTAGGCCTTGAGCACAATTGATGAGATCCGGCCAATACTAGATTAGATCAGAGTAGCATTCTTAAAATGAAAAAAAAAAACGATTGTCTGGACGCACCTGAATACATCTTAAAGTATACGGAACATAATACATTATGGTCTTACGTTATATTTCTTTTTGACCGAAAATATCCAGATCAAAAATTTAAAAAACAAGATAGCTTAGATACATGTAGATCTTTTTCAAGCCAAGACCCATTTCGTTGTTTGTATACGGCCACACGAAAGTAAGTTAGGTATACCGCGTTTCCGAAGTTTGCCGAAAATTACCGAAGTCATTGTCATCACGTCGTATGGAACATCCGTGACATCTAGATGAATCACGTGGTTTTCTTAAAAATCTGTATAATCTTTACAGTGTTGACAAACTTGTAATTAGTAAAGTTCATGACCCCCCCCCCCTTTCCGTTTATGACATGCCCATTTCTATATTTGCCTTCGAATCACCATCACCACAGGCAGATATGGGTCGAGGAATGATAAATGTGCTAATAGTAAACACACAAATACAAACTAAATTTAAAAATAAAAATTTTAACAATTTAAATGGTTTTAATCTAGACAGTTTATTACATTGACTTTTAGTTGAAATCCGTTGATTGATATATATTTTGTTAAACCTAAGCTGTTGTATTTATATCTCTCTAATTCAAACATTTCAATCACTAAGATTTTAAAAACAAAAATCATTCGTTGTCAGTCATGACAGCGTGTGGTGACGACATTATTACTATTGCATAAGATACTGCTAGTTAAACAGATTACTAAATGATATCATGATATATGTAACAGGGAGTTTTATCTTTATTTTATTTTGTTTTTTAATTTTATTCAAAAGTATCAAAATTAAACAAAGTACTGACAAAAAGTGCCAAATTTAACACACCAACATTTAACATCCATGTTATTAGGAAAAATCGAAAATTATCCCTACGCCAAAATATCCCGATTTACAGTACAGTAAACTCCATTTAATTGGTTATATGTTAACAGAATATTGCTCTTATCTGCATAGGATTTTGAATCACCAAACTATTTACCATATGGTCTTTGTTAATTATACCTGATAATTGCATATTGAAATGTTAAGAAACCCCTCTTAATTGCAAATGTCTTCTTTAACAAACAAACAAATGCTTTATTAATTCTCAGACGTCAAATCATGACAATTTACATTATATTCAATAACGAAGCATTGATACAAAGGCAAATACATTGACAGAAAATATCTGAAAGAGATTAATAAAACTTCACTCAATGACTTCTAGATCAAATTAAAAAACAAGATTCTTTACAAAATTTATAATACACATGTTTATATAGTAATTATCATAGTTAGTGACAAAATAAATGACTCATTTTGTGTTTATACATGAAAATAAAGATATCCACTTAATTGCATACTCCGGTTAATGCATACTCCGTTTAATTGCATACTCCGGTCAATTGCATAACTTCTCCAGACATGACGCGAATTTGTTCACTCGCACTTTTAAAGGACTTGCTTATCCTTTGGGAGCATCTGTTTCTCCCCTTTTTTCATACTCCTCGCTCTTACCGTTCGGTTTTGTCTCTGTCTCGGGATTTATCATTTTGTCCCCAAAATGAACCTTTGTCTGAGATTTGTGACTTTATAAAGCAGTCATTATAATTTGGAAAATGATATCCGTGTCGGTCAAATAGAATAGAGACGACAACCCGACCGAAGAGCAGAAAACAGCTCCAGTCTACCAATAGGTCTTCAACGCAGCGAGAAAATCCCGCACCCGGAGGCGGGCTTTGGCTGGCCAATAAACAAAAATGCATACCAGTTTAGGGAAATGGGCGGCACACTAAACTCCGAAATATACAAATGAACCAAAATTAAAGAAAAAAAACCATAAGACTAAAGGTTCCTGACTTGGGACAGGAGCAAAATGCGGCGGGGTTAAACATGATTTGTGAGACCTCAACAAAAGGCTATAATCAAATCAATTCTTTATTAACCAAATGCTAATAGCAAATAGGTACATAATATATAGACAGAAGTGGCGAACATATATATTATCTATTACAATATCATTATATGGAAAACAAATACATGAAAGTTATATTTATATTTATATAATATACTTTTACATTTTTACTATTCTGAATATCTATGTTATCCAAGCCGGTCCCCTTGTTTTGGCGAGATCGATTAAATCCCAGAAAAGTATAATATAACAAATAGTTCATGGCACTTCGGGTCAAATGTCAGTATATGAACCGTTTGGTCGCCCGACAAAAAATATATGGACCTCAGCTTCGCTTCGGTCATTATAATTTTTGTCGAGCGACCAACCGGTCAATATACTGTCATATGTCCCTCAGTGTCATTATTATATAGTACTATAAGACATCATTTCTTAATTTAAGGTGGTACCTAACACTACAGGGAGATAACTCTGTAAAATCAGCTAAACGTTTTAATAACGTTGTGTTGTTAAGGGAATATTAAGCTTTTCAATGACCAATATTAGTGTTTGTCAAACTGCTATACAATCAGTGTAATTTTTCTGATGAATTGGTTGGTTCAAATGTTTTGAAATTTTAAAATTTTTGTCAATGGGTCAAAGTAAATACTTTGTCAAAATTTTATGAAAATTAAACGAGCCAAATTAATTTTAGTGAAAGTGTTGGGTACCACCTTAACTGCTCTAAGTAGGAATTTACCAAGATTACACAATTGATGAATATTGATACTGTCATGATTGTGTTTAATGTCTGTTGTTATTATGTTGTTTGTTTGTTAAAATAACAATCCAAAGATACTAATATTAGATATAGTAAATTTATACTATGCTGTATACGACGCATTTCAAGGATTTACCTCTCATCAGCAGCATTAAAACCGAAACATTTGGAAGACCAAAAACCAAACTTATTTTAAACAAGAAGTACCTCATAACCAAAAATACCGAAATAGGAAGCCAAATTTTAGCTAAGGAGATCTACCATATGCAATACAAGGAATGAACCCTTAGTATTCCTATTATTTTTGAATTTTGCTAAATACTAAATTTTGCTAAATAATTGGTTAAACTGTATGGGTATAAAATGCAAATAAAGATTGTTATAATAATATAAAAGTAAACGTTAATGTGAAAGAAGGCGAAGGGAGGGGAGGGAGGGGGGTGGATAGAATTAATCAAATCTTGACACAAAATCCCAAAATATAGGTGACAAATGTAGGGTATAAGAAACAGAACGGTGTTCTTTATTTTTGTTCTTCATTTTAAAGTTTAAAACAATGGGGCCTGTGAAAAGCTTGGAGTTCGGTTTTCAATATCCGATTTCTTAAAAACCACTACCTAGAATTCTCGCAATACAATGCATGCATGGAACGCTATAACAGTACGTTGCATTCAGTTTGATTTCAGAGAATTGCCATAAAAGGTTTTCACGAATTAACAAACAAAAATGGAGAATGCCTTCCGCGCAAATTTAGTTAATATTTTATTGTTTCAGTTACTAATTGGTGGTTTTTGTTTTCACTGTTGGTTTTTCTATGTTTTTACTTTTTTTTGTCTTGTCTCAGTATTTATGTCTTGGATTTCCCATCAGCTAATTCTTCCGATGTTATTTGGTCGTCATTCGACAGTTCCTGTTATTTTGGGTTTTTTTTACCCAGAGATTAAAGTGTTTTAAATAACCGTAACTACGCGTAATTGCTTATGGATATTTAGGTAAGGGTTGGTGTTGGTCTTCCGGCTGTTATTTTGGTAAACAGCATTCGCTGAACATGAAAAAGCTATTAATATTGTGGATACGTTTATTTTCGTGGTTAAATATTTTTTGTGAATCTGTGAAAATTCCTCGTTTCAGAAGGTCTTTTAATTTTCTAGTTACGTGGCGCAATCGGAAATATATGGTGAATGTGGTCCCGCCGGGACAACTTTAAAATTTCTATAAACAAAATTACATCAACGTCTGTAATTCTTACGACCACGCAATAATAAAATCTTTCAATAATATTTTTTTACAATGAATTTTAAGTCAATCCTGTCTTGGTGTTTCTAAATTAGGCTTTCAGATTATGCTCCTTCGGGGAAATAAATTACAAGCAGTAATACTGATAATATACAAAGAATTTCCGGTTTCTTCCGGTCATTAAGTAGCTTAATATACAGTCTTGGCGCATGGTCAGTGTTTTTGAATTTTTCAAATACAGTTTAGGGGGTCATCCACAATTTTAAACATTTTTCACAAGTTCACAAAGAGCACTCTTTTTGGAAACCCCAACCCCTCCTCAAAAAGTGTGTACAGCAACATTTTTCAAACATTGTTGCTGTGATCATGTACAACTCCTTACTCGGAAAGAGGATCAACAAGCATCGTTACATCCCTTGAAAATGCATGTAGCAAGACCAGCGCACGAGTCATATGTTGCATGCTCAAATAATTTGCCGTTTGTTGGTCTTTGTCACCTTATTTATTGTGTAGAACTTTGTCAGCATCATGAATTCAGCATGTATCCTCTATCAATGATTTTTAAGCGTACGCTAAAAATATTGAATCGAAACCCCCTCCCACCTAGTCTACGTGTTGTAAGCTCGTGAAATATGTTGACCTCTTGAGTGCTTTTCTCCCATCGATATTTACATCTATTCTCAACTATATGAAATAACATCGATTTAAACATCGATTTATGAGTTTGTACTTTTTAAGAGACTTTCAAGTCGAGCGACAACAATAAAATCTCCGTTCCTTTGCTTTATAATTCTACATGTGGTTCCGTCATGCAACGACTGTCATCAACTATACCCAAAATATAAGTTTGAGTGCTAATATATATACTTCCTATACCTCTCATTATTAACAAGTAATATCTTTAAAAAAAGATATCCGACCCATTTTTCGATGGTCATCATTCATTTGTGAGATTACTTTAAAACCCCGCGAAAGTCTACCATGGATCAACAAGCACGATCGTTGGTTATTATACTTTATTTCACTGAAAAATGCAAGCTTTTCATTGGTCAATTTTCGGGTAACATTCTAAACTAACATATGCCTCAGCATGTAACATATTTTTTTTTTTAAATATTACACTCCCGTGCTTTGTGTAAAAACTGGTAATTTTCTCGATGTAGTAGACTGCCGACACATTATAAAACACATCAATTAAAAAAAAACAATTAAAATATCTGTGTCTATTTTAAAGTGGATGTAATTTACAACCATGAAATTACTAGTTTATATAAAGCACATGAACCAAAAAAATGTCAACAAGCACTTAAAAAACTAACTAAAATTCAGTATAATAAATTAGATAACACATGACTGACAGGGTGATAGAGTATATTGTTATCCCGAGAATACATTGTCAACCGAGGCGAGCAAATTATTACCCTTCTAGAAAACATTTTCAACCTTGCCTTCGCCTGGGTTGAAAATGTTTTCTCAGGGTAACAATCTGCTCTATCACCCTGTCAGTAATGTTTTATTCGGGTATTGGTTACAGGAATCAGATGTTCATCAACAATTCTGTTTTTAATATGTTTATTGTTATAAAATAATATTTTGGTTATATATGAATCTTAAATTTTCACCTGTAATATAGTAACCAGACATTTTTTTAATCAAAAATCAAAGATAACATTATTTTCGTCCAATCACAGAACAGACCATTGACAACACAATGCTGTTACCAAACATCAATAAATTTTTAGAAAATTATACCGAATTCCTAAAATTGTGAGTAGCGCTGTTTTTTTTTTTTTTTTTTTTTTTTTTTTTTTTTTTTTGTTTTTTTGTATAAAGTCAATACTCTCTTATTGCACGAGCGACAATTTCGAGATTTAAAAATAGTGACAAAAGAGTGACATTTTCATAGAAAAACTCGTATTGCAAACAGCTATTTTGAAAATTTCAAAAACGTGGCTCGTTTGGAAGGAAAAATCCTAGTTTTATTTGTCTATGTAGTAACAAGCGTAACACGTGACTTCAAAGAGAGTTAATAAAACAATAAACGCCTACACATGTCATACGTTTACACCAATGATCAATTTTCGCATACATATTTAACTATTTATAGATTTCTTTTTAAGAAAACATCAAAATGGAACAGATGGGAGTGGTCGTTAACATTTTGAACTTTAATTTTACATCAAACAGCAGTAAACTAGTAAACGTTTTAAATGTCATTAATAAAAGTCGAAACAGACGCGGATCAATGAACATCCCTTAAACATGGTTTTTTGAACACATGAAAACTTTTATCGCGTGTTTGATTTTAACTAAAAGGGAATGCATGTTTTTATAAAAATATTACCGATAAGATCACAAGTTAGATTTTATACAAATGGTTTGTTCATCGTGTTTGATTTTTACATCCCAGACTATTACGCTTTTATTTTCGTCGTCTTGTGCAGAAGTACAGCGGCCATCATTATATGTTGGAAGGAAGAGAGCCATGTTTACAGAACTTCTAATTGATCCTAGCCAGTTACGAAAAAAATAAAAGAGTGATATTTGTAAATTTGTTACAAACATCGATTTTAAAGTTTCGACTATTAAAGCAAGTGTGAAATTTAAAAAGAATCGTGATAGCCGAAAATAGTTATTTGTAACTTAGCATCTTCATGACAGGCGTTAAACTTAGCTATACAAAGGATTTATAATTTAATGCGTTCTGAAAATTCTCAGGATTGTGTCATTTTACTATCATATTTGCACTAGAGGCAGCATTCTTGTATACTTTTGAAGAAAATAGATCTGTATGTTTAGATGCCGAAGTCTTACGCCCATAAAGAGGAATTCGAAATAGTCCACCACAAAATAACAAAAAATGTTGTAAATACAAAACTAACAATACTGAAATAATCTATGTTGCTTGACCTTTGGTAGTAATCGGCCTGTTAGTTTATGAAATAGACAACGAGTAACGTTTTTCAATCGTTTAGTAAGTTTTGATGATAGTCGACTTCATAAATTCCTCTTTGACAACATACGTCAATATGAAGGTGTGGATGAGGTTTTTAGAATAGAGAAAAATGGCCTAAAATGAAAACAAAATAGAGAAAAATTATGTTCCAAAATGTAATGAATTTTGACAATAAATAATTAATATTTGTTATTTCATATATGCGCCATTTTTCTCTCTCCCGTGCATAACAATGGATATTGTTGAATCTTTACATTAGACTGCTTTATATAAAAAATCCCAAGAATGAGATTCGGTGTAATATTTTTTCTCAATTGATTGACCATTACAGTGTTCCAATATCTAAGATGATGTTGGACCTGTTCCAAATGTCGTAACGTTTCATGTGCCTCCACCGATTTGTGACTCCACCCCGGAATGACATTGTTGAACTTTACGACGGGTGCCGTATACGGAGCAGGAACTGCTTACCCTTCTGGAGCACCTGGGTTCACTCCTGGTTTTTATAGGAGTTCGTGTTGTTCATTGTTTTTTAGTTTTCTGTGTTTATTTGTTGTGCTTGTGGTTGTTCATTTGTCTGTCCAATGGATTACGTTTTTTTTTATTGCTCCTTAGGTATATATGTCCTTTTGATTTCCTAAATGTGTGTGTTTAATTCGAGTTAATTACAATGAACAATGTAAATATAAGTATAACTGCAGAATGTACTGTGAACTGATTTTCCACGGAACACATTTCAGAACACATTTCCTAAAAATGATTGTAGGTGTCTAAATGGGGTAATGCACACACATCAAAGAGTAGCTATTTCGTTGAATCACATTCCCCAATTTTTGAAATTACTCAGCATTTTATAAAACTGTAAACATAACCAATTGTTATGAAGGAGAGAAATATGTTGGTGTGATATATATTGTAAATTTATACTATGTGCTGTATACGACGCATTTCAAGGAGTTACCTCCCATCAGCAGCATTAAAACCGAAATATTTGGAAGACCAAAAACCAAACTTATTTTAAAACAAGAAGTACTCATAACCAAAAATACCGAAATAGGAAGCCAAATTTCAGCTAAGGAGATCTACCATGTGCAATACAATGAATGAACCCTTAGTATTTCTATTAATTTTGAATTTTGCTAAATACTGGTAATTTCTGTAACAAATCAATGAATAATCATGTCAGACAAGTCTGGCGACTGGGTTGGCAAATACCCTGGGGGACCTAAGGTCCACCATGCAGTGGCATTCTGAAGTTAGAATTAACTGGTTAAAGAATTTGAGAAACCTCCACCAGCGACTGCCTTATCATCGACAGAGACTCATACATGTATTTAACCCAGGACTAAACCTCATACAAACATTTTCTATATTCTTCTATAGTACAATGTAGGCTGATAGCCGCTACAGAAGGCTAAATTATCCAACCCTACCCAACCATCCTCCAAGTTTACAGAAGTCAAAATTGGTCCCATCCCACACCTATTTGAATTGTTTGATAAATTGAACTGGTTCTTGTCCTGAAGAAGCATGCAATATTTGCCACTGGACGTTAAGTAACAGTTAATTAATCAATCAATCAATCTATAGTACACTAATAATGTATACACGTGCAGTGTTTTAAACACCACCGAAATATACACCGAGCTATAAAAATCGAACCGGTGTAGATTTCATATTATTAATTTTTTCACATTAAATTTTTTCCTTCTGCAGAAAAAAAGATTGTCAGCTTTTCCATATGCCTTTCCTTATTCATTAAATCTACCATGTATTTATGTCCGTGGTTAAATCAAATCAAGGGTGAACTTGCCATATTTAATTGCCACCTTCTTGACATATTATTGTATTATTAGATCAAAACAGATTCTATTTTATTCTATTCAATATCTCTACTTTACCAATATAATCGTCACACACATATCATAAAATGCACGGTTAATTAAGCCGTATTAAATAGCAGTTACAATTATATATCGATTTTGGCCATCTGGTCGGACTAATAAAAAAAAAAAAAAAAAAAAAAATTCTCCGGAACAACTGGTTATAACGTACTAGATGTTTTATTTTTTAAAAACCCACGCCCTTGAATAAAATGATATAAAAAGACATGAAAAGTAAGAAGCAATCATTTGATTTTTATAGGAGCTAGGATGAAATTTGAAATAAAAAGGCAGGACCAGGAATTTTGCAAACTAAAAAGCCAGAATCACTTGTCTGCAATAAAAATGCAGGACCTGTGTCAATCAGGACATTTTAAAGTTTAAATGACAATAAAAATTTAGACCGCGGTATCCTCCGAAAAAAATCCGAACCAAACTTTTGGCGAACAAAAATAGGCAGGATCAAACATTTCATCCTAGCCCCCTCCCCGCATAAAAATCAAACGTTTGCTCCATTCAATGAACAGCGAAACAATCACAAAACTAACTTAACACAAATATACAGATGTGTACAGAAAGGTAAGTACCTTTGACATCCTTTGAAAAAAAAAAACAGCAAAACCAGGCGGAAACCCAGGCACCCAAAAACATGACAATCTTTATAGTTGTGTCTTTTCATGTGGAGTAAATGTTACTTTTTAAACATTTAAGGCCTTGATCACAGCTGATGAGTAGCAAAACTAGAACAAGACTGCACAGAAACTAAAACACTAGCAATGTGAACTCTGATTCATCCTTTATAGTTTTAATGTTTATACCAAAAACAAATTTATATCAAGTTCATCCGTTGTAGGTCATATTTAGAAAAAATATTTCTCAGGTCCATATTAAAAGCAAATAATTCTTAGGTTCATGCTTTGTAACTCATTTATAAAAAAAAATCCCCATTTTCATACTTTGTAGCTCATACCAAAAATAATTCTTAGGTTCATACTTTATAGTTTATGTTAAAATCAAATTTTCTCAGGTTCATCCTTAATAGTTCATATTAAGAACAAATTGTTGGGTGTTCAAGAAGAGATAATTTTACTTTTACTTTTGAAAATTAAAAACTCTGAACAAATATCCGAAAACAGAGTAAATTTGACCTTGGAGTATCTGTTATACCGGAATTAAAAATTCAAACAAGGAACTCCTCGCACAGTAGACATCAGCTAGACTAAAATAATTAGAAGGAGATCTCCTTAGAGAAGGTTAATTTCAGAAATCAAAAAAATAAATATATTTCTCTAGAACTTCTCTAAAATCCTGAATAAGGTCAATTAACGGAACAATATTTCAATAAAGTTTATTTACTAACAGTATTGTCTTCGCTAATCCACTATCAAAACAAAACGTACACTGAATTCACGAAAAACTTTTGAAACGGCCCCTAGGTGTCAACAAATTACCAAAGTTCAACAAGAACACTTACAATTCAATAAGAATCAGAGAATAGAATTACGAAGTTCTACAGAATCTGTGCTATAAATGGCAGCATGACATATAAATTTGAAATATATTATTTTAAACACTATCTCGCAGCGGATGTTTAAAGTGCACTGAGAAAGATAATCTCGATTCTTCCGCATTATTGGTAAGACACATCTACAGGTGGCCTCGTCTTCACATTGCTCAATTGAAAAAATCTAAATTGAAGAGAGCCCATTATATGTTGAATGCGTCATTGATTTGAATACAATAACACTTTCAATTCAAGTTGCGTTTGTATTAGATTCAATTCATTATTGTAATCGATCAGTTTGCGGTGACTTGCAAATGTCAACAATTTGGTTTAATTTTAATAAACCATTTATCGCTGTTGTACGATAAGATTCTGCAGAATTTTTCTCGAGGCAAGTCGTTTAAAGTTACGAAAGCAGACTGTTTTAAGTTTTACGTGATATAAATGAGTCTCAAAATTTATGAAACACCGAAGGTAAAACTGTCAAAAGAAAAATAAATTTTATTCTCTACTTTTAAATATCTTATCGATTAAGACAGTTTTTTAAAAATATTCCTGGATATTCCTTTCTTAATGAAGTATACTTGACCGTTGCGCGTCTCCTTGCGGAAAACAAGGTGCGTTGAAAATAGAGTTTTACTTCAAATGTATATACATACAAGTTTTAGCTTTCTTAAAAGCTTTGAAGTGAGTATTGGTAAGTGTTACTTATATTTTTTGTGTGATTAATAATAAGCCTCACGTGATATTCATGTGACCGACGATTTACCGAATGAAAGACGATTTGCGATATTACTTGAAAAAAAATAATTGTTTAAAATGAAATTGAAATAACTAATTTGTTTTCAGTAAAAATAAGCAAAAAAAAAAAAAAAAAAAAAGATTTTTAGATTTCAACGCTCATCCAAATATAAGTATCTAAGAGTAAACATGAAGTTATAATTGTAGGTCGGGCCCTGAATACACAAACTGTAAATTTACGGTTTTTCATATCTCCCCCATGTGCAGCACAGATTCACAATTCGTTATCTCATTCTGGCCAATAGTTGTTACTGTACCTTATTCACATCGTATGGTAACCAATTAGAAGTGATATTTGTTACAGAAAAAATTCAAGATGGCGTGTATATAGCGTCGCACCGTGATGCGAAGCAAACAATGAAATACAACAATTTAAAATTATATTGAAAACGGATATTAACGCAAATATAATCATATCAAACAAATATTGGTGATTAAATCGACTAGAATTGGGATGATAATGGGTACCGGTTGTGCTACTTTATTATCCACATTTTATAAAAAAAACAATGACAATGTGTAGTATAAATCTAGAATATTGTCATCGTTTTTATTATCAATATATGCATTCCTTTCTTACTGATATTGGAGTTGTCTCCCATATGCATGAGTTATCTTTACTGACAGAAGAAGTCTTGTATTCAACATAAAGGGAAAAAAGTGATTTTAATATATTATAAATATGTTGAAGTCTGGAAGACCTTCGTCAGGCATTGAAAAATGCGTGAAAATACATTTGTTTATCCAGGGGAGGATATTGTTAGGAAGGGAAAATATTTTGCAGAAATACGACAATTTGTCCATTGATATCTATGGAAGACACTTTCTCCAAAGAGCAGATAACTCCGTAAATGGGAGGTATCAAAAAATGGGGAATATATTACAGGTACAATTTCTAATCTTCTGTGGTTTCAAATTCGAAAATAAGAAAATAAGTTCATGTTATAAATTTTCTTCGGGAATGAAAAGTATACATTGTAAAAAACAAAATACGGAAATAAGATTCCTCTTTGGTCCAGTTATTTATTTACAATTGCACTACAGCTCCCTCCTTTATGAAGGTCAGATGAATATTCCGCCATACCGTCAAATATCAAGATATACATATCAAACAAATCGTGTCCGCATCAAAGGGATACGAATAATAAAATACATTTCAAATCCTTTCATAGCCAATATTACTTCGGAACAAATTTTTCAATACTACTTGTATGCGTACTAAATGGAGCAATACAAATGCATCAAACGGGAATTATGTCATCGAATCACATTCCCAAAATTTTGAAATTACTCGGCATTTTGCTAAAATTTAACCATAATCAGATGTTATGAATAGGGGAGATAAATGGGGCGTGTTTAGGGACGAGATCAAAAGTTCAATGTAGGATAAAAAACTTAATTCAAATAGTTTGGGGGTTTGGGGGGGGGGGGGGGGGGTGAAAAAAGTTTTGTTATCCGACATCGATTTATAGATTGAAAAATTCGGATTCAAGTTCGGCCCTAACATATGTTTGGACTTTTAAAGCAAAAGGGCGTCAGTGAAAAAACTATGTGAATTAAGTTTTTTATTCTACATTGAACTTTTCATCTTGTCCTTTACTTTGTTTCAAAGTTGGGGGCGAGCTGCCTCCTCTGCATAATTGGGAATTACGGCCATGACTAAACAACTTTATCAAACCTGTTGAGCCACATGGACATTGACGAATCAAAACGGGGCAATTATACACGTCATAGTTTCTTAATCAACTCCAAACCAGTCATTTGTGTGCAATTGACTAACAAGCCTTACGCTAATTACTATGTTAATTACAGACGGCGAAGAGATAAAGTATATATAGATACGGAAAAATTATATACATGTAATAATCACCTTCCATCTATCCATCCATCCATCAACGACTGATCTGTTCAACCTTTCGGTCCTCTTGTTTACATTTTATGTCTAAGCCAGATCTTCAAAATTTAATCTAAATCAATCAACTGCTTAGGAATTGTGAAGGTTTCCCTTCAGGATCAGGAAAATTTTTATTATTCAAAATCTGTAACAACTGGCAACAACAAAAAGTGTATTATTTTTTGTTTAAAAATAAACCACCTATAAAGACCTGCAGTGAATAGATTTTTCAAAGAACATAACGCACAAAGTAGAAAGGCTATTCCCCCCCCCCTTCATTTTTTTTTCGCTTCTAGGGCCAATTTCAAAAAGTCGCCTCTCCAACTTCTCTTGGGGTATAATGGTATGTGTTCTCTTGAGGTTTGCTAATAAATATAGATTTTCCTTCAGGTACGAGTGAGTTATGGAATTTCTCCACCCGCGATAGTTAAATTTTCGATTTTCAACACGCGAGCCTTTTTCGAACGTGTTAAAATCTAAAATTTTACTATTGAGGGTGGAGAAATTCCATAACTCACGAGTAAATTGAAGGAGAATCTGTTTCTCCTATGATTTCGACAAAAACCTCAAGAAAATGTCGTTGCTATCAAGTTTGTTTACATAGACGTCATTTCGGGACTTCTCTAGTTTATCGTTCTAATATCTGTAGAAAAAAAGGGCGGTAATTCCAACGTAGAAATTTAATCACCGGGAAGTGGTTAAAGATATTATGTATTTTTATCCCACCGATTAAACACGCCAGGAATAGGAGAAATAATAATACACTTTTCTCTACATACTTGAATATCGCTTTCGGACACAATTTTAACACAAATTTGTCAAATTAACGTCTTTAAGACAATTTTAAACATGAATGGCGCTTATATGCAAAACGAATTTTTATCAGCAAGTTTATGTATCTCCTTTCCAATGACAGTTGAATGGCAGGACATGCTTACCCTACCGAAGCACCTGATCTTATTCCCGGTTTTTAGAGGGAACTGAGATTGCAAGTGCTGTAGTTTATGTGCTGTCTTGCCGCTTGGCATTCTTTTGTATGCTTGCATATTTAATATGCTTTTTCCAGAAAAAAATAAACAAAGGAGTATTTTAAGTATATTTATTGTCAAAGTGCGTTACGAATGATCGCTGGTCTAATAGGAAATAAATAGATTTTGAAATAGGTGTTTTAGTTGGAGAGAACATATGAATAGTAAACAAATAAGTAAGAAAAAATATATGTTCAGATGTTCATTTTAGAGATATAAGGCCTTGAAAATTTGCAGGAAATGTGTTTTCTCTGGATTTTTCATTGTCTTTGCATTGACAACGTCAGTCTCTCAAAGATGTATGAAAAAAATAAAAAGGATTTCATAAAATTTTGTCAAATACCATTTTAAGATATATATGATTGAATTATAAAAGAAAAAGTGGTGGTTCACGGACAAAAAATTTCATGTTTAAGAAATTGATGAAACCCGAGGATTCCGAAAATCTGACAAAAAGACCAAAACATGACCAGCGAGCATCCTTAAAGATAAAGATATCATACTAATCTTGTGTGGGTGGAGATGCAGGGGGTCAATTAGCAATTGTCTATTTTGATCTAGCACATGTATTGAACAAGTTCAATTATACTGTATACATCTTGTAACTTCCATAATAAAATGGTTAGAAAATTTATTGTTCGAATTTGTGAGCGATTATTTAATTGAAAACTGCAATACACTTTCAAATAAAGTTGATATACACAAAGCCTTATTGAACGAACATAAATTATTTCTTGCTTTGAGCATTATGTTATCATGGTTTTTTACAAAGACTAATTGAAGCAATATCATGTGTTTTCGTTTTTATAGATCGTTGCCAACGTTTTACAACCATTTTCTTACAATGTATTCTGTTCCACTTCATAGAAAAGCTTTAGGGAATGTTTCTGTCATATATGATTTAAACATTTTGATGATGTCAATAAATTTGAAATCCGTACAAAAACCTAATGGATATGATTTTCCTTGTTACAAAATCTGTTATGGTTTACGGTTTTAAATGAAAAATAAAACATAAAATAAAATATTTCAAAACTTCAAAACATCTCTAGCCGTTTGAAAATTCTAAGAAATAGATTTATTACATGCACCGATTGAAAATTGTTTTATGTTAAAATAGTTATATTTTTATGGTGATTGAAAAAAAGTACGTAAAGTACAAACTTGTATGTGGAAATCTCTAAAGGAATTAACCTCTGCGTGGAAAGCATCTGAAGAATGTCTATTCATTCTTTTACTCTGATTTTTGTTAGAAACCCGTCTGCTATGAAAATATGAAGATATGAGACAGACGTCTTTAAAAAGTAGCCACTAATCCCAAACTAATGCTGACATTATTCAATACTATAAGCAAATAACAGTAAGATTAAGTGTGTTCTATCAAACATTTTGTTTTCTCCATATTAGGAAAATTGAAATTAGCAGATTTTTATCTATGACAAATTCCGGAATTTCAGTCGCATATATCCGGAAACAAGAATGGAAAACTTGTTTTGTTAAACTTCGTGTTGTTATTCTCGTCTTTTGTGGTGATAGTTGAACTTTATTGTGGCATAAAAAACATGAAAAGCAAACAAAAATAAATTCCTTCCACCAGCTCCATTTTTTCTCCACCAGGGTGGAGGAAAATCTAAATATAAAAGTGTTTAAATAACCTTACATTCGAATAAAATCAAGCATTTAAACAGTACAAAAACACAATATAAGTTTTTGTCATTGCCATTACTAAATTCAATCCCATGACAAGGTTACTTTTCATGCTCATTCAGAGAAAAAAGTATGTTTATGTAATAGAGTGGAGAGCCATCATTTCTATAGAAGCCACCAACAATTCGGCATATCTTTTCCATTTGAGATAGATAAGGTGTGAGGTATCCGAAAGGTCAATCAATGATAATAAACCGTGAAAAAAAAAGACAACACTTGAATTACCAAAGACTTTATAACAAACAAACTAATATTTCATGATATCAATTTTGATGCACAAGATGTGCACATTTCATCGATTCGTGACTCATCAGTTGTGCTCAAGGCCTAAAATGTTGAAAACCAAAACAACAATCCAAAAGGTTGAAGAGCAGATTCAGAAATGCTAAAAGGGGTAAAGCCAAACCCATCTAAGGACAGAGCTATGTGCGATGGAGATACTCCTTCGTTTTCACAGAATTTAACTTTTTTATACCATACAATTTAAAGTATTAGAAGCTTTTATTACTGATTTTTTTTTTATATTTATCTGAGTTTTTAAAGAAAGCAAAATCATTTCCGATTTATGTATTTCATCTTTCTATATTTTAAAATTGTTATTAATACAATGAAGTCGTTTCAGAAATTGATACAATTTTTAGTATATCACATTCATCGAAGCTTACGCGGAGCTGATCGCCTATACTAAGATATGAAAACATGTATTTATGTTCTTTAATTTTAATGTCTGCTTTAGTTTTAGTGAACAACAAACGACAAAACACACACAGTAAAATGTCCAAATGCAGTTCGCACGCAACTTTTTTTTAATCTACAATTAAAAAAAAATTAAAAAGAGAAAAAATGTAAGGGTGAACTTTTATTTAATATATTAAGGATGCTCGCTGGTCATGTTTTGGTCTTTTTGTCAGATTTTCGAAATCCTCGGGTGTTATCCATTTCTTAAACATGAAATTTTTTGCCCATGAATCCCCACTTTTTCTTTTATAATTCAATAATATATACATTAAAATGGTATTTGACAAAATTTAATGAAATCCTTTTTATTTTTTCATACATTTTTGGGAGACTGAAGTTGTCAATGCAAAGACAGTGAAAAATCCAGAGAAAACCCATTTCCTGCAAATTTTCAAGGCCTTATAGCTCTAAAATGAGTACATAAACCTACGCAGAACATATCTTGGCGATGGATGGGGTTGT
The DNA here is from genome assembly GCA_028015205.1 of Mytilisepta virgata. Lineage (NCBI taxonomy): Eukaryota > Metazoa > Mollusca > Bivalvia > Mytilida > Mytilidae > Mytilisepta > Mytilisepta virgata. Next base: position 762,820 of record JAPWFG010000041.1, on the reverse strand, counting down.
TCACTCTCGAACGAAACATATAAATAGGGTATGACAATACTAGTTAACTAATTTAGGTTTGAAACAGTCACTTCTGTCTTCTGTAAAATTGCTTAACTTTGAAAAGCATATTTTTGTAGAATAAAAAAAACCCAAAAGACCAAAAACAGAAACAGCTTTTTGTCGCCTTTCAATTGATCAAATCCAGTTGAAACCGGTCCGTATGTCGTCAGAAATCTTTTTCATTTGTGCTGACCAGATCGAACTTGTATTAGTAAGTTGTTTTCATTGAGTGTATTGAAACGTGTGTTTTCTTAGAGTTAGTTGTTTGACAGGTCAAGTATATTTAACTCCTTTCTCCCATGAGATATTTTCGAGCAAAGAAACAGCGGGTAACTATCTCTTTCTTCTAAAAGTCACACTGAATATAATAATATATTACACTAGTAAACCCTTGTTTTGTAATACAAACCTGTTTAAGTCTTGATGTCAAATATTTTCGATCATACCTTTTTACCTACATGTACCTAATATGTAGATTTTTAAGGAGTATTTTTTTAGGGGAAGATGTCCAAGGAAGGGGGTTTGACATGGGAGAATGATTTTCCCAATTTCATAAAAAAAACATTGATACAATTCACCAATACCTTAAAATGTTTGCCCGTTTTCCTAATTCCCTAAATATTTTACTCAGTTTTCCTATTCCCTCCCCTCAAAATAAAATTAATTTTTTTCCAAATTCCAAAAGGCGCCTCAGAACCCGCCCCGGAAGTAATTATATTTTATTCGCAGTATCGACGAGTATTATTTTTTTAAATTTATACTTGTTTTTGAGTCAACCCATCCTTTTTTTGGCAGAAAAGGATCCTGCCTTTTTTTTCAATTTCTCTTTCAATAAATGGTTTCTCCCATATTATTTAGTAAAAGCACCCTTCTGTTCACCATTTTAAGCTTATCTCATAAAGGCCAATATAAAAATGCACACTGCAAATATACGCAAGGAATTTTTGTATCGAAGAATATTTGACATTTTTTTTTATTTTTATGATGGCCAAACATCCATCGTCGTACTGAGGATGCGTCTGATTGTCAAAATTTAATTCATAATTATGCAGCATCCGGTTGGTTGCTCGTTCCTCCTATTTTTACCTTTACCAAACTGGGCAAGCTAGCAGCGTAATGTTTACATATATTATGGATGGCCTTAAAATGACCAGAATGGTATACTATATAATGGTTTTAAACATGATATTTAGAGTTGTTTTGAATTTTGCAAAAGACAGTTTTAAAATGTTTCTCATTGTACTTATCATAAATATCTCTAGCGTTAATATTGAGAATAAACAATTTATTTATTCCCTGAAAGAGATTTCCTAAGCAAACATGGAATTTACCCCTTAAAGATTTCCTAGGGAAAAACATGTATTCTTTGAAACATTTCCTAAGAAAACAATTAAATTCCCTGAAAGATTTTTTTAATATCGATGTTTTCGCTGAAACATTTCCTGAGAAAGCTATTTCTTCCCTAAAGGGATTTTATAAGGAAACATTTATCCCTGAAAAAAATCGTATAGTAAACTATCTAACTTCAACACCCGAATTCTTATTAAGCAAACAAAACAAAAACAAAAAATAATTCTTACCTGATATTCCGACTGTAAAAACTAAGACTGTGACATATGCCAAAAGTTTTGCCATAGTTTAAATCACAATAGTTCTCTCACAATTTTTTAAACTGAAATTATGAAACAATGAAATGTTGTATTAGCTGAATCTGTTTATTTGTTTAGCGTCTTTTCTCTTTTTAGCTTGATGTATGATTTTAATGACACTATCGCAACAGTATGCTGATCATAATCTTCGAAATGTCTGATTTTAGCTAAATATATTCAAGTCACTTCGCCCCCACCGTAAAAGTAACTATACTTTTATTTTTCCTCTAATGATTAATAAATTTATTGTATTTTATTTAATTGGTTACCGTTAATGTCGTAAAAGGAGTGACTTCAAATTCAATAGGTTGACGCCAAATGTAAAGTCAAATTTCATTGGCTTATAGTATTTGATCTCGGATTAAACGAAGTTTGACGTGATTTTATATTGCATAGGTAAATCGCTACTTGAATTTATATGTAGGAAGATCATGATGTAGTTATATCTTGTATAATTTTATATTTACAAGGGGATAGCATAATATTGATATGATAAATCAATTCTTAATCATATAGCGGTAAAAATCATGCCTTCATTAAAAAAAATCAAACCATGAATATGTTTATCGAAGTTGACGTACATGGAACTAACACGGCAGATAATTGATTTATGAGAATTTGTTTTGAGAAATTAACAGTAAGATTCTTTAAATTTGTCACTGGCTTTTTATAACTGATAATATTTCTGAATCAATAATGTTTTTGAATTGTGATAGTTATAGGAAGAAATTTTAGTCGCAGTGATGATCAAGATTTTTAGTTATTGTTTACATTGTCCTAGAGAGGGGTAAAACAAAGATTACGTAACCTTAATTTGGGAATCATCTTTGAGACTGTTCAAATGTCACTCAAAAAGTTTTGATAAAAAAAAAAAACTTCTGTGGACACGAATTGAACACATGTTTATTTTCTGAGTTCATAGTAATATGTGAAATAATTTTAAAAATAACAATCCAAAGATACTAATATTAGATATGGTAAATTTATACTATGCTGTATACGTTGCATTTCAAGGAGTTACTTCTCATCAGCAGCATTAAAACCGAAAAATTTGGAAGACCAGAAACCAAACTTATATTAAATAAGAAGTACTCATAACCAAATATACCGAAATAGGAAGCCAAATTTCAGCTAAGGAGATCTACCATGTGCAGTACAAGGAATGAACCCTTAGTATTTCTATTATTTTAGGATTTTGCTAAATACTGGTAATTTCTGTAACAAATCAATGAATAATCATGTCAGACAAGTCTGACGACTGGGTTGGTGAATACCCTCGGGGACCTAGGGTCTACCAGCAGAGGCATCATCCCAGGAGTTTCAAAATAACAATCCAAAGATACTAATATTAGATATGGTAAATTTATACTATGCTGTATACGACGCATTTCAAGGAGTTACCTCTCATCAGCAGCATTAAAACCGAAACATTTGGAAGACCAAAAACCAAACTTATATTAAACAAGAAGTACTCAACCAAAAATACCGAAATAGGAAGCCAAATTTCAGCTAGGGAGATCTACCATGTGCAATACAAGGAATGAACCCTTAGTATTTCTATTATTTTAGAATTTTGCTAAATACTGGTAATTTCTGTAACAAATCAATGAATAATCATGTCAGACAAGTCTGACGACTGGGTTGGTGAATACCCTCGGGGACCTAGGGTACCTATTAATGCCAAAACCGAAACGTACATGTATGTTGATCATGTGCTGTGGTGATTGACCAAATTTAAAATAAAAAGACAGGACCAGGATTTTGGCAAAATAAAAAGGCAGGGTCATTTTAGATGTGAAAATATATGCAGGACCTTTGTCAATCATGACATTTTTTGTTTTAAATGAAAATAAAGATTTAGGCCGCAATATCGGTCGAAAAAAAAAATCAAGGACCAAGAATATTGATGTAAAATATAGCCAGGATAATTTAATCCTACCCCCCCCCCCCTCCTAAAAATCAAATGGTTGCTCCCTAAGTGCGATCGGATTTCTAGGGCTTATAGTAACAATACATGTATTATGCATATACGTATACAAAGCACATCTAATCAAATGTCCTAACTACGTGGATTTAAGTTTACTCTCAGCAGGCAAAACCTGGAAAAAAAATTCATTTATAGTTCCTGATACGCTTGTGAATTATGGGATGGATGTAATAATCCAGATATCAGTAAACTTGAAAGAATTCAAATCGAGGCAGCTAGAATTGTCATAGGTTTACCTAAATTTGCAAGTATTGAATATCTAAATTTAGAAACGGGTTGGGAACCCTAAGTCAAGAAGACGCAGAAGGAAATTGGGAGTATTTCATAAAATTCACCATAATAGTGGTCCATATTATTTACATTAGAATAGAGAATGGAAACGGAGAATACCTCAAAGAGAAAACAACTCGACCAAAGAGCAGAAATCAACTCAAGGTTACCAATGGGTCTTCGACGCAGCGAGAAAATCCCACATCCGGCTCCTAAAAAATAATGCATACTAGTTCAGCGAAATGGACGGCACACTAAACCCTGAAACATACAAATAAACCAAAAAGTGAAAAAACACACAAGACTAACAAAGGCTAGATGGTATGCCCCTGACAGGCGCAAAAATGAGGCGGGGATAAACATGTTTTTGGAGATCTCAACCCTCCCCCTATGCCTCTAGCCAACGTGGAATAAACAAACACACAACGATACACACAATAACAAAGACTTTAAATTCTTTTTCTATAGGAAATCCCGAGCGTATTCTAAGGAATAACAATGACTTTAGATACACGTACCCACTTTCTCTTCTTTAATTATACTCAAATTCGGTTTTTCCCTTCCACTATTAGATTATAGAATAATTTAGAACTAAACTTTCGTAATCAATCCTCAATTGGAAGATTTTAAAAAGCCCTTGTTTGTATCTGATACGTACTATATGTAAAACCACCTTCCTACTATTGTGTTGGAAACCGACGTCTAAATATATTACATATTCGTCATGAAATTTAGAGTTAACTTTAGAAATGATCCAGGTTGTGCCTGTGGGTAGGAAATATAATATTGTATTCATTATGTTTTGGAGTGTATTCGCTATACAAGTCCAAGAGAAAGCTTTAAAGCTACATTGAATTTTCTTAATGAATATTGAAACTTCACTTTTTGGTAATGACACCCTATCGAATGAATTTAACTCTAAAATTTTTAAGGAGCCATCCATAAAATTGTGTCAACATTTTAACGAGTTTAAAAAACGCACGCTAGGGTGGAAGGGGTTTTAAATTCAACATTTTTAGCGTACGCTTAAAAATCATTGATAGAGAATACATGCTGAATTCATGATATCGACAAAGTTGTGAAAAGTATATAAGGTAACAAAAAGTCACAAAAACGGGAAATCCATGAGTATTGCTAACATGTGACTCATGCTCTAGACTTGGTACATGCACTTTCAATATGATAGTTATTCTGGGATGACTTTTTGAAAATTGATATATGTGTAATACGATCTTAACATTTGTGAATTGTTTTATTTTTCCACGACATGTTTTTTTGGTTTTACGACTCCGGCTCTAAAAGCACAATTTTAAGGGAGTTGTTTCCCTTCATCTGTATTACTACTGGTTACCGGCAATGGCGAGTAAAAATTAAACACTTTAAATCCCTGTCGATTTGTTTAAAGTATTTAAGTCATATAAATTTCAGAATTATTTTAATTTATTTTTTGCTTCAACACACTTGTAATAAAAGCTAAATATATGGTTAAAAATACGTGTACAGTCAAATCTCGATTTCTCGAACCCGAATGGCTCGAATACCACCAATTTCTCGCACTAATTTCTTAGTCCCATATGTAAACATTTCATTTTATTTACCAGCAATCACTCGAACACAATGCAAATTGTAAATACATTATTGTATTCATATTCAACACTAACTCCAGATCCAGAAGCAAAGAGATCCTGGAACATGTTAATATAGGTTTGTTTACACTTGTTTGGAAGCAAAAAAACTGTTACACACAAGGTACGTATTGACCGTTCTGGGTATAATTGATAGAATATGTTACACACAAGGTACATATTGTCCGTTCTGTGTACAATTTATAGAATATGCAAGGTTTGCCTTTGTTTGTAGTAAAAATCGCCATGTTAAGGATGGTCACTGTTGAGAATTTTAATATACTGTTAGATTTTCAAATACTTTTATATTTAGATAGGGGTTGAAATCAATAACAAAATAAGAGAAAGAAAACTATATATTGCTGAACTTGCTTCTGAGATATAAGGTGTTAAAAATCTGTCGGAAAAACGAGTCTATCTAGATTTTTCCTTAGGTTTGAATGGAAAATATGATGAACCAGTTTAAAGTTGAATAAAAATTAAACTAATATATAGAATTTCATAAAAACTTTTCATTGAGATCTTTAAGATATGTAGAACAAATAAATAAAAAGAAAATAGGGGGCTGCTGGTGACAAAATATCTCATACTATAAACGGATTAACCATGAGGAGTTCGCATAATCTGATCAAAATTTAAAAATCTCACATGTGACCATCCTTAAGTGTGAACATTTGATTAAGAAATGAATTTCGATCAAATTATTTGGAATACATGTAGAACTCACTTGAATGCAAATCATGGTGTGAGCATGCGTAGCATTTTTTCTAACTTATGGAGTGCGCAAAGGTTAGTTTACGGAAGAAATAAACATGTAGGTAATGATACTCATTCAAAAGTGGAGAACTTGAAAATTTTTAACTCATTTTTAAAATTCAGAGCCTTTCCTCTCATTCCAGAAAGACATGAATTATAAAAACCAGTTGAAGATTTTGAACTAGTGTAAGAACGTATTAATCCATAAAGGAAAATAAATGCCAAGAAAACGTAGTTTAAGGTATCCGGACCATAAATGACCACGTGATTATTCAAAAGTTCCCGGATGTTCCATACAACGCAATTGAAATGACCTCGGTAATTATCGGCAAACTTCGGAAATGCCAATATAACTAACATATTTTGACAGACTCTCGATATAAGCAACAACGTGTGTTTCAACTTTAGAAAATATGTACACAAAATCCCAGAATTAAATTGTTTGGTTCAGCCATTCACGGTCAAAAAGAGAAACAATTTTCGATCATGATCTATTATGGTCCGGAAACCTTAAGAACCTTATACCGGGAAAAAAAGTTTTTAAAAAAGCTATATCATTGCAACTAGTTCTTATTGCTTAAAATGGATTATCTCGAATATCATGAAGTAACTGTGGACTTTTGACAGAGAAAATGTCAATTTTTGTTGATTATTATTACTGTTGAACTTACATAGCTTTATTTTATTTATTTTTAACAAAGAACCGTCATTCACGACGGGTGCCGTATATGGAGCAGGAACTGCTTGTCCTTCCGGAGCACCCGAGTTCACTCCTGGTTTTTATAGGAGTTTGTGTTGTTCATTGTATTTTTATTAGTTTTAAGTGTTGTGCTTGTGGTTGTTTATTTGTTTTCCCGGGTTTGTCTGTCTAATGGATTGCGTTTTTTTTCTGGTTTGCTCCTAGGTATATTTGTACTCTTTAATCTACATACGTATAGTACAAATGTACCAAAAGAATGGGTACTTTAGCTGTCGGCTGTCATGACTGTGTAGTAGGGACCAGATTCTTGTACGAACAAAATGGAACATCGTTACTGACAGCACCACGATACACAAGTCACATTCAAATTCGTCATATGTTTACTACACACCTATCAAAACCCTCTGGTATTTACTTAGATTCTAACCCCAAAAACTGGAAAACTGGTTGCCATTGCCATATGAAGGATGCGATGGTTTTTGTTGTAGAGTGACAAAGTGTAAATTTAAGTACCTGAACACATTTTCCCCATCTTTATATTGGGATCGAATCAAATAGTTTACTTCAAAGCGTTCACGTTTACAAACAAGACTTTGAAGTAAATTGTCCTCCTTTTGCTCTTCATTTGGAAACCCCTAGTTTTTTCCCTTTTGACCCCTTGTAATAACCGGAACTTTTCCAGAATTTCCGCGAAAATATTTTGAGACTGATTGATGTATACTTCCTGTTTAGTCGCGTTGAAAACTGTATACTTCATGACATTATATTTTTTCTAAATTTATATATAAAGACATTTTTTACCAAATAAAAGAAAAATAATCATGACGATTATTCAATATTGGTATATTGTTACAATAGTTACAGCACACACCATATACTTTGAGAATATCTAGTTTTTGAACAAATAATAGAAAAAATAGAATAAATGAGGCGTAATTTCTATTAAATAAGGACGTGTTAGATTTCGGAGAGACGAAGAAGGATCATTAAAGGAATCTTTGGTTCCGATTAGATGACTTGACGGTTGTATAACTGATATGTCAGTGTCCTGGTAAGCATTTTGACGTAAATTCAAGTCTGGAGTTATATTAGATGATATGTAATATGTTTCTAAACGAAGATATTATGCTTAGATTCCTAGAAGATCATCCGGACATTCTGCCATTAAGATTTAAAACTAAATAAACTGCATGTACTAAATGCCTGGTTTATTTAGACCCAGTTGAATGATAGAGTCATCAATCCCTTCTAAAAATGCTGTTCATATTTAATTTTTCACGATTGGCAAGGCCCAGGTGTGCGGAAATTCATTCTATCAGCAAATCCGGAAGAGGGTACTTTTGGTCGATATTGCCCCTCATAACCGTGTTTGTATCCTAAAAATGGATGCATACCAGGGCTCTAAGTGGCGCCTAATTTAGTCGTCATAGCGACTTAAAAATAAGTTATGCCCCTTGTAATTCATGAAAAGTCGACAAATTTTCGAATAATTTTTTTAACATTGGCGACCCATTTTTCCTATCTGTTTGTCAGTAATTGGCGCCTAAATGTTTTGATTGGCGCCTGCAATTTTTACTCTAGAAGCCAATGGCGCCTTGAATCAAAACTGTACACAGAGGCCTGCATACCACCCATTTCTCTCCATTTGTCCAGCAACACGCATGATAGTGAAAACCGTTTATTTTTAATGAACACCGTGACATAATCATAGCTTTTTTTTGTAAACGGACACAAACAGATTTACCAAGGTTTTTATATAGATTTCAGCCAAAGTTGAGATAAATTCCAAGAAATTTACTTGTTAATGTCTTAAATGTTTGAATTCAAAATATTCATGGAAGACGAAGCTGTCGGATTTGACAGCAAACTGGAATTTCTTTAATCAGACTGACCTACAAACCTTTATCCAGATTTTCCAAAACCGGAAAAATACATTGGTCAAGTTACTTCATAAAAAGTTGCTCCATAAGCCGAGTCATTCTGTTTTGCTGATAGTCACTTAAACTGTTAAATCTGTAATTTATAAGTTCATAAGAAACATAAATGGCATATTTACATTTAAACAAAGTTAAATATTTTTTAGGTGGTATTAACTATAAGGCTGTTGATTAATAGGAAATAAATAGGATTTGAATTAGGTGTTTTAGTTTGAGAGAACATAGGAATAGTAAACAAATAAGCAAGAAAAAAATATATGTTCATGTGCTCATTTTTGAGCTATAAAGCCTTGAAAATTTGCAGGAAATAGGTTTTCTCTGGATTTTTCATTGTCTTTGCATTTGCAACTTCAGTCTCTCAAAAATGTATGAAAAAATAAAAAGGATTTCATAAAATTTTGTCAAATACTATTTTAAGGTATATATGATTGAATTATAAAAGAAAAAGTGGGGGTTCATGAGCAAAAAATTTAATGTTTAAGAAATGGATAAAACCTGAGGATTCCGAAAATCTGACAAAAAGACCAGAACATGACCAGCGAGCATCCTCAAAAAATAAAGAATAGAGAGTAATCAATTATGATGTTCACCGATATTAGAGAATAATTCAAAAATGGAAAAAGATTTTGAGGAAAAATTGATTACAGAAAATTGTTATATATATATATTCACCTCTGTCACTGAAGCTATATTTTATAGCGGATTTGGCCGAGTGGTCTAGGGCGCTGGACATGGTGCTAGGCGAATAGGTGCCATAGTGTCTCAACGGTGTGAGTTCGAGTCCCGCCATAGGCGGACAGAAATTTGACAGTATTAAAATCTGATTTTAACAGTGTTGGGTTAGTATTTAGACGTATATATATTTATGATATACTATTAACAAGCATTCTGAGAATATTTCTGGGTAATACCATGTCGCCGCCGGCTAGAGCTATATTTTGACAATAATTCCTATTTCCAAGAGTAATAACTCTCACAATAATTATCAGATCAGCGTTAAACTCAAATTTGATGAGTAGGTTATCATTATTAGCTCACAAACCAAAAAAAAACAAAAACAAAAACAAAAAACAAACAAACAAAAAAAAAAAAAAAACAAACAAACAAAAAAAAAAAAAAAAAAACAAAAAACAAAAAACAAAAACAAACAAATTTGTAAAAGGTTTTGCAAAAAGTACTATGAATATATGAGTTGAGACTTCTACTAGCCAGATCTCGACAAATGAAATAGTTGGAATTTGTCCGTATTAACCAATAGGATCCGTGCTTTTAAGACGTTCAATGACGTTAGTATTCCTTCGTTTCAACACAGTGAATTTCTTAAGGTCACATTCGTTAAAATTAGATCGACCTTGAATTGAATTACGTAGCTTTGAAGCGGAAAAGAATTCTTCTTAGAAAAAAACGTCCATATTTATCATTAATAACTTAGTTTAAACATATTTATTCTAATAATCAAAGATACATCATAACAGACAAAATACATAAATAACAATAGGATTGGGAAACAAGCTAATAGCTTATATAGACTTCCGTTTCTTTATTAATATTCCTGTAAAAAATGTCAAGGCTACGTGAACGTGTTGTGTTTTCATTTACTAGCATAAATTAAACCATATAAAGAAAGAAAAAACGAAAAATGAATATGTGATGAAATGCAGAGAAAGCTCGTGAATTAATACCTTTGCGTAAATCTCTTACTTTTAACAATACACTTTTGAACCTTATAACAGATATCTGAATGTTGTTCAAAATTTAGACTCTCTGAGCCATACAGCATAATATTTGTATTAACCGGTTCATTGCATACAATGGGAAAAAAAATTTTCGTTATGCATTTGCGTATATTTTGGACAATACAACAGAAAGTGAGAGGTTGACTCAACATGACCACATGTACAGTTCGGTAATACAAGCAAGTTGCCACAGAACAGATGTTCATGTAAAATTTGTCCAATTCTGGTACCTAGTACATAATATAACTTAGGGTATCTAAACCGGTGCCCTTGTTATTTATCTCTGAAGGATTCCACTGAATGTATGTTCTGTAATACCTGAGGTTAACTTGTTAAAGAGTTTTAGGGACGCTGGTAGAAAATATTCAGAATAGAAGTTAGTTCTTGATTGAATTTCTAAGAGATTTTGAGGCTGGCGTGTAAAATGCCCGTGCAATGTAATGGTATTAAATTCTGCAAATAAACAGGTACTTCCTTATCAATAATTTTGTGGAATAAAATAAGTTCATGATTTTCTCGTCTACCCGGAACATTTTCCCATCCCGTTTCTTCATATAATTTCTTAACAGACGTAAATTAAGTCCTACCCTTTATAATTCTCATAGCTTCTATCTGAACATTTTCTAACTTATTAATGTGAAGTTGGGTATGGTTGTTACAAATGACGTCACCATATTCTAAAATTGGTCGAACGAAAGAAAAGTACATTTTCTCCTGAGTGAATCTATCTAAGACAAAACATACTCTCCTACGGATATTTATTCTATTGTAAGCCTTTTATAAACTATGTAATCAATGTGGTCATGCCATTAGCCATTTTCAGAAAATAAAATACCATTAATCACTTGAAGGTAATATTGTCAAGGAATTTATATTTGGCTTAGCATTTAATCATATAACTAGATTCGATCTTGAGTGCACTTTTGTCAAAATAAAAACCCACATATAGGCTATAGGATTCGTGTGGTAGTTTTACAAACAGTCAGTCCTGTTTACCTAGATATAAACACACCTTTTTACATAAGGACCGTAATAAATGACAGTTAACGGTTGACTTTTTCTAAAAATATTGAACTGGGGAAGGCCTTCGCCAGACGTATAAAAATGTGGGGAACTATATCCAAGAACATATTATTAAATGTGAGTGGAGGATGTTGATAGGAATAAAACATATTTTGCAGAAAAAATGACAATTTATCCATTGATATCTATGGGAGACACCTTCACCAACCCGCAGAGAATCACCGACCTTCGGTAGGAAAATTGACAATCCTTGTCAAATAAGATCGGAGTCGAACACACCCCGTCACAGGTGAGATTAGAACTCACAACCCCAGCGTTGACAGGCTAGTGATCATTAGTAGTCATGACGAACTACCTAGACCACTCGGCCACCGAGCCCCCCCCCCCCCCCCCCCCCCAGATAACTTAGTAAATGGGATGGCAACTTACATGTACCAAAAATGGAAAAGATCTTCCCGATGTTGTTTGAATGCGAGCTCTATGGAAATAAGTATCCAAAGTTTGCCGATAATTACTGAGGCATTTCATTTACGTTGTATGGAACATCCGGGATATCTGGAAGAATCACGTGGTCATTCATGGTCCCGATATCTTAAGCCTGGAGTCGAACGCACCTCGCCATTAGTTGGATCAGAATTTGCAATCCCATGACTGACAGTTTAGCAATCACTAGTAGATACTATTATCTAGACCACTCTCGTGGAGCTGCTGAATTCCGGAAATATAATATTTATATCTTTATTAATCACATGCACATTTATACCGCGAGGGGTTGAAGGCATATAGACAACAACCACAAACAATAAAATAAACACAATAGACAATAATTTAACTACAATTATGCAGGCGTAGAGTCCACCCTCCCCAGTTATATAGACTTTTTGACGAATGGAACTGTATACTGCAAAAATTTGTGGTAATGACAGAATTAATTTTAATCTGTTACTTTCATCATATTCATCAAATTCAGGACAGACACTTGCTATGCTTTCATTTAGTTTACATCGCAAAGTATGGTACTTTGGACATGTAAAGAAAAAATGATAATCATCTTCAACTACATTTAAATGGCAAAGTTTACATAACCTGTCTTCTATTTTAATTCTTGTATATCTTCCTCTTTCAACTTGAAGAAAATGGTCAGACACATGCATTTTACATAGAAGTTTTCTATTTTCAAAATCGTTATTAAGAATATAGTTATTGATTTCATATTTTGTCTTAATTTTACTATGTAAAAAGATTTTACTGCTGTCTGTAGTTGATTCTTGTTTTTCAAAAAATATGTTAATTAGATATAATGATTATTCTAATTGACGTTGCCAAGCCAGCCGTCTGACGTCTGTGACGTTGGAATTGAAATATCAATATTTTACCACTGATTTAGACTGAAATCGTTTGAAGCAGGTCATATTAAAATTCTAATATTGATGCATTTCGTCAATTTACGACTGATCTTTTGTGCTATAGGCTAAGGAGCAATACCCCCAAGACACTGAAGAACAAAATTACATGTCAGAATGAATAATAAAGTTTGGTAAATCCAAGTCCATCTAAGGACAGAGCTATGCAGAAGAGATACAAGTATTCTTGTTAGTTGTCGCAAAATTTATCATTTTCATAACGGTAATTTCACAAGATTTGCTTTTAAAAAGAAGCTGAGGTCATTCATTTGGCTTTTTGTAAAATATAAAATCATATTTCAACTAGTTTAGATTAATTGGAAATATGTTTTTATTTAGTTGTATACGATTGTCATTTTAATTTGCTTGGTACCTTTTTGTTTGTATGTAATAGTGCCTTCTTATTTTTTTCGTTTCGTTTTTATTTCATATTTTTTCATAGAATTTCTTTCTCTCACTTTTATTTCACTGTGTTGCACATGTACTAAGTATGGTAAAAGGAGTTAGATACATCATTTTTTTTTATATGTTATTTACGGAGGCGAATCACCATAAATATCAGTTTAACGCTAGTATCAAACTAGTAGCAATTGAGCTTGTGATACCCTCGGGGCTTTGGACTCCACCAGCAGCGGTTGAGACTTAATGATAATAAATATTCGGATACCACTTTTGATGTATTTGTTTCATAGGCCAATAACTCATTAGTGCACAAAATGAAGTGATTCGGAACAGAAGTCTTGCGTTTTGTGTAACCAACTGATTTGACTTATGGAGCCCCTGATTCTTTTATATAACTTTTGTCATTATCATTACGTGCATAAATGTTATAATTGAATTTAATTTGTGGTTTATGAGGTGCCCCAGGGTACACTTTATCGTTTTTTTTAATAATTATGTAGAAATTTAGAGATTATCTAGTGATAAGACTGCACCATATGAATGAAACTTTTCCCAAATAACCCGAGGCAAAGCAGAGATATCAGATTAATTCTTGAAAAATGTAAAACGCAGACGAAAATAATTATGTTGTGAGGAACAATAAGGATACCTCTTTCTGTATCAATATACTATTATATGAATTTTAACAGAATCGATATAATTTTCCAGTAAAAAAAATGTTTTATACATGTAAAATATACTTAATTAATTTATAAAATTTATATACACTATTTCAAATTTACAAAGCAATTCGAAACAGCCCCCATTTTGGACCTTACATAAATCGTTTGACCGATTTGTTGTTCAAAACAATTTTAAAATGCAAATTAATAACGAATGTCTGAATGAAACATTAATAAACGAAGCAATACTTTTTATTTGAACTTCTATGAAAAATTGTATCATGGTACATGTAGCTATACATTCATTGGGACCTCTTCGCAGCTCCGCCGAAAACAAAATTTATTACAGGAGATGGATTTACATTACTGGAATTATAAATAAAATCAGAATACTGGAATTGTATCGTATGTCTATAGTTCAAGACGATAAAATTACTGCCTTTTTTAAAATCCCATGATCCATATTTTTTATTTATTAATTTTTTTATTTATTTTTGTTGTGCTCAAAATTTTGTAAACTACTTTTTCAAATGACCTTTTCACCATGAAAATTACACACAGTTATATGTGATAGTTATATCTTGGAATATGCTAAATTAAAATTTCACTTTATTAAGAGTTTAAACTTTGTATTTCTCAAATTCCAAGACAATACTATAGTGTTACTAAATTGCTGATTCTGTATTGGCCCTTGTATTGATTCAAGGTTTCCTGAGGGCCAATACAGCTGACCGAAAACCAATACAGGGCCAATACAGATTTAGCAAGTTCGTAACACTTTTATTAAATAATCCAAACGGTCCTTACAACTGGTCCGTATGGCCAGTCCGTATGACAGGAAGTAGAAAGAGCTGGTCCGTATGGAATTCAATATTAACGCTGCTATTTAAAGGGACAATATGGAAAAACTTTTTTAACTGGGACAACCGGAAGTGGATGCAGAACGGGGAAATACAACTTTCAGTATTAGCCCTTTTTTAAAAGGGGCAATACGAGAAAACTTATTAACCTGACTGAACAGCCACATTGAACGTATGGTTAATATGAGTAGATCTTTTCAAATCCATATTGGTCATGCCGATTTTAGCATATTGAGGCTGATATAAACATATTATTTAATAATATAACTTAAGTATATACAAGTATAGAATAAGTACTTGTTAAAAATAAATATAGATTATCTCATGTCTTTTCCATATCTTCCCAAAAGCGCCAGTCGAGGGCAGATATGGGTTGAGAGATGAAATCAGGACAGATACATGTAGTATTGATTACTTATTGTATGACGTCATCATATACGCAGGGCAAGATATCGGTTATCTGCCCCTGGCAAGGATATCGATCGGAAAACCGTTCCCTTATTACATATGCACAACTACGTCTTTTCCTTATAAATATCTGATAAATAGAATGTCGTTCGGGTAACCTACGATTACTCAGTTCTTTTCCGAAACCAAACTGTTGACGTGAAAAAATCTAGTTCCCTATA
This sequence comes from Mytilisepta virgata, assembly GCA_028015205.1. Lineage (NCBI taxonomy): Eukaryota > Metazoa > Mollusca > Bivalvia > Mytilida > Mytilidae > Mytilisepta > Mytilisepta virgata. The sequence continues at coordinate 747,139 of JAPWFG010000041.1, read as the reverse complement.
AAATTAGTATCTCACTTTGGCAATTTCCTGAAGAGCAGATAACTTACCAATTTTTCTCATTCATGTTAGAAAGAAATTTGGGTCTCAAAGAAATTGATAAGATAGATATCCCTCCCCAACTTCGTATATATACTTGTCAACACTTTTTTAAAACTATATTGTAACAAAATGACTTAATTTTTTTGAAGATGATAGCCACTGAAAGTAAATATTATCCGGACTTGGGAAAGGAACATATTGAATGTGTTGGCGCTAGTCCTAAATATGTTTAAGAGTACACAACCCTTCTTCACTTATATAGTAGTCCATTTTTTTCCAGGTCATATTTCTCAAAATAATAATAATAATGATGATAATAAAGTAAACGAATTTAATATAATAAAATAACAATCCAAAGATAATAATATGAGATATAGTAAATTTATACTATGCCGTATATGACGCATTTCAAGGACTTACCTCTCATCAGCAGCATTAAAACCGAAACATTTGGAAGACCAAAAACCAAACTTATTTCAAACAAGTAGTACTCATAACCAAAAATACCGAAATAGGAAGCCAAATTTCAGCTAAGGAGATCTACCATGTGCAATACAAGTAATTTATTTTATCCAAAAAGTCATGACTTGAATAAGTATTTTATAATGCACTAAAACTATTATAATTTTTCACACGGCTTCGCTTTAAAACGGGAAATAGTTAACCATTGCTGTAAGCAGTTATTTGTGTATTGTGTTGCTTTGTAATTCAAATTTGAACATTTATGCTTTTACGTCATTCAGTTGTTCTAACGATTAAAAACCAATCACTCATTTCTGTTTTTCTCATGCACAACTTACATACCCGTTTAATTTTCTAAACGAGTCACGCAAGATAAATATTTATCTAATGGTTGAACCTAATAACCGATACGAAAGTAAAAAGTAAATCAGCCCATCACGGAATTATTTCATGTTCTTGTTGATTCCATGTTGATTTTTTAAATGGAGGAATCAAGCGTGTCTGTGATTAAGATAAACATTCTGATGTCCTGCTGAGTACTTATTGAAAATGATCAGAGAGAACACATTTAAGTTTTTTAAACAAGTATAAACGGTACTTAAGTACAGATTCTATTACGTTTGATATTAAATGTTGTGTAAACTTGGCTATTCTGTTAATAGGGGTGAAGTAGCAGTAATTTATATAAGTTTCTTCTAGACCCTATTTCAGAAACAGGGTAAAATATATTAATTTTTAGTCTCAGTAAATAGTACTTCCTTCTTAAAGGTTATCATATCTGCCCCGTGAAGTCCTCGGTTAAGATATGGGTTATCTGCCCAGGGCAAGGATATTGCTCGGATATCCGTTCGCTTAATGCATATAGAATTTCGTATGGGTTTTTCCGTATCATATCCCATATGAACCCCGATAAAGTCAGAGAACCACAGAAACGCGTGAGTCAGATGACAAACCTGATTAAGTCAGAACCAGAAACGCATGAGTCCTATGACAAACCTGATCAAGTCAATATCAGAAACGTGCGAGTCCGAGGACCAATCAAATAAAGTCAGAACCACAGAAACGCACGAGTCCGATGACAAACCGGATAAGGTCAGAATCAGAAACGTGCGAGTCCGAGGACCAATCAAATAAAGTCAGAACCACAGAAACGCACGAGTCCGATGACAAACCGGATAAGGTCAGAATCAGAAACGTGCGAGTCCGAGGACCAATCAAATAAAGTCAGAACCACAGAAACGCACGAGTCCGATGACAAACCGGATAAGGTCAGAACCAGAACGCATGAGTCCTGTGACAAACCTGATTAAGTGAATATCAGAAACGGGCGAGTCCAATGACCAATCAAATAAAGTCAGAACCACAGAAACGCACGAGTCCGATGACAAACCGGATAAGGTCAGAATCAGAAACGGGCGAGTCCGATGACAAACCTGATAAAGTCGGAATCAGAAACTCGTGACCTAATAAAATCACTATCAAAACGGCGAGTCCGATGACAGAACAGATAAAGTCAAAATCAGAAAAAAACAATTGCTGTCGTTCTACAAACGTATATATAGATTAATAAATACATGTAGTGGTGTTCAGTCCTCAAGGCAGAGTTAATCCTATATGTATTTCAGTTGCCCTTTTGGGGGCCTGCTCGAAATTTGGAAGACGGAGTAGAACATTTGGTATGCATCAAAATTGGTATCAAAAATTATATTTTTACACGGAGTCGATACCGTTGCTGGTGGACCCAAATTTCCCGATGGTATTACCATCGCAGTTCCTATTATTTTGATACTAGACCGAAATTGATCTTTAAACATTTACTGTTATAAAAATATAAAAATTTTGAAAAACTAAGGAGTTATCTCCCTCGTTCTTATCTCTGTCCTTAAATGGTTTTGGCTTTACCCCTGTTGGTCATTTTTACATTTTTTGAATTTAGACTTCAGCTTTTTGGATTATTATTTTGATATTCAACGTTATAGGCCTTGAGCACTAATGATAAGTCGTAAATACACGATATGTTTACATCTTTTACATTAAAATTGGTTAAAAAATTTATTTCTCCACCACATAACAGCTTTTATCATATCAATATGGTAATATATCGCGTTTTCAAATATTACCTCATGATGCGACAAAATCTTCTTTTGTATAAGAGTAGTTATGAAGAGTAAACCAGAAAAACAAGGATTCATTACGCACTTGTTTAGATTTTGACGCATTTTTCGATTGTGGAAAAAAAAAGTGAATGTTGGGAGAGCAAACTGTGAGGAAAAATATTGACCCTAATTTTATATTCAGCAATTTTTTTAAAATCAATTATTCACATATTGCACCTGCTCGCTATAGGTTAATTACTTATGTTTTACATTTGCCAGCTCTAAAATTTAGGTTAATTACTTATGTTATTTCTGTTAGACTGTTGAAACTAATTAGTCGCGTCGAAACCTTACATCGGAGAAACTTGTAAATTCCGGATTGTCATGTATACGACTCTACAGACTGTATGTTATTTCAAGGTTAAAACTTGCTGTAGTCGTCATGATAACTGATTAGCTGTTCTAAGATGTTAAGGTCACAAATACTTAAAAGGCTATGTTTCCCTTTCCCATATATTGGTTTATAGTAAGGGAGCCACCATTTGATTTTTATGGGGTCATGGAAGGAATTTGAAAAAAAAGGCAGGATGCAAAATTTGGTGAAAAAAAATGGCAGGACCAAAAATCCTCAGAAAGAAAAGGTAGGATGAAAAATGTAGTGAAAAAAGGCATGGACCCAGAAAAAAGGCAGGACAACACCAGGTAGTAAAAAAATGGCAGCCTCGAAGTTTTGCCGAAAGAAAAAGAACAAGACTCAAGATTATTGCCATGCCCTCCCCCCCCCCCCTCCCCCCCGCCATAAAAAATGAAATGGTTGCTCCCTACCACTTGAAATAAATTTTGATGCAGAGATGTGAATATTTCATGGATTTATGATAAGTTGTACTATGTTGAAAACTTAAAACAGTAGATTCAATAAATGCCAAATTAACCAAAGGGGTTAAGCTAAAACCACCTTAGGACACCGCTGTCGACGAGAAAGTTGGCCAAGATGGCCACCATGGCTGCGCATAATTTAACATGATATATCCAATGGGAAAATTCATGAAAAATCTTCTTTTCTGAAACCACTAGGCCATTTGAACCAGACTTGGCAACAATCGTCCTTAGTTTCAGAATTTTGTATGATTACCCTGGCCGTCAACCAAGATGGCAGCCACTGCCGAACTTAGTTTAACATAGGGCCCTATTGGAAAATTAATTAATTTAAACATCGTATAACTTTACTCTTAAAAATAAGATTTAACAATTGATTTAATCGGTGATATCAAGTACATATCAAGCTTTGTTTAAGAATAAAACCACAAAAAAAAAAAAAAATTCCCGGACGAAAATATTTTTGAAATATGACAGGGTCAGAAGTATTTATACTTTCATATATTACCCAGTTCATATCTATAAGTCTATCTATGTCGGAATATAGATGTCCATGATTCCTTTTATGCCATTTTTACCTAGATTTTTCGTTTTCCAATTTATTTATTTTTTTATACACTTTTCTAAATTTTCTATAGTAAAAAAGTCAAAACCAGTTAACAAACTAAAATTCTATCACAACAGTTTGTAATCGAATATTATCTTTTCTAAAAAGTTAAACTTTCGTAAATATGGGGCATTATATGTTTTATTCTATGAAAGGACTCTCAAAACCAATAAATCACTGACCACGAACAACAGCTTCCATTTGTACTTGATCATTTCCATATGATCAAATTGACGGATTCCTTTCTCAACGGACAATCTATGTGTATTTAGATCAATAAAATTTATTATATTATAACTGAGATTACTACACGTTATTAAAAAAGAGAGGTAAAACTAATGTATTTCTATGCAATATTATGATAACTCTCTTTTACTAGTATAATGTTATGCATATGTTATCAGAATTCTGTTAAAGTATTTTACTTTGTTTAATTTTATATTATCGTATAAACTGTTGTACAAATTTTATCAAAGTTATGTTGCATGATAGATTCCCTTTACCCATTCAAACTTTAACAGAATTCCGTTAACCGAATTCTGTTTGTATACGGATATCTTTTTAAGGATTCAAGGTTTACCAGAATTCTGTATATGGATTTCCTTTTATAAGAATTCAAATTTTAACAGAATTCTGTTAAAAGATCATATTCTGCTGAACTGCTTCGCAATGTTATCAGAATTCTGTTAAAAATCTTATACCCTTTTAAAATATAGACTTTAAAAGGTTCTTTTTATAAATATTATCAGAATTCTGATAGCCCTTGTAATTTATGAATTTTTTAACAGAATTCTGTTTGTTTATGGATTCCTTTACCTGGGATTCAAACTTTAACATATTTCTGTTAGTTTGCGGTTTTCTTTTTAAGAATACAAAGTTTAACAGAATTCTGTTAAAAAATCCTATTTTGCTGAACTGCTTTGCAGTGTTGTCAGAATTCTGTTAAAAAGCTTACCGGTTTAAATTTTTGTTTTTATAAATGTTATCAGAATTCTGTTAGTGGTTGCAGTTTATGATTTTTTAACAGAATTCTGTTTAAAAATCTTGTATTGCTGAATTTTCTATTTAAAAGAAATCTGGTAGCATTTACATTTTAAAAATTCATACTTTAAAAACATTATTTTATTAAAATCTGATCTTTTGAATTTGTAATAAAAATTCAATGCAAATGTCATCAAAATTTAGTTCCATATTACGTATTTTTATCACAATTCTAACTTTTTTACATTTCTATTTAACTGCAAGGCAAATGTTTTCAGAATTCTAGAAATATTATCAAAGACGTGTAACATTAGCATTTCGTATTTAACCGAATTCTGTTCAGACTGTAGCATATTAAACATCTACAGTATATACACAATTTAAATTTAAATGAAACACCGTAAAATCTGTTCAAATAATACTCAATCAAGCATTCACGATAATGATGTAATAAAAAAAACGTGAAGATAATCTTTTCCTATGACCTGATAATGAATAAAATAAAATAGAACAATACTTCGAGTGAAATTGAAAAATCAAAGAAATTGTTTGGATTTTGTTATGCTGTAACATACTATTATGCTCGACCCAAAAAAGTGTTGGGATAATTTTATAAATCACAAAAATATTAGACCTACCATAAAACCAGAATGAAATCCTTAAACCCTTTTTTATCGAAAAGTGGAAAAGTTGACATACTACTGGAAGCACTCGTCAAAATGAAAAGAAAAAATCTCCATTGAAATCGGATGAAAAAAATAAAATTTGATGTTTCCTCCAAATTTTCTAACTTTAACCCTTTTTGTCTCGGAAATAATAAAAGACAGAAAGAAATTGAAAGAGTACATATCTAGCATTGCTCCTTTCAGCCATGTTAACCCTCATATATCTCAAAAATCGTAAAAGGTAGAAAAAATCTGTTGATATACTACTAGAAGCACTCATCAAGGCGAATTACACGAGACAATCCCCATTCAAATTGGACGAACAATTAAGAAATACTTGTTTTAGTAGGTGTCATGCAAAGTGGCTACTAATTTTTGCTCCTTTAATTCCTTTTTATCTCTGCAACGACAATAGTTACACAAAAAAACGACTGGAGGAAAAAATCATCAAGATCGGATAAGAAATAAGAAAGTATTTAAAATTAAGGTGTGTCCTTTTTTTCGACCCTTGTATCTTTAAAGGGATAAGAGAGTGAAATCCGTTTACATTAAGAAACATTAATTATAGATAAAAAATCATAAAAATCGGATACACCAAAATTATCAAAAGACCTAAATGACTCCCAGATAAACCAGGAGGGACCAGATTTCAAAAAATCAATCCAAACCTGTATTTCTTGTTTCAGAGATAACAAAATCGGGCGCAATTGTTGAAAGAATCGTTATCAACGTAATTATCAAAGTGAAATAAGCTTATGAATATAAATTTTAAGTTTTTGCATATTACAATTACTAACAAAGTGTAATAAACTGTATCACAAAATACTGAAATAAATTGATGCATTGTATGGCCATTTCGTTGACTGAAAATGATAGAAAACCGGTTAAAGATGTTAACGTCATCGACGCAGACAATAAACGTTATTCTAAACAATTTAATTAAGAACTGAAATATCTCCGCACATCAATCCTTGATATAATTTTTTTACTGTGATTGGTGAAGACACAATTCCACTTTAGTAACTTTCTCAAATTTAAGTAAAGGGAGCAAGGGCGAATTTAAAAAGGCATAAATGAATATCAACCGGGATTAAAATACGATTGATTTAAAAAAAAATTCCAGGGTCAATTACAAGAAGAGTTTAAGCAAAATTTCGTATAAGGTCTTATGTTAAAAAACGTTCTGCTTTGGTGACCATCTTGGATATTTTCGATTGGATAAAATTCTGAAAAAAGAATTAAAAGACCGTCGCTCCTAATTTTGATTACAGTTATAAATTAGTGGTTTCAGAGAAGATAATTGAAATATAATATTCCATATTCTGGAAATTCTCTTGGTAAACCGTTGTTATAGATCAACTGGAACACACGTAATCTGTAATTGCTTACTCAAGTATAATACTTACACATAATATTTAGAGTATATAAACGTCTGCTAGAAATTTACAGAGATAGCCATAAAAAGCTGTCCCCCCTATTCTTTATTATGATCTTTAATAGCGTGGTCGTGTTGATTGGTTTGTGACCCCATCCGATACAAATTTAAAACTTAAAACCCTGAGGAAAATGTGGTCATGTTTGTTCAAAATTTTAACGAACAATCATTTTGATAGCAATACCTCAAACCGTCCTATCTGCAAGGTGAGGTAATAAAAACTCAAAATTTAATGATAATGTATTACAATTATGAGCTCTTGGATGATACAATTATGTAGAATTTTGAAACGACAAAATGATTAGCATATTTCCCCTGCAATTATTTCAATTCTATGGTCAATTTGAAAAAGTAGACCAATGTCTTTCAAAATCTCACTGGGAGATGCCTTCTCTTAATATTTGCCAATTCTATTCCTCTATATACGACACTTGCTGGTTGCAAATTTAAACTTATTGATGATACAAAATAACATTTTGTCTGTAACATAAAAATCCATTAGATTCAATCGTTTAGGATAAAGGGTTGGTAATGATTACGAGTGAAACAAAATGGAGGGGGACGTGGTCCTATTCCTTAATAAACCCTTAGCTCATAAGATATTTTTCAACATCCTGTTTAATCTTATTTACTCATATTTCATCTATCTTAATATTGTTTTCTATTATGGTACAAACAAAATTTGTTATAACACAACTTGAGTCAATTGTTTGTACATCTTTAAAATTTAAGATTAAAGAGTCCGTCTTTTGTTTCAGTAGGAACTTTTTGTCTTTAATGATCCCAAGACATTTTTTGGAAAATATGTAATCTGTGTCTTTCTGTGTAGCCAGATATATCTTGTCATTCCAGTCAATTACTGCAACTGATGATTCTGTTTGCTGGACTTGTAACTAGAAACAATGCAATTAATATTAATAAAACCTAAAACTACAAACGAACTCTTACTTTACTTTTGTTTTGGTGGGCAACCCGTATTAGGGTGTGGATATACTAGGACTTGTTTGAAAAGAAATACAAGTTTGAAATGTGTAATGAAGAGAAATGTTTTTTTTTATTGAATTGCGTATAAAAACGCACCAGATGAATATATCAAGTTCAGAGATGCTGCGGACAAAAATAATAATAAAAAAAAATAACATAAAATGGTTGCTCCCTACAAATAATTTGAGAGTCTTTGCTAGTTTTACATTTAAAACGAGCACATTCTTACCCTGCTATTTAAATTATGTACCGTCCAGCCTAATGTTGTATTTCTAGCAAGCGGTCACCTTGTTGGTAATCATACTGTATTGGTTGTTATAGTGTGTTTTATACAGAATGTCAGGATAGATAAGGGGATGATTGGGTACCAATAAAACCGGTTTATCCCTACCATTGTTCAGTGTCTGTACCAAGTCAGACTATCCTGACTGTCTGTTTTGTGATTTTTTGTGATTTTTTGGCCCGGAGTTCTGTTATTTGGGTTGCCTTGATTGATTGGCATGTCTTTGTTGACCTTTCGTGTTATCCATTTGGTCGTTTGTTTATAAACCAGATTAATTATTCAGCTATACAAATGTTGATGCAAAATATGTGCACATATCGTCGATTACTACTCATCCATCGAGCTAAAATGCCTAAATAATAGCCCAAAACATTGATGACTACGGCCAAAATCATCTAAGGACAGAGTTATACACGAAAGAGATAATCCATTTTGTAACTTAATCAAACTGAACTTGAAGATTTACAACATACCATTTTATCTAATATAGGATCCTCAGTTTTGTCGTTGTTTTCTAATTATACAGGAAAAGGCAAACACTATCCTGTAATTTAAATTTGAACAACATATATTTTAAATTTTATCTCAACTTATATATTTGATAAGAGCTTCTTCTAACAAAATTGATTTATATTAAATAAGAAAGTTTCATTTATACATGTTTTTGGTCAATTAAATAGAATAAAAACCATTCATCAATAATGTTGTCAATTATCATAAGAGAAATACAAAGAATCTATGAAAAAATATTTTAGCAGTTTGATTTATAAAGTTTTAAGAGGAAAGATTCTTAATGGACACGCGAGTGTAACTTTTTTATTTTCCACTATACAGACCTGCAACAGATTGTAAGTCTGTATCAGATTTCATTATTAGTGAAGTAGAAAAATGTATGTTATATCCAACGGAAAGCCGTAATAATTTCCCATGTGTTTCCAAATCTCAATGAAACTCTGTACTTGTCAAGCCGAAGGTTAAAGCAATAAATGACAACTCTTATCCAACAAATATTATGATAAAACAAATTCATGAAAAAATTAAAACAATTAGTTGAGCAAAAGATAACTCAATAATTCAGTGATGAACATTGATGAATAAATATGTCGAATTATCATAAAAATTCATTTTATAGAATTTGTTGATTTTCAAAAAACAAATCTGTTTCAAAATGGATTTATACCGTTTAAAATTATAAAGTTGTAGATAAAATATTAACTTTAGTATTGTAGAAAAGTGATACGATAGCTGTAATAAATGGTTTCTGTACAGTATGTATTGTCATTACCACCATATAAAGTATGTCCCAAGTCAACTTGGCTAGGGAGAGTAATGTTGGTGTTTTATTTCACTCTACCACACGAGGTGTTAGATACCAATTACGTGTATACTGCCAAGTTAATAATCTCGAGTTGCTAGCGACTTCGGCATCTTGTCACTTATCAAATATTCCTTTTACTTCTAATTTCGTATGATTTATTACTGGATTATAAAGTATTTCAAAATCTAAATTTCGCTTTTTGCATTTTTTTTTTTTTTTTTTTTTTTGTAGAAAGCTCAAAGTTTTAGTTATACAGAAAAGTTCAATGCCTATGATATACTTATGAAATACTTTATAAAAACAAAAATAAAATATTAATTTCCCTCAACCAAGTACATTACATACCTCAAATTTTGTCAGTATATCTATTTTGCGGACCTGCGGGTCTGCGGGCATGTGGGTCAATTATTCAAGAAAACTGATAGAACCACACTTTTCCGTATAATTTTAGATGTAATATCTTTCAAGTTAAAATGATGTGTTCTTTACTTCTGATCGTATCAGTCTCAACAAACCAAAAGTGTCACTTGCACACTTAAGAAATCTTTATGCAATAAAACAGCTACAGTGTGTACATGGGCTATTTGGAATGTGTTTCATACATATGATAAGAAGGTAGCACAATGCAAAATTAAAAATTTTTGATCTTAAATTATTTATTGATTTAGAAGTCCTTTCCAGTACACATGAATTTAAATAGTAATTAATTGTATCGCTGATTTAAACATGTAAAATGTAAAACTATCTACATGGATCCCCCGCACTTCAAATGAAGTTCAAAGTTGAAAGTAATCCTCAATTTGAAGATAAACTGATAACCAGGAATTAATGTTTTCTGTCATCGATATATCCGTTACGAAGGTTAATTAATTTTACGTTTGGGATTCGAATGTGTTATTAATGACATCACAAATAGGATATTTCGATGATTTATTTAATTCAGATCCAGTTGTTTCCAAACTGCACCGTAATGCGAAACATAGAACAAATTGCTTTACACTATTAAAAATAGCGTACCATGTTGAAACAAGTATATACACAAACAAGTGAACATGCATAAAATCGAGAATTCGAGAAAAAGGGGAACTAACCAACATCTAGGAGATGTAGTTAATATTGTATTTATTGTGACTGCATGACAACAAAATTTTGACATCAAATATAATTTAATAAAAAAAGTAAATATTTCTTTTTTCAAATCATTTGAATACCAAAAATACTCTGTCAAACGCCAAATGCGAGAACGTTGATCATAATGGCAAGTGGGAGTTGGGAAATCACTTAATCTTATAGTATTATTGCATAAGTATTTCCATATTGGCTGAGATATTGGTCCGAGGCAAGCCATATTGGACTGAGGCGAAGCCGAAGTCCAATATGGGTAGCCAAGGGCCAATAACTGAGCCAATATGAAAATCCTTGCGCAATTACACCTTTATTGACTAACCAGTCTAATATGTGATATTGACTAGTTCAATATGATCCTTTAATGCCTAACCAGTCCAATATGGCACATTGACTAGTCAACACGGAATATTGGACGGGTATGTGTCGTATTGGCGTATTTTGACATTTTATATTGTATTGACAGGTTTTATTATATTTAGGCTTATATTCAATTGTTAGTCAATAAGGAATATATGGACAAATAGTGCATGTAGAATGGGTTGGGCTTCTTCCCGTATAACTAAATCATTTGTTCAAATATTACGTAGTTATCGGAATAGGTCGAAAGCAAACACTATCTAACTTCTTAATCGCCGCTTCAAACTCATAAATCACAAAATAAATGTTTCAATTCAGTCTATATAACTGATTTCAAATATTGAGCAGTTACATGTATTGGGAGCATTAAATTTGCAGCCTTGTGGGATTGAGTGGCAGTGGCGGATCCACTGGGGGGGGGGGGGGCGTCGTAGAGTGCGTACGCCTCCTTTCACCCCGCCCCCCCCCCATTTTTATTTATCGATAAAATCGTTAACCCTACCCCCTTGCTCTGCACGCCGTTACATATTTTACCCCCCCCCCCCCCCCCCCATATTTTAAAAAAGGCCCGGATCCGCCCCTATGGTGTTACATTTGTGAACTTCTTTATTACATTTGCGAGCAATATTTTACAGAAAGTTATTATTCAAAAAACTTTAAAATAAGAATTACGATAATAACATTTTCGCTGTCAATCAACTCTCAAGAAAACAGGGGATCTTTCTTTGAGATGCACTTTAAAGAATTGCAAAGCACGTGTAGTGAAACTGGTCCATTGATCAGCCGATGTCACGGACTTTGTTTCTGACTAACGGAAGGGGCAAAACAGGTAAATAGTTGAAAAATGCACAAATGTTATATATTAAAAGTGGACAAATGTAATAAAAAAACTTGAACATATGTAATAAAAAACGTGTGCAAATGTAATGCACCGCATGTAACGACTCATTAACTACTATAAATACCTTTTAAAAACATTCCTAGTTCTCTTCCATCAGTGATAATCCAAACTCCAGATGGATTTTTCGCCACACCCCACCATATGAACCCCATTTGTTGTTTCATATTCTCATATTTTGTATCCCCTAAAACAGAAAACATAACGTTATTACGGAATTTGTTCTGTCGAATATAATTATACACTAATTATAAAACAAACAACCAACAAGAAAATGAAAATTTGAACCGTCATTATTGTAAGAGATGAACCATATGATTTTTATAGGTAGGATAAATTTCAAAAATTTACAGGATCAATATATAATGATTCAAATTGAAGGCTCTCCGTGTGTATTCAGAAGCCTTAATTATGTCTTTAAATTTGCGAAAAAAAAATTGATTTTAAGAAAATAATAATAAAAAAAACAACAAACACACAAAAAACAAGAATAATCTTAATGTCCGTGTTGCGCAATATATTCTAAATAAGATTTATACAGGAAAATTATGTAATCAAAAAGTGAAATTAGGAAACTTTTTTGTTTTCGTTCCGTTTGTTATTCTGCTTCTTCTTGTTATTATTTTTATTCTTCCGTCTTTCTTAGCAGTCTTGAAATTATCAGGGCCGTAGCTCGGATAATGTATGGAGGATTTTCATGAAACTTCACAGGCCATGTGGAGGTTGGCCTAATGGTGTCAAATTTACAGTAGGTACCGGGGGAGGGGGCTTGCTCCACCCTCTCAATCCCCCCCCCCCCCAAAAAAAAAAAAAAACTTCAAAACTTCAAAGAACTTGGAAATGTTTCCTATAACTATATATATATTCTTAGTCATTATGAGAAGATACATTCAATGATGTATATTGGGGGTCCATGGGGCCATATGTATGACCCACCCTCTTAAAATAGATTTATATTTGTTACTTTGAAACCTTTGAGATCCCGAGCCTTTGTATATATATTCATAATCCTTATGGAAATATACATTCATCGATGTATATATGGAGTCCCTAGGGTCATGCCCTGTCCCTCAAAATTGTAATTTTGAAAATCATGTGATCCCCAGGCTATAAGCATATATATTCTTACTCCTTATGGGGAGATGTATTCAATGACGTAAAATGGGGGGGGGGGGCTAGGAGGTATGCCCCACCCCTTCAAAATAGTTTGTCTTTGTTGCTATGAAACATTTGAGATGCCCTCACAATTACCATATATATTCTTTTTTCCTTATTCATCGTTGTATATGGAGGGTCTCTAGGGGTATGCCTCTCCCCTCAAAATAATAACTTTGAAACCCTTGAGATCCCCACCCTAAAACCATATATATTCTTACTCCTTATGGGATGATATATTTATTGATGTAAGGGAGGGTCCCTACGGATATGCCACCCCCTCCGAAAATAGATTTGTTATGAAACACCTGCTCTTCTCTATAACCATATAGTTCTTATTTCTAATGGAAAGATGCATTCATTGATGTATATGCGGGTCTTTAGGGGTATGCCCCACCCCTTCCAAATATATTTTTCTTTGGAAATTTGGAAACCCTTCAGATCCCAACTCCTTATAATAAGATGCATTCATAGATGTATTTTTTTTGGGGGGGGGGGTCATTGAACATTTCCTTTTACAGTAGCTTATGAAGGAACTTCGTTTGGGAAACTTTGCGCTTGGCCAACACAATACTTACTTGATTCAATATATTTTGTACGCAATTTGATTGGCTTTTCGAATTCAAGATGTCATATAGTTTAAGTAATTTGGTTTTTTTTCCCGGTTTTTTTTATACAAAATATATTATTGATAGACAAACATCTAACGAGATCAATATTATAATTTAGTTCTTACCTTCAGAAGCACTCAAATGGACAATGTCATCGACTTCTTTAAAATCATACACATCGCAGCCCCCAGAATCCATGATCTAAATAGTTTTAAATTTTGCGACCAATGAAAGTAGTATATTCAAAGCGCGAAGGAACGTTCGTAATTTTTGCGCTTGAACTGAAAATTCTGAACTTAGGAATGATACGTCTTATTTAAAATGTCGTCAATATAAGTAGTATAAGTTTTACTTTATTCTATGGAAACTTATAAATAAAGAACTGACATTTTAATTTGGAAAAGTGTTATTATCATTTAAGATGTTTTCTATGTACGATTTTTTTGCTTCTACTGGAAAAGGATCAAATCTTGGATGGTAAGTGCCTAGTTATCTAATTGTAACATTAGTAAAATTAATTTGTTTATTTCATTTATTTTTTTTAGATTTTGATGGTTTTTTTTTTTTGGAAACGTAAAAGCAAAGTAAACATAATAGTGTTAAAATCGAAAATAACAAGGTTTGAACACATATAGACGTATTTTAAAGGATTTTTCGTATCAGTATAAAAGTAATTCGTTTAAGGGTTCTTTTTAATTCTCTTTATTTTTTGTTTCCATTCATAATTTTAAAAGTTCAATTTAAAATTTACAATCGCTTGTATTTTAAATTAGAATTTCCCCGGGCCTTGTTTTTCTTATAGGTATCTCATAATGATCTTATAAGCGTACACTCCAGATTAAGCATGTTAATAAGAATTTAAATTAATATGAATCCTTGTATCCAAAAAAAGGCACCACCCATCCCCCTTCCGAATCAATTACTTCATTACACACAAAAAAAAAACACTGGGGTTACGGAATATTGTGAATTATATAACTGGAGATTTGTGTATTCAAACATGTAACTAGCGATTTTTTTTATTTTAATTTTTTTATTTGATCAGACTTATATTTGGTGTATAAAAGTTGATTAAGAATTTTTTAATGACTGATTATTTGTAATCTATAAATATATAAATTATGATAAATTCATATTTCAATCAATCAGTTCAATAGTTTATAAATAAAAAAAGATGAAAATTACAAATAATAAAGTGACAAACTAATAAAATTTTAAGTGTAGAATATATAACTAAATTATCGTGTTTTATAAAAAAAAATAAATGGTAAAAAAGTTGAAGTTAAATAAATAAAAATGATAATGTTCCTCTCAAAGAAAATGTTCTGAAACGAAGAAAATAATTTAAAATGCTTACCAATAAAATGTCTGTTATGCCAACCGTCAAACGTATATCGCTGTAGATAATTTCCAAAAACAATCTGCTCGCACCTTGTTTCTACTTGAGAGTAGAGCGTGCGCGTTGCGTTTGAAATTCTTTCTTCATTTTTCTGACACATTAAGGCAATAAAATATACAAGAATCGGAACAATTAATTTGTTTGACACGCATGGCATAATTAAGTACCAGATAATTTCTATTCCAAATTACACACATGGATAACTGACAGATACTTAACACAGTTTCAATATAACATTGTTCAAAACGGTTTTGCTTATGAATTAAAAGTATTTTTTACTAATATCACCACGTATTTGAGCTTATATGAAAAAATGTGTTCATAGAATATAAAATAGTAGTTTTGGTGATATCAAAAATAAATTAAAAAAAAAGTTAAAAATATACATTATTGTCATTTCAACAGAGGAGAATTTCCATGCTGTTTGTGTTCTTTTTCGCATATATTTAAATGTCACTTTTCTGAAAAAATACCTCTCCCGTTAGCCAGGTTCATACATTTTTCCCCTGCTCACCACGGGGAGGTAACATCAAATTGAAGCAAGTTATTTTCTGTGGAATTTTGCAGTACAAATTCACAAGAATATCAACAAGATATGAAGATGAAAAAATAATGAAAAAGAACGAGTATTACAAATGTTTGTGTTATAATATGAATTTTTGTGAAAATTTCAGGGAATCTTCAATAAACATTGCACCAGTTGTAATATTTTTCAACAGAATGGTTTTTGGCGTTTTCCACAGACAAATATGGACTTTACCATTTCTTTATAATATGGTAATGTCCTGTCGTCAACTCCTCTTAAAACCAGTGAATAGATTTCTGTGAAACTATCAGGAAATCTGTACATTGCCATCGCGCACCAGCTATTTTTTTTTATCAAATTGATTTTGAATGTTTCCAATTAACAAACTTTTTGGATTGTTGTTTTGGTTTTTTTTTCAATTTTTAAGGCCTTGAGCACAACTGATGAGACAAAACGTGGTCATTTGGGCAACAAAATTGATATCAAAGAATGTTATTCTTTATATTATTGTAGCCATAGTTCTTGTGGTTTTATTTTATCGCAGCATACATGCATAAAACTACAATTACACCGAATATTATTCAATTTTATTTTCTTACCGACCCAAATATACATCACGGATAAGCTTTCGTTATTCCGCAAAATCTTGCAATTTCTGTTACAAAAATAGAGTACTCGGTGGCTTGTCATATTTGTATTCATTGTATACATCCGACAATTTTGGGGAAAACGCCCGCATATAAAAACTTCTTTTTATACGCTATCTTGAGTCAGAAATATAAATCCATGTATTTAATTTTCAATGCACAATCATAGAGTTATTACTGCATACAGTAAATGTATATTGTTACCGTGGTTTTGAAATACATGTAATAAATTTTATTTTAAAGTGCGTAAGAAGCATCTTCAGCTTTCTTCAAAATCTAAAAATCTCCATCATAGCGGAATTATTTATCAACAAACTATTAGCTCCATATACTTATTTCTCATTACTTTATGCACTCATAAAAGACGAGTAATAGTTATATCTTACATTTTGGCAATAAAATATTGAATTGAATTAATACAATTATTCCAAAATCGATTATTATACAAAATAAGGAAGTTGTCTAGTTACCCCTTATTTAGCGTGGAAAAGGGGGGGGGGGGGGGGGGGGTGGGGGAGCTCGGTGGCCGAGTGGTCTAGATAGTTCGTCATGGCTAGACTGTCAACACTAAGAATCTCACTTGTAGCGGGGTGTGTTCAACTCCGATCTTAATTGACAAGTATTGCCAATTTTCCTCCCGAAGGTCGGTGGTTCTCTCCGCTTACTCCGGCTTCCTTCACCAATACAAACTAGCCGCCGCGAAATAGTCAGATGTGCTGAAAACGGCGTAAAACGCCAACGTCAGTTCTCCGATACCAAGCGACCTACAATTATTACTTGCTGTAAGATAAAATGCGGTTTATAAGGATTACAAACTTGCAAAGTTCACAGAAGATCGAATATCATGGTGGAATTCCTTTCTTGAAAATCCAGCTCCTGAAGAAAGAAACGAGGACATTATTTGGCCGTTAGATCACTTAAATGCATGTACATTACCCGACATTACGAGATTCAGCATTAGGAGAAAGGAAAAGGAACTTGTACAGAAGTATCTAGACAAAAGAAATGACTTCAAGCAGGTAAATCTTTTTGAATTATGGAATAGCGCAATTATTAAGAAACCCTCAGTATTTACATTAAACATGGAAAACACGTATTCTGTGCCCGATAGACGCGAGAGGCATCTTAATGATTTTTTTTCGATTAGGCTGCGTAATACAAATGCATCACGGTATATTCTAAATGCAAAGTTAAAATCGGATGCTCTTATGTTGGGAGATAACATGCACTTTGCAATTTGAAAATAAAAAAAATTTTTTTTTCGAAAGGTATGTCTGTAGATCACGTTTTGAAAATCTCCTGATGTTAAAAAAAATCGGATTCTTAATATACTCTCACTGACCATATATAACCGGAATGTATAGTCAACACTTTTTGGTTGCTTAAAACAACTTGCGGTATAGAATAGAATATGTGTTCATTTTGTCGGAAGAATAAAATTCATCCGGACAAGGCTTAGAAATGCGCGGATTGCCGAGCTTTTCTCATCTGTTTCATTCCGAGTTGATTACATTTTATATCAAGAGACAATGTACACATATTCTGTTTATCCTAAAACATCCTAAACATTAAGTCTGGCAAAAATCACTGGAAAACAGCGACTTTCTGCATAAAGCAAGCACAAAATCGTAGCATTTCACAACGTCACAAGTGACAAGTAAAATTCTAAGTTTATGTACTGTTGCGCCACAATAAAAGTGATATGCAGTCAGTGACCGTATTACAACCTAATATACAGTCAATGCATTTTGGCTGCCGCCATATAGCCGAATTGCAGGATAAAAGAAAATACTGGTTGGATTGGTTTTTGTCGTCACTTTGCGTCCGCCGTCGTCCGTCCGTCCGTTAACTTTTCACATTTCAATCTTATTCTAAAGAAACCACTCAACCAAATGGAACCAAACTTGGCAACAATGTTCCTGGGAAGTTCCTTTTCAGAATTTGTAATTTGGTTCTGATAGAATATTCAATATGGCTGATAGGTCCAATAATGTGTTCTGATTGGCTGAAATTTAAAAAATCTTCTTGTCAGAAAACACAAGGCCAAATGAGATTCTACTTTGCAGGAATGTTCCTTAGATTGTCCTCTACTAAATTTGTAATTTTGGTGCCCATTGGAAATCCAAGATTGCCGCCACCATTGGACATAATTAACCTAGGATCTTATGGGAAATACATACAAACAACCGTTTGACAGATTAAATTGATAATATGCCTGAATGATTGTATGATAATCCTGTACAAAATTTATAATCTTGATGCCGATCAAGATGCTGGATATCCAAGATGGCTACCACAGGACCCAATAGGGGGAAAATGCAGTTTCAAATAAGTGATAGACCTAAAATATATGATTTCTAGTTTTAGGTCAAAAGTAAAATATCAAGGTTACTTTGGCAATTTTGCATTAAGCAGCTTTTTAAATGGCCTAATAGAGCCACGTGAGTGATTCAGGCTCAGGTGAGCTCTAGTTTTATAAACCCTGTCACTCTTTATGCGTTAATATGTTGATAACATTTCACAGGTATTTACGACGCAACACCTGGTGCTACGAGAGGAACTCATGCGGACAGAAGACGATATATACGACAGGAGAAAATATTGTCAGCTATCGGACACTATAGCTATTTTGGGTGAAGTGGTGCAATGCAGCAATGACACTGTTGAAATAAATTTAATGCAGAAAAATGGAACAACATTCATTCCCACCACTGCACAGAGAAAATGACAATGAATATTACTGATTGTCTACCAGGATCATTCAAACACACAATTGACAGACATTCACCACTGAGTATAAGAAACAGATTAAAAGATTATGGATTAAGGTTACATTGTTAGAACTTGGCCGTATAAATGACCATTTATTAAGAAGGTCAATGTTATAGCATGAATATATATATATATATATATATATAAGTCTGATTTTTATACGACCGCAAAAAAAAACTGCGTTCGTATAATGGTATGAGTTTGTCGTCCGCATCGTTTGAAGACATTTATGTTTCTGTTTAAACCATTTACACGTACTCTTATTCTATTGAAAATTTCCTTCTCCTTCAATGCCAACCCACTCCATTAGGATAAACGGTTTGGGAGTAATTTTTGGGAAACAGGCCCAATTGGTATCAATAAATTTAATTTTGATAATTTGTGTGTTATTCTTATATATTTGATTTTTATGAAGTTTGTTTTAAATCACGTACCTAGCTAAAAAAGTTAAAAAAATATTTAACATCCGTTTCTCACGTCAATTTCTAACACTCTTACCGTTTTAGATGTACAAAAAAGTCATTTTTTAAGCTTGGTTAAGCGTTTGCGTTTAGGTCCATTCTCAGAAACCGATTGAGATATATCAATGATATTATCAATCTAATTAAAAACCGATCTCTCATCGCTCCCGTTTTCTGATATGTCGCGTGGGAGATCTAACGAAATCCGCTTTGAGGTCACATGTGAGTGAACTGGAACTTATGAATTTATAATGAAATGCAAATGAGTTGACTTCCTATCAGTAAGCCAATCAAAAAAGTTTATGAATTCTGGGGACTGACGATTTCTTCGTAATCAACTTACAAGATCGCGTAAGCTGCAATTTCATAGGTCGAACAGGACACACCTACGAGGTCACTCACATGTGACCTCAAAGCGGATTTCGTTAGATCTACCACGCGACATATCAGAAAACGGGAGCGATGAGAGATCGGTTTTTAATTAGATTGTGATATTATACCACTACAATCACCCCCCCCCCCCCCTCCCTGAAAATTAACACTGATGAACAACATTTGAGTCATTTTGACCTACATTTAATGAATAAGTGACTCTGATAAGTTTTGTTTTTAGTTTCATATCCTAGGAATCCATGGTGTTATATCAATGTTACTTCACCACAATAATTGTTTAATATTATATATATATATTTTATTTATTATAGTGTCACATATCAGATTAACAATAAATATTACAAATTAAACTTTATATACAGCTCATACATTAAAACAATAACCTTACATAATACATTACATAAAATAGAGAAAATAAATCTGATACCCGGCCAGTATGACCTACGAGACACTTGTCAAGATATTGAATCCATAAAATGTAACATATGTAATCTTAAAAAAGAAAGAACAGGGAAAAATAAATAAAAATAGATAAAAATAAAACAATAAAAAAGAGACAGAACATGGGATTTTAATAAGAGCAAAATATTAAAAATAATCTGCATGGCCTATTCTAATATCAAATATAATCTTGAAGAACGAAAAGAAATAAAATAAAAAATAATAGTAAAAGTGATAAAAAAAAATGAAAATAAATAAATAAATAATAATAACAATGATAAAAACAGTGAAAATAAATAAATAAATAAATAGATAAATAAAAGT
This sequence comes from Mytilisepta virgata, assembly GCA_028015205.1. Classification (NCBI taxonomy): domain Eukaryota; kingdom Metazoa; phylum Mollusca; class Bivalvia; order Mytilida; family Mytilidae; genus Mytilisepta; species Mytilisepta virgata. Next base: position 726,281 of record JAPWFG010000041.1, on the reverse strand, counting down.
AAATAAAGGAAAAATTAAATCAACGATAAAATTTAACTTCAATCTAAAATTGGGAAAAAAAAAAAAAAAAAAAAAAAAAAAAAATATTCATATGATAATACAAAAACCATAAAAATTATCTGGCTAATAAGGCACGGCGTCTTCTTAGCATATTGAATAATAAAATACCAAGACTATACTGTAGTTCACAATTTTGCAGAATAAAAGTAAATTTCTCAACAGTAGACATAAACACGAATGTAGGTTCTATTATCAAGGCATTGTCCATCAAAGTTGATCTAAGGTCACTATATATATCACAGTTTATCAAAAAGTGAATTTCATCTTCGACTTCGTGTTGACAGAATGGACAAGTTCTTTGGTATAATGGAGTTGTTGGCTTGTTATAACGTCCCGTTTCGACGGTAAGCGGTAAAGTCCCACATCTAAGTTTCGCTATACAACTTCGAAGGTGGCGCGGTAAAGAGTTTGACACATAATGTTCAGGAATAAGGTCCTTTTTAACACGTCTATAAAGTCTGAGTTTATTTCCACTGATATTATTATTGTCATTCCACAGTTTGGTGAACCAGGTTTGTTCGTCAAGCACACGTAATTTCGATTTGACATTGTTCATAATTATCTGCTTACTCAGCCCACTCGACAATACACGATCAAGAGAATAGTCATTTAACAATTTAAAAACCATACTGTCCCAAGATCGGCGTTTCCTTTTGGACCAAACATTAATCCTATGTAGTAGACGAGTATCATCAATAGTAGTCAATTTATAATAATATCGTATAACTTCAAGTCTCTGTTTGGTGATACAAGATATCCACCCTAATTCACCGTGCACTGCAATGTTACTAGTGTTTTTTGGTACACCTAGGAATAATTTTGCTGCTCTGTTTTGAACATGATTAATTAGTCTGTGTTCGGTAAGTCCCCATATCGACGCACCATATAGTAGTATAGGTTGCACTAGACTTTCATACAATTTTGTAAACACATGATAGTTCATACCACCACAGCTGTAAAACTTCGTAGTCAGACATCCTAGCGCACGACTGGCTGATTTTGACAGTTCTCTAACCGCTTTATCCCATGTTACATGTTCATTGAACCACAAGCCAAGATATTTATAGGAATCAACGTAACTGACAGTTTTATCGCCACACTTGAAACAAAATGGAGAACGTTCAGCAGATACCGGTCTGAAATGCACAATCTTTGACTTATCACAGTTTATACTAAGACGCCATTTATAACACCAGTCATTAACACAATTTAGCATACACTGTAAATCTTTTTCCGATGGCGCAAGTAAAACTATATCATCTGCATATAGCAAAATACTAACATTAATAGCGTCAACATTAATACCCTTGTTTAGTGCCTTTATATCTGTAGCCAGATCATTTATATAAATAGCAAAAAGTGTAGGGGATATCAAACAACCTTGTTTTACACCACTATGAACAGGAAACATAGATGTAAGTTTGTTATTCACACGAACACTACAAGCGGTTTTATCATACAATGATTTAACAGCATTCAATATTTTACCATCAATACCATATCTTATAAGTTTATACCATAGGCAATCCCTATTGACGTTATCGAACGCCTTTTTAAGGTCAATAAAACATGAAAAAGTGGACAAACGTGATAACTTTCTGTCATTCACAATAGAATGTAAACTGTATATATGGTCTAAACATCCACGTTTTCTGCGGAAACCACACTGTTCATCTACTAGCACTTCAGAGTCTTCTAACCATTCCCCGAATCGGCGATTAAGAATGTCACAGTATACTTTACAAGGAACAGATAATAGTGTTATTCCACGATAGGATAAGGGCACTCTGGGATCAGTACTATTTGGTTTAACAATTGGATTAATGATGCCTTGTTTCCATTGTTCCGGTGAAACACCATTTTCGAAGCAGAATATTATTATCTCGTGTAGCATGTTCTCAAAGCATTTCTCCAACAGTTGGGTCAGTATGACCCACATTTCATGCATGAGTGACTAGGCTTAAGTTTGTGTGTTGAGGGCCATTTCTCTGAAACCTCTTGAGAAATATCAATGATATTAGACCTATGCATTCATCTTATATAATACAACAAAAGTCAGCAATATTTGAATGACAATGACCTATATTTTACGTAGTGACTTTATTAAAATTTTTGCATTTAGGTATATTTTTAAAGAACACATGGTAGGATATTGATGATATTTCAAAACCGCATTCCCCTGATATAGTATGACACAAGTAGGAAAAATTTGAGTCACCATGGACTACATTTCATGCTCGAATGAATTTTATTTAATCTTTGAATTTATGTGTATTATTAAAGAACAAATAGCAATTTATTAATGATATTTCATAATAACAGTTATCTTATTATACAGCACAAAATAGTTCTGTATTTGAATCACTATTCGTAAATGACCTACATTTTATGGTAGAATGAATTTGATTATGTTTTTGCATTTTAATCTATTTCCCCCAAAAAACATGTGATGATATTATTGATGATATATCGATGATATGTTCTTTAGTTCAACACAGATCAGTAAAATATAAGTCCACATAACTTTCATTTCATGCTCGATTAAATTTTAGCTTTTCGGTCTTTATGTCAAAATCATAATTGAGTACATGGATTCATTATTCTAAAATTAATGTAACCAAGATATATTATGAAACTTTCATATATTTAAAATAATTTTCAAAACAATTTATCACCATAAATAATATATGGGAATTACATGTGCAGGAGGACGGTGCATACGTATAAACTTACAGACACACGACTTATCGTTTTAATTATTTTCAATCGGATTTTGATTTTTTCAAATGGTTCCTAAAATGTACAAAATAGTACCATTAATTCATCTTCATGAGTGCATATAGTGAGTGGTGTGTCAACAATCGTCTTCCATTTAATACGTTTTTCATGATTAAAGGGATCAGAGCGGTTTACATTTATTTAGCAATGTTACCGGAAACGTATATATTTATACCAATGGCGAATTTTTTAATTTCATTTTGATTTCTGCTTTCAGTCAACATATTTCATTTTCTTTTATATGTTTCGAGATAAATTGGGTTAGGGAATGCGATGTAATAACAGAAACAGTTAATTGCCTAACTGTTATGATTTCACTTTATTGTACAACTGTTTTAGAGCACACTGCCCGATCAGTTTTCGTTGCTGATTTTTAAAACAATTTTACATTTTGTGCTAAAATTTAACACAAGGCATTTTGTGTGTACTTTTGATATATGCAAAAAATACTTACGAGACTTAAGTTTTAAGATATGTGACACTGATTTAACTCAGCTATGTGTAAACGGAAAAGATCGATCTTTAATCGGTCTTAAAAAGTCTACCTCTAGAGGTAGACTTTCAAAGATGGATCTTTTATGAATCGATTTTTCTTAAATGTAAACGCTTAATCGATCGCGTTCGATCTAAACAAAAGTACGGTATGATATTTTTAATTATGATAATGATGCTGCGCATGTTTGGCGCCTAAACTACAGGTGTATCACTTCAGAGTAAAATCGTGTATGGAGAGCGAGGTGAATCTTGGAGGCACGAGGAAACGGTGCTTTAATGGAACTGTGCATGGAGTGACGAGAGTGTACTGGACCAATCAGAGTATTCTGCTGGAGGAAATATTTAAGCGGATATGTGATGACACTAAGGACATACTTTCCTATTTTTATAAAACCTCGTTAAATTATTTTCGAGATTAAGATCAATAAAGGTCGAACGCGATCGATCTCTCCTGAACTAGTGTAAACGCAAACCGATCTTTTTAAGATATAGATCTTGTTCTCAGCTAAATAATTGTATGAAAGATTAATAGAATTAATAGATAGGAAATTTTGCAAATTTTGACGAGATAAAATGAATATTTGGAATCATTTGGCAAATTTAGATTCATGAAGGGAACAAATCTGCTGCTGATTTTTTCTGTAAATTTTACAATGATTATCTTAAAGTAATAGAATGTTGTTTGCAAATGACAAAAGTGGATGTTCAAGTGCTTATTACGGAGAGTATCTCCAGTGCTTTCAGAGTATCCTGGCAACATGTAGTTTAAAAGAAGCAATATTTCAGGATACGTTATTTTGTAACATTTTTTCACCTGATTTCCGTAAAAATATTTTGTTAGGTCGAATACTTTGTGTATTAAATATGAAATGAAATATTTAGATCGTATTTTTCAATAGACATTTTCAAAAGACATTTCTTTAAAGTCTCGATTTTTCTATTTTGAAGTTAACTTGACTCCTGAAAAACATGTTTCCATGTTTCTATATTTAAATACGGACTCAGTATATGAAGAACGGAAAATATTTTTACATGGTTAGTAGAAATAAAGGTACCTGTATAGTTCACTGTATTGTCTGATAGCTAGAGTTATTGTAATGTTCTTTAATTTGTTTTTATGGGGTGCTTATTGTGAAGTTATTCAAGGACTTTTAACTCGTTTAATACATTATCCGATATCATGCTGCGTTTAGCGAAACCCTTTGTTATTATATTATTTTCGATACGTATAATTATTTATTATTATTATGAAATAATTTATTATATATCTTATTCAAATTATCAAACCTTATTGTATTTACTTATTTTTTTTTTTTTTAAATATTACACAATAAGTATTGGTTATTCACCTTATGTTTATTAATTCGAAGGGCGTACAGTCAGGTAGATTTCGCTGGAACTTTTATGAAAGCAATGTTCTTAGTTATCGTCGATGCCACACTCAATCAAAGTTTCCAAAAGTTTTTTGGTATGAAATCCTCAACTACAAGACAAACAATTGATATTTTGCGTGAAGTATGCCAGGAATGGTATTTTTTTTCAATCTCCCCGACCAGATTATTTTGATTCCTCCAATTCTAATCAAAATATTTGTAGAAAAAAATAACATTCCTCATCCCCCCTTTTCATGTTAAATAGCCAGTCACCCCATTTACTTTTATTAACTTGTTATTCTGTTTAAAATTTTACTGGCAAAATTTACAAACCCATATCACTGAATTTTTCTCTCCCTATTACAAGTAGAATATAAAACAATTTATAAAAATGTATTAAATCAGTTGTAGAATATACACCTGTATCTTAAAATATCATGCACGAGGTTTCTCGTAACAATAATGAATTGACACCATTGTTTGATCTTATTGAGGCATGTCAACCTTTCATCCGTTTCGGAAATACGATGCTAGAGATCTATCAATCTTGTTTTATTATGCTTTAAATGTGGAAAAAAAATGAAAGCTTACTCAAACCTGATATCAAAGGTTAGGCACTGGCATTTTATTACTGTTGGTGGGTGGGGGGGGGGGCACAATTTGTATTTATAATTCTTCGATACCAATGTTGATGCACAAAATGTGCACATTTCGTCGATTTACGACTCATCAGTTGAGCTCAAGGCCTAAAATGTTGAAAACCAGAATAACAACCGAAAAACCTAAAATGACAAAAAGGGGTACAGCCAAAACCATCTAAGGACAGAGCTTTGCACGAGGGAGATGCTCCTTAGTTTTCACAAATTGTACAATTTTGTAACTGTTAAGTTTAAGTATCAATTTCGGGCTAAAAAATTATTTATTATCGTTTCCAGTTTCCCCCCAAAAAAATAAAATATTTTCGACAAAGGCGGAAAAAATTTTTGTACCCAACATAAAAATTCCAGGAACCACGTCGGTAATAAAGGATCGGTGCCTTGTGTGAATAATAAACAATTTGATAAATCGTTGCAAGTAAGCAGAAACTCAGAGGAGTTGACAATCAACAAACAGTAATTATGCGAAATTACAGGGGAGAAGAAAAGTGGAAACCCGCAAGTAATGATAAAAGATCGGGAACGGACAACAGTTCCATTTGGCACCACCATAAGTATATCTATATGCTTATTACGTCTAAGATATACACAGGTTGGGTTGCCATATGGGACTCTTTCCCGGGACCTTTAGTGTGCTGTAAGGACTCCAGAAGGAGCGATCTGGAGACGTCATGCCGTACAAATGATGAAACTTTGCAAGTACACTGACAATTCGATGAATCCGAATAGCGACTCGGATGTTCAAACCAAATGTTATCCTCAGAGAATAAGATCTAAAACTAAAAGTTTTAATTGAATTGAAGAGATATGATTTGGTCCGGGGATTTGGTACGTATAATCGTGTAGCTTGAAATTTTGGATTTTTCTAATATGTTTCACATTTAAGAGTGAAAAGGTGTTAAGTACTTAGATTATATCATCATTTGATTAAATACTTTCTATAATTTTATCTCTAAGCGGACCGCAGTTTCCTCGTCACTATATAATTTGATAATTTGCAGTGACATTTTAAAGAACAAATCTCTGGTATTAAATATGTAGCTATATGTTTTACAAAACGGTCAGTAATTCCACTGTGAAAACATCTGTTAATTATCTGGCTGTGTTCGCTGATTGGCCCCACAAGACAAAACTCTACCTCAGGAATATATACCATAGATTCATTGGTAAAATATATGTGTCTTTTAATTTCCTTTTTTGATGTCACTATTGTCAGTGTGAAATTTATTGTTAAGCACTTGAATAGATATTAGCGCGTTACGATTCCCGAGATCATTAACAGCTGACTAATGGCAGTAAACCGTAAGGCAATGTTATCTTAATGAATCGTTAACCAGCTGAATTATTTTAAAGATAAAATTATTAATTATCTGACGGAATGTATATGTCACTGTCTGAAATATTTAATGGTAAAATCAGTATTTTCTCGGACCGTTAAGGTATGACATCCCAGTCTGCAATGTGACGTTGGCCCAACGTCGGGTTTTGGTCGCCTCTGACGTTGGCCTGACGTTGGCAACCGACGTCGGCCCGACGTCATCTTGCTCATCGGGGAGACGTTGGCGCGGCTGGTTGGTTCGACGTTGGGCCGACGTTGAAATTTCAATAGTGCGACGATATCCCGACCATCATCCAGTGTTCAGATTGTTCTCTTGCATCGGTAAGAAGTTGGCTTTACGTTGGGCCTACGTCAGCCCAACGTTAAATCCCAGCTAGCCGACAATATGCCGACCATTGTCCAATGCCCAGATCATTCTACTTTCGTCGGCATGACGTTGGTTCGACTAATAACCTCCAATTAACCAACAATATGCCGACCTTTATTCAATGATAAAATGCTACCTGTATTGGCCTGAAGTTGGGTCAATGTCTCAATTCTAATATTCCGTCGACATGCCGACTATTGGTCCAATATAAATTTACTCCATGTTTTGTAATATTTACACAATTTGGCTGAAAAATTGCTAAAGTTGGCGTTGGTTTAAAACATTATTTGCCTATTTGTCATCTTTTATCTGTGATGATATTGTAGCTCCGTAAACATGCCGTTTTTTTTCGAAGATGTCGGACATTTAAACCCATAAACATTGAGAGTATACTTGACTTGGGTGATTGATGTCATATGCTTTCCCTTTCCTGGCACCTTTATATTCCATTTTTGTTGAATGACTGTTTAGTTTCCTTTTATAACTTTGTTTGTTCATTTGTAACGTGGGATTTAACGGACTTGTGCTGGTATGCTTCAGATTAAGTGAGTTTGAACAATACATAAGTAACAAATGATAATTTTAATGTTAGAGCAAAGATTATACACGTATCAAAGTTATTTATGTTTTATCATGTTTGCTCAACTTCTTCCACTTGGTTCCTTTCTCTTTCTTTTTTCTTCTCCTCTCTAATTTTCCGACCACCATTCCTGTCACTCGCGTATTTCAACCACTTCTTGATGACCGTTTCAATTTTATCATCAGTCTCGTTTTTGGTCATTTGATTTTTTCTAACAGCAGCTGCAATATAAAAAAAATGGCTTTTGAAATTAATAAATGATTGATTATTTAGTGTTTAACGTATAGTGAGCAGTACTTTAGCTTTATCCAGGGCAGGGCTAGAACATACAAATCAAATCAAAATATTTGAAAAGGCGCATGGGACAACAACACAATGTTTCAGTTCTTAGTCTAAAATAATGTTAAAGATCAAATTGAACAAAACACACTTAATTACTTTATTCATTCGGTTGCATCGGTCACTATCCGCCTTTATACATCTTTTGCTCTTCCAAATGTTTTGAATTTATCTGTACTGATGAGACATACAATGTTGAAATGGCCATATACTGATGCTAAATTTACGGCACCTTCGGTATTTATTTATTCACTAATTGATTAATGCCTCTTTTTTTGGAAGGTGCGCCGTCAAGTTGCTCACTTACACACATATTAATACAGGTATGAAAAATTATAAATATATCAATGTCTTACATTTGATAACACCACACAATCTCAAGGATTCAAACGACTTTTTGTCTCCTTTCCCCTTCCAATTCAGGGTAACTGCAACATCCGTAACCATGACTGCATTTAAAACCCTTCTTACACAGTCTCCAACATTGTCACCTCCAATTCTACCCAGGTAGCTGATCTGAAGAAAAAAAAAGTTTATATCGTTACTAAGCTCAGGAGTGTATTTTGCAAAGAGTATAGATTTTACACAAAGAAAAATTGGAATGAAATCGAGTTTTATAGATTGTTGTAACTTACCAAGTGCTCTCTGCAACTGTCATCTTCTAATTTGTTTTCCATGTCCTCAATTTGTTGCTGGTCTTTGATAGGTAACAACATATCTCCTGGTAAATCATCAGACACTACGTTTGCTGAGGTGTCAATTTTTTTCTTTATTATACTGATGTCTTTTGCCATGTGCTTCATATTTGCCTTTACCTCGCACAACATTTCCAAAATTTTTTTCTCTGTTGCTGAAAAATGAAAATGTTTTATCATATTATGTTTCTAAAATTTACACTGTAAAAATGGTGTTTAGGATTTGAACACCTGTAGAACATGTTTAGCTCTAAACACGTTGAGGATTGTGTTCAGAGCCTAAGCACATTTGAAGTTTAACGTATTTAGAAAACAGCAAAAAGTTTTTGTAAATATTGTCGTGAAGAGAATGACGGAGAACTACAGGACCAGTGTACAGTAAAAATTGGCGAAACTCGGTTGCTTTCCACCGATCTATTTCGTTAAGTTTTCTTGGCTTTCTAGCAAATTCTGACGGAATGAAGTTACGCAGTGCAAAATGTTTGGACGATATTTCTTCAACAATGGCACCCCCAAGTCTTTGGTTTAATGGTCCTTTTATCCAGTTTAAAAGCATGCGCTTCATAACTCCAAGACAACACATATGCATGTAATCATTCGGAAACTGTGAAACCATTTTTAGACCGATATCAGTTAAAGGAGATGGACCTTTGTGATGGTCCTCGTCTGTCATCATTAAAAATGAATTATCAGTTCTTAACGGGGAATGTTTTTCATGATAAGTCATTTTCCCTCTCCATTCGCCTTCTTGGGTACATTTATCGCAACCGTGATACCCAGAATACTGCTTGATATTTTTGACAAATGCTTTGGCTGGAGCATCACAGATTATAGAATTAATTTCAATATTTAGATGGTTGTCGTCATATTGGATTCCTTCTGTTTGTATGTCCTTAAATTCTTTAACAAAATCTTCAAAGTATTCGCCTAAATCTTTTGGTTTTGATGTGCCAGAATATATTCCTATCACGAACGGCTGTATTACTGTCACACTATTACATATTCGACCAAGGATAGGCCAGAATTGGTGATTAGAACTCTTGAAAAGAGGCAAACCATCGACATTGATTTGAATTTGAATGCAATTTCCATGGAAATATAAATTGTCAATATTCGACAAGATGTGCAAAATACACTTCTTTATTCCAAAATGATAGTATTGACCCCCACACTTATCTTGAATTTTGTACGATGTATTGGTTTTTAAAAGGGTTCTCGTGTCTTTTGGTAAATCAGTAACAAAATTCTGCAAAATTCGAAGTAGTGCCGACAGTGCATCTGTTGTAATTCCGAACTCGGATGCCCATGTCGCTAATTGCAAACCTAATGGTTTACTTGTTGGTGTTGGTTCTGGTTCAGTACTAAAGTCACTCAAATCCGACACAGAATCACTTAATGAAATATATGAATCCTGGTCATCACAATTACTTTCAGAATCAGTCAAGGGCGTAACATTTTGGCAAATATTTTCAACTTCTAAAACATTGAGACTATTTTCCTGGAAATCTGTTTGTGTAGGAGAATTTGTTATGGTATTATCAAGGCCAACCTGTGATGTCTGACTTTCTATTTCATTGATGTGAGTAGCCAAATATTTTTTCGCTGATCTCCTAACTGTCCAATATGACATTTTAAATATATTCTGAAACAAAAGGCACGTAAAATGTATTAATTTACTTGCTTTGTCTATCAAAAATACAAAAGAAATGGGGTAAGCATTTTTCCAATCAGGGCCCCGTCTAAAATAGTTCTGTGTTCATGATTTTAAGTTTGTTATTAAAAATCTCAATCAAAAAGCGGTCTCATAGCCGGGGAATATGTATACGTTGGTGTGACTAAATGGCTCGTTAGTTTGACAAAATAACGCATTAAATTGGAGAAATAACGCGATAAAATAGCGCGTCATTGACATGAGCGGCCACTGATATATATATGCGTCGAATTTACAATATATATATAAAGGCGCAGTAAAAAACAATAGAAATAATTAATGTAATTGCAATCCATATTTTCATTGTCAGGGGCGGATTTAGAGGGGGGCGTGAGGGGCGTGCGCCCCCCCTAAAATCGAAAAAAATATGATTTTTTTGTATAAAACTTTGAATTTTTTACAAAAATACCCAAAAATTTTCGCGCCTCGCTACGCTCGGCGATCTTTCTTCCCTCACGCCCCCCCTAATCGAAAATCCTGGATCCGCCCCTGATTGTACTGGCCATATTTTGTTTCTGTCTCTAAGCCATACGCACAGCGGTTTTATCAGACGCGTGTGTGTGTAAATAGATAATGTATAATTTATTGATCCAATTATAAGATGTAAGTAACATTTATAAGATGCATATATTTCTTATCATAAATCAAATCAAATACATTGCCGTCTATTTTATGTTTACAAGATAAGTAATTGAAATCTCCGTTGGAAAGTGAAGGAGGGTGAAATACATGTACCAATATTTGATTATGATTTTTGGCAAGATTATAACTCCATAATTTTTAATTTTTAATGTCAAAATGTAACAAAAACTGAAAGAAGTTGCGGGGTCGAATCCGTTGATATTATACTGGTACTACGAAACGAAACAAACTGAATAAATATAGTAAAAAAATAACCATTATGAAAAACACCCAAATCTACAGCCTTTGACCCTTTATACCACAAACTCCTTACATTTGCTAGGGAACCTAATGTTCACATTTAATAATGATCCTTTATCTGAGAAATAGGTTATACTAAGCAAAAACTATATGTGCATAGAGTACAAAATGTTTTCTCAGCGATGTATCTCAAATGTATACTAATGTGACACACAATTAAAATAAATATTACGATTGTATAATTCTGACGATGAGTATACACTTATTTTTAAATATTTAATTTACTAATTATCATGAAGTGCTTAAACCCCAAGAACTTCCACCAGGAGGAATGACAAATCATTGAATGTATAACAGTGATAATGAGGTTTCCAGATGTATTTGAGCAATTAAAAAGTCAAATACCTTGTAGCTTACACTACACAGATGTAGGCATCACATTTCATTTCATTGATAAAATGACAATATTTTGTTGTTTTAGAAGATTTATAAATACACAATTTATACACATTTTGAAATGTTATCCACAACAAAGAAACAGGTTTCCGTTTGTTAAACTGTGCAAACATAAAAAATTCTGAATTAACAGTAGTTCATGTATATACCATTTAATAGTCTTAAAAAACTACCATCAGACTTATTTTAATAATTTATCCAAAGGATGCGGACGATATCAATCTCAGTTTGCACATTTTCTCACTCTACAAAATTCCACACTGTTACCATGACAACCACATGAAAAGATCGGTATTTATGTATAATAAGATTTTAAATTGTTTAATTTCTATAATTTGAAGCCGTCGAGTGTTTAACGTGTCTAATCATTATTAAAACTTGTGGGCAGTCTTAGTAAGTTAAACCTAAAATTGAAAAAAATGAAAGATTCGAATATAATTATAAAAAGTAAAAACTTACATGACTTATCTTGTTTCCTTCTAAACGCCAAGCTGAGCGCGCGGCAAAACGAGAGGAAGTATCCGATTTCATATGATAAATGTAACCCATCTGGTTCAAATGCCGTGTGATTTTATTAAGACTTGTGCATGCTGTGTGAATTAGAGCAAATGAAATCATGATAAAAAAAAACAAAAAGAAAAACTAAATAAATAAATAAAATAAAAATAGAAACGAGAAGTAAACCAATAAATATAATAAATATAAGTAAAAAATAAACGAAAACAAACAAATATCAGTGAGAAATTGCAACAATCAATATTAATTTATAGGGAAAAAATAAAAAACAACAAAAATTAACAAGTGGTCATATAGTTTTTTTTTTTGTCTGTAATCAATGATTTTCCGAATGTTGTCTTACCGGGCGAATCCAACGTTGGCAAAAAAAACCGTTGTTTTGCCATATCCGACCCGACGTTGGTTGATAGTCTTGAAGCCGCTGGTCGTTTTGCCAAACATAACCCGACGTCGGCAAAAGAGCTACAGCCCAACTATTGTTTTGCCGACTCCAAACCAACGTCGGTTCAACGTCGTATTGCCGACGCCGACTACATCCCAACCATACCGACTTTTTCCCGACGTCGGCTCGACGTCATCTTGCAGACTGGGATATGCTATTGAAATCTGTTGTGTTACACAGATACAGATACAGTGTAAATGTGAAATTTATTGTAATATTTGCCATTATGTTGAGCTTTAGAGGATAAGAAAGGTGTGTATCATTTATCTAACTATTAAGTTTTTTCTTTTTTCTTAGTATTTTGCCATTTCATAAAATCTATATCAAATTGAAAAGGAAAATTAAGATGACAAGAAGCTTGTAGCAAAAAAGGTCCGACTGTTTTTATAAAATGTATTTTCGGTCCATATCTTCAGTGTGTAATAAAATACCGGTTTATACAATGCCGCTTTTGTATTTAATGTACTTTTTGGGACTATGTTTGCATGAATGTTACTGATTGCTCTTATCTGATGAACGAAATAAAATAAAATAAAATACTGACTACAAGTATGCTCGCCTGAACACTGATAGACATATTGATGTGGTGTACTAATTAGCTTATTTTGACTTACTCAAGGTGCTTGTGTAAATGCATATGTATTTAAATAGTAATTAGAATTTTCTGAATTCTAAAAATCCAGTCCCCTATTTGTTCATTTTTATCCATCAGACGAGTCAAGTGTTAACGGTAAACAATCTTTAATGATTAATATCATTTTTATGCTTGATGCTATCAAAATGTAGAAAAAAATATTAATGTGTTTTTTCCTTTTATTTTTGTAAATATGTTTTTTTTTCAAAATAAAATCTGTTGAAAAGATTTTTTTCCCCGAAATAAATGATGTATTTATTCTTATGTTTATCAACGCCATTTGTTATTTAATTTCAACATTATTAAAAACAATTTTAAAATATATGTCTCAGCTGTCTTATCATTTTTACTTGAAACAACAAGTTCTAATGATTTCTTTAATAGATAGAAGCTCTTAACTGAATTCTATTATCAGAAAGAAAAAACTTATAACACACAAACAAAATTCTGTGAATAATTCCGTTATTGTGATGACTTCTTAGGATAATTCTGTTGATGGGTATAAACAACTTCTGATAATTTTTTAATAGAATTTAGTTACAAATGTACTAGATAGAAAAATTGTGTTGTTTCCTTAACAGAATTATGTTATTACTATTTTAATAATTTCTCAACAGGGAGAATTCTGATGATTTCTTACCAGAATTCTGTTACTTTATAGTAAAAGAATTCGGATGATTTCTTAGCGGAATTCTGTTACTTTATGGTAAAAGAATTCAGATGATTTCTTACTAGAATTCTGTTACTTTATAGTAAATGCATTCTGTTACTTTATAGAAAAAGAATTCTGGTGATTTCTTAACGGAATTCTGTTACTTTATGGAAAGAGAATTCTGATGATTTCTTAACGGAATTCTGTTACTTTATGTAAAAATCATTCTGAAGATTTCTTAACGGAATTAAAGAAAATTCTGATGATTTCTTAACGGAATTCTGTTATTTTATGGAAAGAGAATTCTGATGATTTCTTAACGGAATTCTGTTACTTTATGTAAAAATCATTCTGAAGATTTGTTAATGGAATTAAAGAAAATTCTGATGATTTCTTAAAGGAATTTTGTTACTTTACGGAAAGAGAATTCTGATGATTTCTTAACGGAATTCTGTTACCTTATACAAAGAGAATTCTGATGATTTCTTAAGTTGGAGAATTCATGTGATTTCATGTGACAGAATTCCCTTACTAATCACAAACACTATTTTGACAAATTCATACCCGAAAACAACAAAATATTAATTCCGTTAAGATTATTTCTTTTATTGTTGTACAAACTGAAGATACCTCACAAATAAATATTTATTAACCGGTGAAAAGACACATATGATCATATGGAAGATGATCTTTTGCAAATGGAACGTGTTGAACATATTAATATTTTATTGGTCTCCATAATGATTATAGAAAACAAAAACACATATATCAAATCAAAGACTGAGAAATTTCCAAAACTTTAGTAAATAAACTTAATTAAAAAAAAACTAGAGTCATTTTCCTAGTTTTTCAAACAATTAAACGTTTTGATGACTGATGCGCTGTCGTGGTCTCTCTAATCGCAAGTTCGTCCTCGGTCAACATAGCTATTTATCTATAAGACAAATCATTTCACCGTCTCTAAAATCTCCCCATATAAACAATTTGACAAAAAGTTTCGTACAGGCGACACAGCGTGTCTCTCTATGACATATACACGATATTTTGACGTTCTATTATATATTTATAGCTGTTGAACAAAGATAAGGTGTCCAGTTGTCAGAAACAGCAATATTATGTGATTTATAACACACATTCATGATCATGCCCATTTCTATCCAATCAAATTGATATATTATTATTTCAACTTTATTTTTTTCTTTAATTTATAAATTTATCTGTACGAAAAATTATTCTTTTATCATTTTCAAAATCACTTGTAATATTAGGCAACACGTATTTGTTGCTTCTGGTGTAGAAAATGTGTGAACTTAAAACATACCCTTTGTGTGCCTCATTTTGACAGGGACTAATTAAACCAATGAGGCACTAACATTTGGGATATTAATCGTTGTCTTTCGGAAATCTATTTGCTGTTTACTGTCACATAATTCTGTGAAGGAACGGACATGGTTCGGCCATCGGCGCGGGTCGCCACGGCAATATTACTATCTGCTGGATCGGATAAAAGATATGCTACTATTAACATGCCGAATTTAAAGTAAGTTTAATGTGTTTATTTTTTTAAATTTTTTTCTAGGAGTTACAAAAATATGTATCATAAACTGACCTGTATTTTCAGAATAACTCATTTAAGATAAGTTATTATATTTTAATAGATTTATAAGTTACGCTTTCCACATCTAAAGCCATTAAACTTTTTAAAAAGACTAAACATTTATGAATGGAAATGTCACTGATAATAATTTAAGCTTAAATATAAATATTAATTACATTATTATCATATCGAAGACATTATAAAGACGCAAATAAACAAATGTATTGCAAGAACTGATCTTTGTTTACAATATAAGAGAGGCGTTCTACAAGGTGACCCTCTACTGGGTATTTTATTGAAATAATCATCGGAGCTAGTTTCAATATATACATTTATATTTTATATGAAGTGTATAATTCATTTTAAATTTTTCCAACTAGGAATATTTCTAAAACAAAACAGAAAAAACGTGTTGTTCAGGCAGGATTTTTTGTAGAACATATAAACAAAATATGTCAAGATTACTTTTCCCTTTAAACATTAATGCATATAAGAGTACAACCATAAATGAAGATAAAGGAAAGTGACATTTTAGATAAAACTTATAAATGTTCTGTGCTATGCTTCCGTGATTATTAATCACCTAGTCAATTGGACGCCATTTTGCCGTAAAACAATGCATTTTGCGAAGTTTTTTTTTATAGGTATTTGACTTCGTGAGACTCAATGCAATGGCAATTTTTTCTTAAAATTATATTCATTCGGATGTGAATAAATTCTATGATACCAATAATCATGCTCAAGATGTGCACATTCCGTCGATTTACTACTAATAAGTTGTGTTCAATGCCAATAATGTTGAAAATCAATACAACAATCCAATATATTGAAGAGCAAATTGCAAACAAAATGCCAAAATAAGCAAAAGGTTAAGCCAACACCATCTAAGAGCAGAGCTATGGATGAGAGGGATCAGGTTATGTTTTAAGTTTAGCCGGCACAAACAATTTTCACGCTACATACATGGGCCGAAATTATATTAATGGAACCTTTGGAAAATATTTTGTCATATATCTTGATCTTGGTATATTGAATGTTATGACGGTAGTTGTTGGCACAACAGTTCCTTATTGTGTAAAGTAATCATAGATAGCTCCTTACAGAAATCCTGTTTCCGAATTTACCAATTCGGCTCTTTAACTATAAATTCAGTTGAGTTGTTTCATTTTATGTGTAAGAATTCTCGTTTCCTTCAATGCGTGACAAAGAGCAGAAGGAAGCAGACAGTTGTTTACATAAACATACACAAGCATTCAACTTGATATTCAAGTTTGATAAAACCTATGTCGAAAGCAAAATTATCCTGAATACTCAGAATCTTTGTATACTTTACAGCCAATTACAATGTCGTAACTTTTCTTACCGGACATAGTTCTAGAATTAATTATTACCTGTACCAGTTCAATATTGAGAAATTTAGCAATATATAACACTCAATTTAAAGTCACAAAATAATCTACTTTAGTGTCAAATGACATCGTTTTAACTGCTTACAAAATGTTTATATGTTCCGGAGTAAAATGACATCATAGCCAAAGATATTCCTTTACAATTGGTACCAGTTATTCAATAGAAATAGTATAATATCACGATTTTTTACGAGAATCGATGTGATGTGTTGCGGGGTATATTTTATATAAATTGCTGGTATTATTACGTTCCTATGTAAAGGTTCATTTGTACATATTATATTCCCTACTTGCAGATATTGGAGTTGTCTCCCATTTGCCAGAGTTATCTGTCCCAAGTAGGTGTCTTGTATATAACACAAACGGCCAAAAAACATTTAATTTGTTTTAATATTAAAATGGGGAAGGCCTTCATTAGACATGGAATAATGTGGGGAAATATGTCCAATAACATATCATTAATGTGAGTGGACGATATTGATAGGAAGAAAAAAGATTTTGCAGAGAAATGACAATTTATCCATTGATGACTATGGACAACTTCTCTTAAGAGCAGATAACTCTGTAAATGGGAGACAACTTAATATACCAAAAATGAAGAATATGACTACAATGTTGCATGAAATTCCGATTTAAAATCTTACACTTCCGATGTCGTGCGAGAGTTTTTTCTGTTTTGACGCCAGGCCTTACGCCACTTTCGGAGAAATGCTTGCAATAGAAGCACTGCTTGTTTCTTTAAATTTTTCTCTGGAAAGTGTAGATTTTGTGTAAAAATGAAGATACCATCACATAACATTACAATTACATAATTGTCAAACTTTCTTGTCAAAAACATGGTTAAATCCACCATTTTCATTTGAAAATTCATGTAACAAGGCAAGAGTATTACTGTTGCTTTCCACTTGTTCTGGGTGTTTGCTTGTCTCCCGACCTAGCCAGTTTTTTTTGGACTTTGATTATGACATCTCCCTTGGAGTTCCATGTTTTGTTATAAAACTTTATTTACATACTCTGAAGACATATATTTGCAGTTGGGAATTAAACACCATTTGCATAGATCATAGTTTTATAATACCAACAATTCTAAAATAGGCATTGTGAAAGCATGCTGTATTGGGTTTTTAAGTTTGTATATACAGTGAAGATGTTCATTATAGACAAGGGAACGGTTTGGAGAGCTAATTTTACTCTCTTTTATAGTTATGTTTGTCGTTCCCTCTTTTTTGTTTTCAACTTGAGAAAGGTGTGAGGTATTGGTTTTCTATCTTTTAAATGTTAATTAAGGCAATAAAAGAAGACATCAGCGACATAAAAATAATAAAAATGAAAACAAAAATATGTTTTCGGTACAGTGAAACTGTAAAACTGTTAAGTAAATGTTAAAAAGGTCTGATAGGATTAGTACAACTACATAATTGTCAAAAGTTTGGGTTAGAGATTAACATTTTTATTCTATACAGGTGCGAATGAGGTTAACTTTTTCGTTTGTTTCGTATAAAACTTTCCCATGTCAGCTTTTATCACCAAAAAAGAAAGATTTATTATTCTTTCAGTTTTATATAAACCTTTATGTCTTTGAAAGTCTGTAAAAATGTCGCACAAAGCACGATAAATAAAACATATCCCTGATTTTGATTATGAATATCCACCATGTTTGTCACAGTGTTGCACCGGAAGTGATTAAATGACAATGACGTTTAAAAGATAAATCAAAATAGGTTATAAATGAATTTAACAGCAATTTTTCTGTAGACGGAAAAGAAGCACACAGAGGGTGTTATTAAATAATTGCAGAAAACCCAAAACATAGAGAAACAAAACAAGGGTGCTCATGGATGAAAATGAAAAAAAAATCAGAATTCGATATTAATTCTTTACTTTGTGCTTTCCCAATAAATTTCTTGAATAAGTTCACAGAAATATAAAATTAAACGTATTGCCTTGAAAGGATTTTGGTTCAGTAAACGATGGAAGTTTAAAATATTCCAAAATGCAAATCATCATTTACTGCATGCCAAAATATTTTATTTCAGATATATTTGTATGCCCATTTTTCGAAAATGGGCGTACGTATTATTTTCTAAACTTATTTGTGACTTGAACATATATGTTAGACATTTTTATTTGACGAGGACATTTATATTATTATATCATTCGATTTCTTTCGGTCATTACCATCTGCATAGATGGGTCTTATTTCTATTTCATCTTTCACTGGAATGTAAAAAATTGTTGGAAAGGCCAGAAGAGTTACGTTGGGCATCCATTGTTCTTTCAAGCTTAGAATTTTCAATTTTACATAGCTGCATGACCTTTGAATTCTTTGAGTGTTATTTTACACCGTTGACCCCATTCTGACCTTTACATATTTATTATACATATTTAAATAATAATGATTAGTTTATTATGTAATTCTGACAGTTACATGTATATTTCATATAACAATGTTATTGGAATGCGATATGTAACATGTAAGGGGCATAACTTTTACATAAATCTTGTCAACCACGTGACATGTCATAAATTAGTCGTCAAACGTCGCAAAATGCAGAAATGTGATTGACAAGTAATTAGCATAATAATATGTCTATTCATAATACATTTGTAATACACGTATAAATGGTAATTTCTGAAAGCCGCTTCGAGTTCAATTTATTGATTAAAAACGAAGCTAAAATAGTTTTGTAATAATTTTAATTTTTCATATCAGAATTTTTAACATGATAAATGAATTTTGATATTAATAAATTTTCACATTTGTTATAATAATAAATAAAACTTTAAAAATGTATGTGTTTTATTTTAAGAAAATTATTCTCTTTTGTATCTGAATGAATAATACACGATTGATTAAAACTTAAGAATATTGTTTTTGATGTTTTTTTATCTTATTTTATTATTATTATTTTTTTTTGGGGGGGGGGAGGGGGGGTTACAAATTTGTTTATGAAAATCATGATTTAATATTCAATTTGTGTATCTGAATGGAAATAAATTGTAGTAGTAGGTTTGGGCAAACATTTGATAGCGAAATTCCTCGCGAAATCCACCAAGACTACTGGATGTTACAAAAAATCCAAGACCCAAGGATACTCTTCAATCCCCCCATATAGATTAAAATGTTGCATAATTACTGAATATTTTTGCCTTGTAATTCTACACTTTATTTTTTATTACTTGTTTGTATAATTTTTGGGGACGATGGTTGTTGGATTTTTCGTTTTTTTGTTTGTTTTGTTTTTTGTCTTGTTTTTTTTCTAGGAAGGGTAAAAGAAATCACTGATGGTCCTTTTCCATAGTATACGCTTGACAGCGATCAAGAAATATATATCAATCGTTATATGGTACTAAGATTTCGGTATCTTGTGTACGTTTAAAAATATACAGACCGGTAACAAGGAATGGTATAAGAACATGGTTCAATACTCTCAGTAGTCATTGATAACATATAAAAGCCGAATTTCGACATTCGTGACCTGATTTGTCATGTCAAACCGAATCATATCCGCATTGATCCAGATTGATTTGGTGGTAACACATAGTTTCTCAATAACATGATTTTCTACCTATTACACCGGCCTATAATATTTTCTCCTTTTTTAACAGTTGCTACTCAACACACACTTATTGCATATATCTTTTTAAATGAATTATATTCGCTCATTTAATAATTTTTTCATTTTTGTAACAACCTATGAATAAGATGGCACAATGGTTCCTATTACTTTCTCCAAATCGTAGAATACCCCCCCCCCCCCCCCCCTCATTTTCCAAACTTCCATATTTTTTCAAAACTAATTCCATTACCATAAGTACGTTGTGACACAGTATAAAGGGATCTTTAAGATTGGACATTTCAGCTTTTTTGGACCAATGGATATGTGGACTAATGGGTATTCGGAATATAGACATGGGCCCCAATCAGTATGTTCAAATCCTTTTAGATCATTATAAATTGTAATTATCAAATTACACTTCACGAAATATTTAAACTTTTTGAAAAATAAGGAGTATATCTATCGTGTATAGCTCTATCTTAAGGTCCTTACATGATTTTGGCTTTACCTATTTGGTCAGTTTGGGTTTGGAATTTGAGTTACTCTTCAACGTTTTGGATTATTGTTTCTGCCTTTCAAGACTTAAGGCCTAGGCGAGCGCAACTGATGAGTCGTAAATCGGCAAAATCTGCGTATCTTGTGGTTTAAAACTGGTATCATAGAATTTTATATATGCGGTGATTTTCCTGTTTTCTTAATGGTTAATTTGGTCAAATGATCACCAGGATAATTCATGTACTGATCTCTTGTAAAAAACATTGACCCTGTAAAGAATATTGACCGCGTAAAAGAATATTGACTGCGTAAAAGAATATTGACTCCATATTACTAAAATTAGATCCGGATTCGTTCGTAAATTTTATCAATATTGTCAAAATGTTGATTTTTAAAAATTTTATTTGATCAAATCTATTCAATTTTATGTTTCATTGTCTACCTGTTTTACGGGAGGTTGAGAAATATCAAATTGCACACTTTACATATTTTCGGTTTGAAAGATCTGAGGAAGGTTTCATGATTGAAAATAGACAGTGGATGTGTAATATAAGGGACGAGATCAAAAGTTCAATGGAGGATAAAAAACTGAATTCAAATATTTTTTTTTTTTGGGGGGGGGGGGGGGGGGGGGGGTAAAAATCGCTGCAAGTTTTGTTATCCAACATCGATTTTCGGATTGAAAAATACGGATTCAAATAATGTCCAAGTCAGTATACAAAACAAACATATATTGTTGAGGAAAAACAGGACCCATGATACAAAAAGTATATTCTCAAAGCATATGCCCATATTGGTCAATCAATTTTTCCCAAATTAAGTTAAGAGGGGTGGGAGAGATTGGGGGTTAGTGAAAAAACTATGTGAATTAAGTTTTTTATCCTACATTGAACTTTTGATCTCGTCCCTAACAATTAAGGACTTTTTAATTCGTTCAATACATTATATATGAACCTCATTAAAAGTCCATCATTAATACATATTTATAAAATTTCTTCAATAAGCACTTTTTACCCTTTCCCATAAAGTGTCTATTAAATATACTAAATACATGTGGTCGATTTTTAACTAAATATTTTTTATCATTATGTCGTTCATTCACAAAACATATGATATCTGTCATATTTATCAACACCACGAAAAAGTAAATGACAATAAACCTCAAAAATGACACAGGAAAAAAGACATACTTCGGTTTACATTCAATGTGACACCAATCTTCGTCTTGACATACAGGTTACTTAGGGGTTATCTATAATTGTCAACATTTTTCATGAATTTACAAAACGCACGCTAGGGTGGGTGTGTGTGTGTGTGTGGGGGGGGGGGGGGGGGGGTTCAAATTCAACGTTTTAAGCGTACGCCTAAAAAAATCATTGAAATAGAATACAAGTCTGAGCAGTTTGAAAGGTGACATAAAGCCAAAAGACGGCAAATCACTTAAGCATGTAAACATATGATCTATGGTCTGGACTTGGTACATTCATTTTCAAGAGATATAACGATGAATGTACACTTTGTATACCAATTGCTACTGCTTTACTGATAAAGAGGACAAATATACCTAAGGAGATAACCGAAAAAACGTAATCCATTAGACAGACAATCCCGGGAAAACAAACGAACAACAAAAAGCACATTAGATAAACACTGAAAACTAAAAAAAAAACAATGAACAACACGAACTCCTATAAAAACCAGGAGTTTACTCAGGTACTCCGGAAGGATAAGCAGTTCCTGCTCCGTATGCGTCACCCGTCGTGAAGTTCAACAAAGTCAATGGTAGTCACAAATAGGTGAAGGTATATGAAATGTTACGACATCGGGAACAGGTCCAACGTCATCTTAAATATTGGAACACTGTAACGGTCTATCAATTCGTGATGACGACCTTAAAATTTCCTAAGTGATGACATCAACCTATCCCTGATAAAACCTTGGTTAAGAAACTTTTGTGACAGAAGTAATCCTCTTTGTCGAAAGTCATGGTAACTCACGCATGCCCTTGAATAGCGGATAAGCTGAGAAACGTAGACGCTATATGCAGGCGATGCTGATATATTGCTACTCAAGAAGGAAAGGTAACAATAGGAAAGTTGAAGTCATCACGTTTGTCATAAACTTTTGTCTTCAAATGTCCCTCATTAAAACTAGGCTCTGAACGCATATAGATATATACTGATAGTTTCGACTTTTCCATTTCAGATTTTTGCTTTTTGTTTTGACATTATCATCAACACTTTCATATGTAAATGCCAGAGGTCGAATGTTGGAACCATGTCAAAGGTCAAGTTTGTGGCGACGAGGATTTAATTCTCCAGTCAACCGTGACGACGACGGACTCAATTGTGGTGGATACTGGGTAAGAGATTCTACCAAATTACATATATGAATATAGCGGAAGGCCGTGTATGATAATAGGCTCTGTAAGTCTGCCAATTATTTCGTGTTCCCTTGCTATTCCATTTTCACATGCTGCCACCAAGCTGTGGGCACGTGTATTACTAACGACGTCATTTTTTTAAGAAGGAGTCTAAAGAAGCATAGATTATTTTTAGTAATTTAATCCAAAATTGACATCAGTTTACATAATATTACGTGCAAATTGTCTGCTGCGCGTTTTGCAACATTTCGATTACAGCAGTATTAATTTACGCACATTCAATGCTACGCGCAAATAAGAATTATAATTATACTTATGAACCAACTACATCTTGTCAGCAGTGCCTGGGACAATTGGTATACAAAATTTTCAGGAATTAAAGAAAAACGTTCCTAGGACAACATTTTTAATTTCTGTTTTGTATGGTATAAAATTTGTATATTTTAAATTTTATTATCGTCTTCGGAAAACAATTCAGAGAAACGTATTAGAATTGACAATTTCAATAAGTGTCCCTTAATAGTTAAGTTCATTTCCATGTTGCTGTCAAACATATACAGTGAGGTTGTCAATGTGTTTGTTTTATCCATTATTTACTTTAATACGACATCATTCACGTCCAAACGTTTGACATTTATTTTTATCTTTGTTGACATCAATGATGGCAGCATCAAGTGTAGGACACCCTGATGTGGGGTCACAGAGGGTCAAAACAGTCTCTTTATCTTACCACCTGGGCAACAAATATTTGAATTGTAAGATGGATTAAAAAACACACACTGCCAGGTGGACGACGGTTTAGCATTTATTTTTATCTTTTGTGACGGCAGTGAAGAGAGCATCAAGTGTAGGACACCCTGATATGGGGTCACAGATGGTCAAAACATTCTCTTCACCTTACCACCTGGACAGCAAAAATTTTAAATTGAAGATGGATTTAAAAAATACGCACTGTCAGGCAGACTTTGGTTTGAGATTTATCTTTTTAAACTTTTTTGACTGCAATAATGACAGCATCAAGTACATACAAATGTACAAGACACCCCGAACTAAGGTCACAGATGGTCAAAACTATCTCTTCATCTTATCACCTAGGCAATTTTCTGGGGGGGGGGGAGGGGCTAACAAAACTCAGACTCATTATGTACTATTAAATTAGTGGAAATACATTGTAGTATACGTTTCTTTTTAAAAATATTCTCTTATAAGGTATCCGGACAATTAATTCAAAAGTTTCCGGATGTTCCATACAACGCAATTGAAATGACATCGGTAATTATCGGCAAACTTTGGAAATGCCAATATAACTAACTTATTTTTACAGACTCTCCATATAAGCAACATGTGTTTCAACTTGAGAAAAATATATATACAAAATTCCAGCTTTGAATTGTTTGTTTCGGCCATTCACGGTCAAAAAGAAATACAATTTTCGATCATGACCTATTATGGCCCGGATACCTTAAACATCCCCACCACCACCAAATAGAGAAGAATTTTGTGGATGCTGTTAGAAGAAAAAATTAAGTGATTCCTACATGATTTCTTAGGAGGAAAAGGGATTAAAAGGTGGGGTTCAATAAAGTACCGTTCCATATTACATTTAATTAAATTGTATTGTAAAAAATATGTTCTCTCTAGCGCACCAAAATATAGAAGATTTTATGGATGCTTCGAGATCCCTTCCTTGCTATTGAACTGCTAAAAAAAGATGGTTAGTCCCTTATTTAAAGTGTTTTAACAAGTAAATATTATACATTTATAAACTTTGATATAGGTTAATACCTGGTTTTATCAACCCTGAAAAAATTATATCCACCGAGCCAACGGCGAGTGTGGATATTATTTTTGAGGGTTGATAAAACCTGGTATTAACCTATACCAAAGTCGATGAATGTTTTATTATATGACTGTTTTTACTTTTACTCTGCAAGTTTCTAATAAAAAAAAAGAATAACAGTAACAATTTATTTCAACAATAACAGTGGAAGAACGATTTTGATTGGCTGATATCTTAAATTCAACCAATCAAATTAATGCTTGTTTCCTAATGTTGAATTCTATTTTTAACGACTGGAAAGTGATAAATTTTTTCTATTTTTAGCTACTCAAAAGTCAAAACCTTTATATCACTCTATTTTTAACTACTTTGAAGTTAACATATCCTTTGCATTATACTTTTCATGGTATCCTGGGCCAATCAAAATCAAGATAAATATTTGTCATATAATAATAGGCCTTGGTTCGAGTATTCGACCGTGTTCATCCAAGCCAATAATACACTACTGTAAATTCGGAAATTATTGCGATGTTTTTTTTAATTGCGATAAATGCGACAGGGTTGTAACCCCAATAATTTAAATTCGCATTTTGGAATTTTTTTATATGAATGAAACGTATTTTCTAAATATCGCAAAAATGTAAATTGCATTTTGGTCTAAAATGGAAAAATCGCAATAATAAATGCACGCAATAATTTCTGAATTTACAGTAGTATTTCCAAACCTCCTGTGGGTGACTAATTTGCACATTATGATGTTTTCCAAGGCACTATTACGTACAATAGGAAATGTCATGAAATTATCATTTTATTATTGGTATAAATTTGTCAATCATACACAATGGCATTACGAAAAGCAAAAATGAATATCCAATTTATTATTTAGACAAAACGTAGAATGATAAACAAAAAATTGGACATCATTACTTTGTTTATTTTAGACAGGTTACCAACGCCTTAATTCTAAAGGTCAAATAAAATCAACGATGATATATAAATATGATAATAAAGAATATAGAGTTTATCAAATAAAGAAACATTCAGTTATTTACAATTGTGACATACATGTATGATATAGAGAATAATACATGGTAAAATCTGTATCACATGCTGTATCAACCCGAGAAACCAATATCAGCCAGAGGGCATTGCCCCGAGGGCTGATATTGGTCGAGGTTGATACATCATGTGATACAGATTTTAACATGTATTATACACTTTATCATATATTTAAACAGAGGACTTCAAACTTTCCAAATTAAAGTCTACTGCCACAATGAAATTGATTGGGGAAAATATTTTGTGAAATAACAATTAAAAAAATAGGGGAGGGGGGTTGAAAAAAAGTTAAATAATTGAGAAAAAAACATTCATTTTTTGAAATTTAGCCCCCCCCCACCCCCCCCCCCCCCCCCCAAAAAAAAAAAAAAAAAAAAAAAATAAAAATACAAAAACAATAAAATTTTTTAAAAAAATTGAAAAAGCTATGTGATAAAGGGTAAGCCATGCGATAAAGGGTATGACGTCAGATACGAACCAACATCATGGGCTTTATCGTTTATTCAAAACTCCTGTATTTAGTACCAAATATACTCTCTCAAAAAAGAAACGCAACATACAGAAAATAGGAAATTTACTTCATATATTATTTTCATAATTTATGATATAAATAATTTACACAGGAATGCAAAAATTGGCACACTTCTTGTTCATGAGTCTTTTACCTTGGAATATCACAGTTTGTCACATATTGTCAATAAATCACTCATAAATTGTCAATATCTGGTATGTCCACCATTTGCTTGTAACACAGCCCCGACTCTTCTTGGCATAGATTGAATTAAACGCTGAGTTCGAACACGCGGTATCCTTTGCCACTCAAACTGAAGTGCCTGCTGTAATTGTTGCAGATTTTGCGGTGGTGGTTGTCGTTGGCGCACGCGCCGATCCACTTCATCCCACAAATGTTCAATTGGATTAAGATCGGGTGATCGTGACGGCCAACGGATCACATTGACATTCTGTTGTTCTAAAAAGTCTACTGTTACACGTGCGTATGTGGTCGGGCATTGTCGTGCTGAAAAATTTCTCTCCGAATGTCAATTACGGGCAATAAATGAGGTCGTAAAATTTCGTCTCTATACCTAACAGCGTTCAGATTGCCTTGGATATGTATCAGCTGTGTGTTTCTGGCATAAGAAATAGCGGCCCACATCATAACACTGCCTCCGCCAAAATTGTCTCTCTCCACAACACAGTTTTGCGCAAAACGTTCGTTTCGGCGCCTATACACACGTATGCGACCATCTCGCTTTTCCAGTTGAAAACGTGACTCATCGCTGAACCATACTCTTCTCCAGTTCTGTAAATTCCATGCACGAACTGTAGTACACCATCTAACTCTCGCTCGGCGGTGTTGGCGTCTCAGTGTTGCTCCAAAGTAAGGTCTTCTTGCCCTCAATCCATGAGAACGTAACCGATTGCGTACTGTCTGTGCTGATATACGGCGCAACCCAGGGACGTTTACAGCTGTTTCTGTTGCAGCAATAGTCCTATTCCGCAGATGGAAAAGTCTGATGTAACGATCTTGCGCCCTGGTTGTAACACGCGGGCACCCTGAACGTGGCCGATCTGTCGTAGTACCAAGCTGCAGGTAGCGTCCCCAAAGGCGTGAAATTGTGCTACGATGAACATTGTACGTTACAGCAACAGCATTCTGTGATTCTCCGGCCTCTAGTCGTCCGATAGCGATATTCCGGGTAGCAGCGTCTAACCTTGGCATAGCGTCACCTCATCAGAATTTTATTTTACGAATGCATTCATGAAAAGAAATACCGGGTTTTTATACCGACTGACTGAGCTAAAAAATAACCCATGATTTGCACGTGAAAGTCGACCCAGTTTTTGGCAATGCGTAAATCGTAGGGTGTCCCAGATTGCGACCAAAGTCGTTTACGGGTGGATGAATTTAAATGATTGTACCTGGAAACTTTTTATGAAGGTGTAATTATGATCATGTGTACATATATTTTGATATTTATTGGTTATTTGTCCGGAAAAATAATATTTCAAAAAGATAATCTGATGTTGTGTTTCTTTTTTGAGAGAGTATATATGACAAATATGTATATCATAACTTGTATATATATGTACACAGTTAAAAATTCGAAAGAAAGTTAACTTTGACATGGGATCAATTTTGTTTAATGAGTCCTTAAATACTCTTTGTTTTACAATAGATTATGAAATGGTGGGGCAAGGGGTGGAGGGTGGGACTGGTACTGGGAGTCGGGCAGTTTATTTTAAGTATAAATATCCTGGCCTTGAATAAACAGGAAGATGTACTGGCGTTCAGGTTGTATTAAGACTTACTTTTTTATCTTTTCACTTGCATTCTGGGATTTGTGAAAAATGAATATTATAAGAATAAATATTCATGTCATCATAAAGTTGAAAATAAATATTAAGGATGATCGCTTGTCTAATAGGAAATAAATAGGATTTGAAATAGGTGATTTAGTTAGAGAGAACATATGAATAGTAAACAAATAAGCAAGAAAAAAAAAATAGGTTCATGTGCTCATTTAAGAGCTAGAAAGCCTTGAAAATTTGCAGGAAATGGGTTTTCTCTGGATTTTTCATTGTCTTTGCATTGGCAACTTCAGTCTCTCAAAAATGTATGAAAAAATAAAAAGGATTTCATAAAATTTTGTCAAATACCATGATTTTGATAAGGTATATATGATTGAATTATAAAAGAAAAGGTGGGGATTCATGGGCAAAAAATTTAATGTTTAAGAAATGGATAAAACCCGAGGATTCCGAAAATCTGACAAAAAGACCAAAACATGACCAGCGAGCATCCTTAAACATTCATCGACTCATCGGTTGTGCTTAAAAATGTTGAAAACCACAGCAATAATGTAAAAAGCTGAAAATCAGATTCCAAAATGCCAAAATGACAGAAAGGATAAAACCAAAACCGTCGGAAGCCGGAAGTAGATACTAATTTATTTGTGAAATAAGTATAATATTTTTTTTCTTTTGTAGCATCAGTGGCAAGTCAACAAAGGCAGATGCGGTGTATGTGGCGACCCATGGGAGGCAAACCCGCGCCCAAATGAAAAAGGCGGAAAATATGCAAATGGAATTATATCACGAACATATCACACAGACGATTCTCACATAAATATTGCAATTAAAGTTGAAACGAACAAAAAGGGATATTTTGAATTTAGATTGTGTCCAGAGGTTACAGACAAAAATCCTGTAACACAGGAATGTTTAGATCAATATCCATTGGATGTTATAGGATACGGGAAGAGATACTATCCAAAAAGCGCAGGGATGATTCATTTACAAGTTTCCATGCCGATCGGCGTAGTGTGTGAACGATGTGTACTGCAGTGGAAATGGCATACAGGTACATGAATATAATAGTAAAAAAATATCATTAAGAAAAAAATTAAAGCATAAACATAGTGAAGAGCTACCCAAAAGAAATAACATAATCTGCTGACACGAGTGGCTGGAGACGCTACCCAGCGTGGCTCTCACTGAAAAGCACCTGAAATTTAATTTTTCCTTTAACCTAAACTGAGATTCCGCCTGTCTAAGAATTTGTTAGGGCCGAGGGACGTCAAAGTGCACTCTACATAATTAAATGTAAAACTGGGAAATATTGCAAAAGCGTTTTTGTTTTCTTAATTTCGAATTCAAAGTAAGTCTTTGTGATTGTTGCCATTCGAATAAGTATGTCCAAAATAATATTGTTTTAGTTAATTTATGATTGTTGTTTTGGGCCTGAGGTAAGGTCAAAGTAGACTGCACTAATTCTTTTGTCTATACCAAGCAGATGTCATATGTATTTTGTATTAAACATATTTTATTTGCAAATTTTAAGCAAATGTGAAAAATTGCAAACGGGATTGAACAAGTTCAAACAACATTTTGAAGATCCTTTCCCCCTTAAAAATACAAAATGTATGAAGTTGTATTACAATGACGATAAGTTTGGTTTTAAAATAAAAATAAAAACCACTAAATTTAAGGTATAATGAATACGCTATTATAAAAAAAATTATATATTAAAACTTTAAACTGTAAAATACACCCCTATAAGGGTCAAAATACACCCCTATAACGGTCAAACAAAGAGCAAAAACAGCAAATAAAATACAGTAAAACAAACATGATATACGTTACACAAACAAACATCAAAGTACAAACTTACCTACAAAAAGAGATAAAAATCAAAACTTGGGGGGAGGAAAAATAAAGATCAAATTATAACCAAAAGATTGTATACTGCAAAAAGAGAAAAAGCAGAACGGGCG
Organism: Mytilisepta virgata; assembly: GCA_028015205.1. Lineage (NCBI taxonomy): Eukaryota > Metazoa > Mollusca > Bivalvia > Mytilida > Mytilidae > Mytilisepta > Mytilisepta virgata. Next base: position 695,746 of record JAPWFG010000041.1, on the reverse strand, counting down.
GGGGAGAGTGCTCCCTGGATAACATTGTTAAAAATTTTGATTAGTCAAATCTGTTTGTTTAATATGGATAGAAGAAAAAAATATTAGTGTTTTCATGGTCTATTAGTTTTCATAACCAATATCAACTGTATAAATTTTAATTCAGATAAGATCTGCTGTCTTAGCAAGTTATATTTGGTATACAATTTTCGTAGGAATGACCACCTGAGCAAGACGGATCAGAAACTAAATGACGTATATAGGAATCAGAATTATTTTGTTGCAAAAACTTCTTACACAAATTATATTATATTTGCATTCTTCCATAAATATAAAAATATGAGGTTTTTTTTATCCACTCGGTAATTCAAACATTTTTTTTAAACCGTGTAAACGTTATTTAAGAAAAGAAGTGGAGCAATTTAAGCTTTTCATAGTAGAAAATAAAATTTTTGTTTGTAAAACACTAAAAAAGTGAAGAATCGTTGAATTTCCCAGTTTGCTCTGACGTCCAAAAGGAATCTGGTAAAATTTGAAGGTTCGTCGGTTGTGTAATATGTACTGCATTGGCACCTTTAAGGATGATCGCTGGACTAATAGGAAATAAATAGGATTTGAAATAGGTGTTTTAGTTTGAGAGAACATATGAATAGTAAACAAATAAGCAAGAAAAAAATATAGGTTCATGTGCTCATTTTAGAGCTATAAAGCCTTGAAAATTTGCAGGAGATGGGTTTTCTCTGGATTTTCCATTGTTTTTGCATTGACAACTTCAGTCTCTCAAAGATGTATGAAAAAATAAAAAGGATTTCATAAAATTTTGTCAAATACCATTTTAAGGTATATATGATTGAATTATAAAAGAAAAAGTGGGGGTTCGAGGGCAAAAATTTCATGTTTAAGAAATGGATAAAACCCAAGGATTCCGAAAATCTGACAAAAAGACCAAAACATGACCACCGAGCATCATTAACCATATGAATGTAAACTTGGTATTATATTTACAATTTTTAGATTTTGTAAAGGTATTTTAACATCAAAATTTCTGTAATTTATAAATGATCCGGTAAAAAGTTCGTCATAACGAAGTATATTGGGTCCGATCAATCGAAAGAACCAATTTGTTTGTGAAGAATAAATTACTCCTTCACCTTGTCATCATACATGGACATATACAGATAATTTAAAATTGAATTAACCCTTTCATATCTGGGTGTAAATTTGGGACGTATATTTTTATTCTTTATTTATTTGTGTAAATGTGATATCGAAACATGATAACCATTCTTTCTTCATGTTTTTTTTTTAAACATCCCTGACTCTACGCCTTCCATTTCATATATCATTTAAAGATTCGAAATAAAGAATATAGTGTTTACCTAGGGGAAATATCTTACACTTCACATGCTCTTAACACGGAATAAGGGTTTTATTTGTAATGTTTGGATTTTTTGTTTATACCGTATACGGTCTTATTGCTTATTTATTATTATAGATAACGTATTTCTTTGTCTGGTAAAATCTAGTTCTCAGAATATATGACCTTTTGTTACGTATTGGTAATAAAGAGGAGCGATGAAGTCATCAATCATTTCAAAATATGAAATATTGTAATATTTATATTCATATGGCATGTTTGATCCTGCCTATTTTTCCCTGGATTTTTATCTGGATTTTTTTGGGGCAATTTTTATTTTCATTTAAACCGAAAAAAAATTCTGATTGACCTAGGTACTGCATTTTTGTCACACCTAAAGTGATTCTGGCTTTTAATTTAGCCAAATCCTTTGTCCTGTCCTTAAAATTCCATCCTAGCTTCCCCATAAAAATCAAATGGTTGCTCCCTAATACACTAAAAAAATTCCACATACAAACATGTTAAAATATCTGATTTTTTTCAACCGAAATGAGTAATAATTGTATATAATCATATCTCTGGCTAAAAATGTCAAGTTGATAATAATTTTGCTATAACTGTCAATATTCCGAAAGACCATAATTCACTCATAATATATATATGGGCATTTATATGACAAAAAAAGTAAACAATTTTTGCACAGACAAATATTTGGTTTTATTTTCAAATGATATATCATATAATGTGATATGTAAGCCATTTAAAGATATCTGTTCTTAGTCTTTAAAAAGATTATTAAATTGAGCCGAATATAATGAACCGCCTCGGTGGTCACGTGGTAGCGTGCTCACCCCGGGTGCGGAAGGTCGCGGGTTCGATCCCCGGCCGGGTCAAACCAAAGACATTAAAATTGGTATTTGCTGCTTTTTCGCAAAGCACGCCGCATCTAGGAGTAAGAGCAAAGACTGGTCGGCTCGGAGTCAGTATAATGTGTCCGAGTGAGGTGATATGTCTTCCTGCGGGCAGTTACCTAGTGAACTAGCCCATTAAAAATCCGACTTAGCGTGTCGGTGTAGTACAAAGCAGGGATCATATTCATTATCATATCAACATGTTCTTGTCCTGATATGCACCTGGTTGCCACTGGACGTTAAACAATAATTCCTCCATCCATCCATCCGAATATAATGAGCGAAACGAAATTACAACTTCATTCTATATCTTTAACCTAGTATATGGTACTTACAATTTTTTTTTATAAATACTGAAAAACTGACATATGATCACAATGTAGATGTATAGAGTCACTTTCTGCTTTGTCGTTCGGGGACTGAAAGTGCAATAATTTTCATTGTTTACATGTTCAGATCAGATTTGCACTTGAGTAGGGAGAAATTGGACATTTTCAAACAACCTTGACCAGCATGGATTGGATTAAGGTGGTACCCAACACTACATGGAGATAACTCTTAAAAATCACCAGAGCGTTTTAATAAAATTTAATAAGTAAAGAGAAAGTAAGCTTCTCTATGATCAAAATTGATGTTTGCCAAACTGCTATAGATTCAATGAAATTATTCCCGTTAAGTGTGAAATTCTATTTACTAAAAAAAAATCAACATTTATGTCAACAGGTCGAAGTAAATATTTCCTAAAAATTTTATGAATATTAAACGAGCCAAATTTATTTTAGTCAAGGTGTTGGGTACCACCTTAAGTGTCCGTGAAAATTCTAACAGTAAATTACCTAATTACTAGAATAAAAGACCATTTTGCGGATTAGGGCCACATACAGAAAAGCTTTCTATATACACGTGCATATAACACGTGACTTTCTAAGGTTTATATATGCAAACAATTGTGGTTATCTCCCTTACATTGCTTTATTCTCGGTCAGTATACGTAAATTTCTTTTATGGACGTAAAAATAATTCCTGACTGACGTTCTACATTTATTTAATAAGTCTTCTTTAAATTACTTCTACCTATTTTTAATATATGACCAGCAACAAGTGTTAAGCATAATGAATATGACTTTTGTTGAGAAATGCAAAGACAGTGACCAAATAATTAATGGAGTTATGTCTCCTTAGGCACATACTTAGGATGTCTTGTATTTCCAGCTAGCTACAGTGTTCTTCGCTGTGCTTAAGTCCTAGACTGAAGTTGCCAATGCAAAGACAATGAAAAATCCAGAGAAAACCCATTTCCTGCCAATTTTCAAGACCTAATAGCTCTTAAATGAGCACATGAACCTATATATTTTTCTTTCTTATTTGTTTACTATTCATATGTTCTCTCAAACTAAAACACCTATTTCAAATCCTATTTATTTCCTATTAGACCCGTGATCCTTAACTCCTAGAATGTTCGGATGAAGAACAACAATATAAGCACTATTTTTTTCTTCTAATTGTCGTAAAGTTTATTTGTGTAGGTTACGTTGAGGATTTATGTCTGATCTATGACTTACAATGTATATACATGTCATTTTGCAGTAACAAGCAACAGTAATAAAAATGATGGTAAAATATTCTATTTCTATTTTCAGCTTTACACTGGGGTAAATGTGAAGACGGTACCAGTCAAGTTGGGTGTGGCGATCAAACTGAAATCTATAACTGTGCTGATATTGCTATTCTTCCAACAAAAGATAATTTATTGATAAACGAACCCAAAATGAGTGCTGTTTTGGCCGATTCGGCGATAACAGTCAAAACTGCTCCATTTGGAATAACCAATGAATTTGGAATTCCAATCGTACAGTCAGACTACGGGACAAGTGATGTTGCTCCAAGCGAAAGCCCACTCGGAAAATCAACAACCTATTCAGTTTTAATAGGCAAAGGGGATACCTATGGAGTTCCAGTTTCTGTTGCAAGAATCAACCGGAAGCAGAACAAGACTGGTAAACTTATTGCTACTCCAATTGTAGAAACCAGATTTGAGAGCGACACTGGTTCCAGGACAATAGATACCAGTAAAAAACGAATCGAAAAAAGTTCATCACAAATCGTGGAAGAGGTAACAGAAGATTTGATTAAACTACCTTATTTGGGATATTCAACATCTGTCAAAAATAATGCACAAGCAGATAGTGTATTGCCGACTCAAAATCCTGGAATATTTCCAGCAGTTCATTTATTAGAAGCACTCCCAAATAGACGATTTAAACGAAATTTACCTACAGAAACGATATCTGCAACTGTAAACAAAGAAACAGCAGGAAACCAGGGCTTGGCTTCTACCAGTAGTCAAGGAACAGAGCAGTCTGGTCTCAATCAGGAAGTAGCAGTCACAGCAACCAGACAAATTGTCAATGGACATCAAGCAGAGATACCACTGGAATCACAGTCCACCAAGACCATAGAGGGATCTGTGTCATCATCGTCTTCATCCGGTTGGACTGAAATTAAAACAGAAACAAAACCTATCGAGGCAACCAACAGTGCAACTAATCAAGTCAGGCCGACAGTTGCCGCTGACATTACGCAAGTGAAATCAATTATTCAGAAACACAGAGACTCAGTTCTGCCATCTGGCACTCAGGCTACACAATCTTCATTCGGGGAGACCAACGTAGCTTATGATGCAAATCTCAATGACTTTACTGCCGGTTCCCTTCTATCTCCAAAATTCACCGATATGGGTGTTGGTAATATTGCGGATCCTGGATTATTTTATGATCCCAGCTTATCGCAAATATCGAATATTGCTCAACCAATTCCTTATGCTACAATGGATCCCTTGCAGTATTATAATCAGAATATGCATCTTTCAGGGCTTTCAATGTTTGACAGTGGAGTGATTAGCGATTTACCATCGTCCAATCAACAACAAGGTGGTTTTGTTGATCCAGCCAATCAACTTGCTCCATGGACTGAACAGTTGACGGAGTCCACACCTTCCGCGAATGTACAAGACACAAAACTATCGACCTCGGTGCAAGAAAATAAAGTAATCAAACAAGCGCAACAATCTACACTGTCAGCTGGGGTTGCAGACAAAGCAAATATTGCCGTTGATTCTGTACAACTGTCTCCACCAACCACAACACAGTCTCCATGGGTCGAAAGCAACCCACAGTTGACAACAGGACAGAGCTGGGTCACTGTAGCACCAAGTGAACAACTATTAACGCAACCGGTAATGCTCCAAGGCACCGTTAACGTTAACACAGGGTGGCAAAATCAGGCAATTTTGAGTGACTCATCGTTATGGACAAATCTGCCACAGACAACTGCAAGGTACGACAGTTTCAATACGAACGCTGCTCAAATGGGAGGATGGGCTGAAATACCTTTCTCAACATACGTCCCAGAGATAACAACAAGCACAACAACAGCTTCTCCAAAACCAACAACAACTACAGCCGGGGCAATTCCTACAGAAACAACAACGGAAAAACAAACAACAATTGTTGTCCAGGAACAAAAGCAGTCAACTCACACTGGACAACCAGCTGTAAATACCATATTTGCAGGTGAAACAGTCCAAGAGGCAACATCCGCTGTTTCTAACACATCTGAAGAAAATATTGCAAACAAAACAGTTCATTTAGCTGTTATTGAGCCGTCAAATACTGGATCTATTGTGGGACATTCGAATGTGAGTTCGCAAGGCGTAGTAGTTGAAGAAATTCCGACAAAAACAGTTGACATATCTGTAAGTGAGCCTACGACGAAAGACACTCCAGCTCAAGAAATGCCTGTAAATGCGCCTACGACGAAAGACACTCCAGCTCAGGAAATGCCTGTAAGTGAGCCTACGATGAAAGACACTCCAGCTCAGGAAATGCCTGTTGTGTCTAAAAGTGAAGTGATTGAAAACTTCACAACTAATACTGTTGACGTAGCGGTAACAGTTCCGACAAAGAAAGCCCTTCCAGAAATTGCAACACAACCACCTGTAACGGAAACATATTTGGTAAGCGAAAAGAAGGTTGTTGTCCTACCACCAAAAGCAGAGACAGCAATAGATGTGAAGACTGTTGTTAGCCAAGGCAAAGAAAGTGCACAAGGAATAGCGAATGAAATCAGAGCATCAATGAAAGAACAGTCAGGACAGATGGGTCAAGGGCAGCAACAGAAAAGTTCTGAAGCATTGTTACAGAATATGTATAATGTTCTTCAAGAAATAATGCTTAAGGTTCAAATGCAGACACCTAAACAGCGTGAACTTGCGACAGCCGGAACAACAATGCACAGGATTAATCAAGGTATTGCTTCTTCTGGGCAACATTCCATAACATCCAATACTTTGAACACACAGAAAGTTGTTTCCAGTGAACAGAATGTTGCTACCAAAACACTGAATGACCAAGCCGTCGCTACCAACAATTTAAATAAACAACACGTGTCTGCAGTAAACGTTTATATTGCCCCAAATGCTCTTGAAAAACAATCCACTGACACCAATATTGGTTCGCAGAAAACCGTCGTTACCAACGTACAAAATCAACAAAATGTTGCTACAAACATGCAAACTTCTACCAATAATCGAGGTGAAGCTGTTACTCTTAACGCTCAAAGTGAACAAACTGCGGTGACCAATGTGAAAACAGGAATAACACATCCACCAGGTTATGTTGATAATAACACACCATTAACTGATACAGTACGGCCACAAACACAAGTAGTTGGAACAACAACAACAACAACTATGGCCCCAACTACCATTTTAACGACAGATGCTCCAACGACAACCACAACAGTCCCCACGACTACCACAGAACCGACAACAACCGTCCCCACAACTACCACAACAACGGACCCTCCTGTGGTTGACGCAGTTGGTGGACCTTCTATGAGCTTCTTCAGTTCAATGTATGATCCCTATGCAACACCGAAAGCAAATACATGGATTGATGCTACTACAACAACAGCCTCACCGTTAATTTGGAATGACGCTGTTCAGTCGTCTTCTATGCTTAATTCTCAAAATTCAGTTGATTTAATGAACATTGCTTCATCTATACAAAACTCAGGTGCTACAAGTGTATCGGACATTTTGAAAGCTATGAACGCACAAACATCCACTGGAACTGAAATGACTGGTAATACAATTATTGATCAACAGATGGCAGCAATGCCTTCCGGTTCAGTTAACACTGGTTTACAAAAAACATTATCTGAGACTTTAAAATTAGGTAGCCAAACGAATAATACGAAACAAGATTTGATTCAACAGACAGACCTAACTTCAATAAATAATGTAGGTGTAATACCAACAGCTTCGCAGGATCCGTGGGATATCGCTGCTGGTGGAATGACCAATATTAACTGGGATGCTATAAATCAGTTCAGTACCGGAACCGAAAGTACTAATGCTGAACCTTCTCTGACAAAACCGATGACGGGAATGGATGCATTAATCGAAATAATGAAAAGCCAAGGTTATATCAAACCAACTACACCGGAACCAACAACTACACCTCTACCGACTACAACTACCACACCAATTCCAACAACCACGACACCACCACCTCCAACACCACCACCAGTAATCTATTATGCTGACCACATGACTCCGCGAGACGTTGATCCTATTTCGCGAGCAGTTGTGTTGAAAATGGTGAAGCAAATGGCACCGACTAAACAAGACCTTTTTACAGTCTTATATGCCACTGGTGGTGACCTGTTAAACTCAATGGGTATTAATCCTAAACATGTACGAGGTCAATTACACACCGCTCTGATAAATATTTTCCCTGAATTTCGAAGAGTTTTAGGTTTGCCGCGACGTCGAAGACCATCGCCATTGAATTACCAATACCAACAACATACTGCAGCTGGCCAACATCAACAACAAACTCCAGCTGTTCAGGGTCAAGGTCAGTATCAGCAAACAGCCTCTAGCGGTCAAGGTCAATATCAACAAACAGCCTCTGGCGGTCAAGGTCACAATCAACAAATCGCTTCTTCGGTACAAGGATATACTGCAAACACTAGACAACAACAAGCATATGGACAAGGACAGTATAACGTTCCGCAACCTCAAGCTTCTATCCAAGGGGCAGCTCAGTCCTATCACAGTGGACCAAGACCAACAGTTGATCCCATCCAGAGAGCAATGGAAGCCGCCATGACTAAGCAAGTGCTTCAAATGCTTGGACTGGTACCTGAACCCCCAGATGTACCACCAGGTGGACGACGTGGTCGAGGCGGAGGCAGACCACAAGACCCATATGCCCAAAGAAACATTGATCCATATGCGCAACCTTATGGAGCAGATCCGTATGCAGATCCATATGCACCAAGAGGTGGTGCTGCAGCCGATCCGTGGAATCCAAGAGGAAGACCGGCCATGTCTCGGGAATGGGCTGGAGTTCTTGGCTTAGGACCAGAACCTGGGGATCTTCCTCCTGGTGGAGCTGGAGCTAGTGGCGGTGGGGCAGCTGGTGGCAGAATGGGACCTGGACGGCGACGAGCGGCCATGATGGACCAAATGATGGAACTTATGGGTTTATAAACATTTAACAAATTAAGAATCTAATTACTTTATAGGGTAAAATGCTAATAGGGTGCTTTTGTGAAACGTGTAATGAGAAGTAATATTTCATTTTAAGTGTTCAAATTGACATATTGTCGTTAACAATTTGCTTTAAGCTTTTAAGCTTTTTGTTCAAATTATTTTTTATCAAAAAGAAATATAACCTATGGTCATTGTCTGTACCTTAATCTATAATCTATGTCCGATAAGATTTCCACGGCGTACGGTCTATCAGATTTTGGGCTATTGATTTCTCCTTTGTGACGTTAATGGTCGTTCCAAGAGAACTATAGCGTAACGCTGTGCATGTAATCATGAAATGTGTTCTCATGACTCTATTTTGATTTATTTTATTTCCTATTTCAAAACATCAAATGTAGTAATTACATTGGCTAGCAGAAACTTCCGGTAAAAAGTTTTTAACTTGATAAATTCCTTTCATGACGACGTGCGTGTGAATACGTACGCATGCAATATAGTGCATGAGAAAAATGTTAATTTCAAATGGAAAGCGTCACATTTCTGCATTACTTTGGAATTATAATAAAGGTTATTCTTACGGAATTTATCAATGTGTAAACTCGGGCTTATCACTCACAAACTTTACATAAAGTCCTTCGGACTTTATTTAGTTTGTGAGTGAATCGTCCGAGTGTACACATTGATAAATTCCTTTTAAAAATACCCTCATCACTATAATAATTCCCGCGTTTAACCGTTGGTTCAATATATTTCCAGTCAAATATACTTCATGATCTGTTATGGTCCGGACACCTTGAAGGATCCGTACTTAAACACAAGATATGTTTTTTTTTCAAATTTTTATTATCAAACATCTTTTCCTTTGAAAGGCTATATTTTTACCTCAAATTTACGTATTAGAAGATAGCAGAAGATGATATAGTTTTTACTTCTGAATTGACGTTTTTAAATTTTGTTTGTCTTCTTGGGCTTCGGTTTATAGTTTCGTTTCGAATAATAAATAATAGAGATGTTAAGGTGGTACCCAACACTACAGGGACATAACTCTTAAAAATCACCAGAGCGTTTTAATCAAATATAATAATTAAAGAGAAATTAAGCTTCTCTATGAAAAAAATTGATGTTTGCCAAACTGCTATATAATCAATGAAATTATTCCCGTGAAGTTTGAAATTCTATTTACTAAAAAAAATCAACATTTATGTCAACAGGTCAAAGTAAATATTTCCGAAAATTTTTATGAAAATTAAACGAGCCAAATTTATTTTAGTCAAGGTGTTGGGTACCACCTTAAAGGAGGACTGATTGTTAAGTAAGTAATTGTGATAATTGAAGACCTTGTTTTGAAGACGGTTTTTCAAATTCATAATAACATCAATTCCCAATTGGCACATATGAGTTGTCTCCCATTTATGGAGTTTTCTGCTCTTTCTAGAAGGGGTCCACAATAGACATAAATGGAAGAAATATCATTTTTCTGAAAAAAAAAATTTTGTCATAACACTATCCTCAAGTCAGATTAGTGATATGTTTTTAGATTAATTACACCTTATGTAAGAATCCTGGGTTTTGATTGGTTGATAGCCAGTGTATTTTTCACCAATTTACTTTTATCAATGAATATCGTTCATTTTTAAACAGCGCCGGGGTATATGCAAAAAGGATATGCCTTTTTTAACCTCTCTGTCGTGGTATTTGCCAAAAAATACTCTATCCGACTGGACGCTTGTAATGTCACGATCATCAATGCGTTTTGTGCGTAAACATTCGGTGTAATTAAACAGATATAGCATGTTCTTGAGGGGTATTTGCGAAAAATACCAGTCTTGAGAATGAATTTCCCTCGCCTTACGGCTTGCGAAATTTAACATTCTCTAGACTGGTATTTTTCGCAAATACCCCTCCTTAACATGATATATCTGTTCAATATTTTCCCACATTTTTCGATTGCTGACGAAGATCCCCCGACAATCCAATGCTTTTAGAAAAAAACTAAAAATATATGTTGCCCTTTATATTAATTACAAGACAGCTTCTTGTCATAAAAGATAACTTATCCTTTTGGAGACAAATCCAGTATACAAAAGTAGAAAGGATATTGTCTCCAAAATTTGGTACCATGTAGATTTAATTTTGTTGAGTTTTCTATATCTATATTGCAGACACCCTTAAAATCATAAAGTCATTCCGATATCTACAGGAACAGTTCCACATTTTTTATATTTATTGTACTACAGTGTCAGCCATTTTCTTGACAAAAAATAAACCCATGAAGTCACGACCTGTATGTTCTATATTTAATCTAGAGATACTTTTCCCACAGAATGTAGCACTGTGTCCATTAAAAGTTTAAATGGTTGAGAAATGCTCGGTTAACAAGATATACCTTTTCTAAGCTTCATCCAAGATAAATGTATTTTTTTTTACAGAGACGATGTATATATTTATGATATCCTTAATTTTATTGTTTTTATTTTGTATATATTTTATACTTTGCAGGGTTAAATAAATATAGATATCTTGCTCAAATAATGACCTTTTAGTTAGAAGAGTTATTTTCTTGTATATATTAAAAAAGGGCAAGAGTTCAGCACTCTCATACGTATATATATATATGCGTATCCCATCAAATATATACCAAGCTTGGGGTACCGCATGGAACTATTTCCCTCTAAAATCATTTCTTCACCTGGCAACACCGTATCATAGGTAAAATATTGTGTAAAATATACTTGTAGGATGCGAACTATGGATGCCGAGTTATGAATCGATCTGTTCCAAAATTAATTTGAAAGATTTTAATCCATTTAAGCCCTTTTTAAGAACCTTTTCCAGTTACCGGACTCTAGCTTTGAATCTACACGAAATGTATAATTTCAAGAGTGGTTTTCCCCCTTTTATTGGTATCACTATTTGTTCTTGCGGCAATGGGAATAATGGGTAAATATGTTTAACCCTGTAAATTTATGCATGCTATAGTTTGGGTCTTATTTCCCATATTTAGTATATGTGAGTTGTCACCCATTTACGGAGTTATCTGCTCTTTGGAGAAGGTGTCTTCTATAGATATCAATGTGCAAATTGTCATTTTTCTGCACAATATTTAATCTTCCTAATAATTTTCTTCATACACAATACTGATGTGATTTTAGATATGTTTTTCTAAATTTTTCAATATCAGATGAAAGCCTTCCCTAGTTCAATATTTTCAGATAAAAATATAAGAGATTTTTGCACTTCAAGTCTTATAAAAGTCCTTTTTTCAGGAAAGATAACTCATGTATATGGGAGACAACTCTAATATCCGCAAGGGGCTATTATATACAAATGTATTTCAGAAATATAAGAAGCTGTTTTTACTTCAACACACTTGTAATAAAACCTAAATGTAAAGTTCACAAACTTGTGTATATTCAAACAAGAACAAATCTTCTGTTATCACTTATCGTTGCTTTGCTGCATTGCCGAAAACAAGTTGTTAAAGGGAAAGGGAGATAAATTTTAAGATATTTTAATTCTAAAATTGTATTCCCGGAACCGGAAGTTGGTTCTAAAAAGGGATCATGATGGATCTGTATTAAACTTAGTCCGAGATTTCTCTGACATCAAACAGCCTGTTTTAGAATTGGTATAGTCCGAGGTACATCCGAGAGGACTCCATACATAAAACTGGGAAATTCTTCAGAATCTGCACTTTTCTATGTTTTACGACGAAAAGCACTAATTTTTTCCTACTAAACCTTATATATCTCATTTCTTTAATCATTTAGCTCTTCAAAAGTTTTTTTTATAGAAATGCTCACTAATTATCAACAAGATGACAAATAACAACTGCTTTGTATAAAAAATTTATTTTATTTTCTCTGACCAGAAATGACAATCTTAATTTAAGGAACAATATTTTTGTAATAATTCTTCAAAAGGTCACAAAAACATAACATATAGGGTTTCCCCGGCAGAAAATTAATTTGAAATTCGAAACTATTGGCTACTATCGTTCCTAGTTTTATACATGGAATGCACACGTGACGTCCAACAGACTCAGCCAACTCTAAACAGGTCGTTTATTGTTACAGGAAACTCGAACTAATAAAACTGTACAAGAATTCCAAATGTTGTAAATGTGTCTTGTATATTTTTGAAATAATTGTAATTATTTTATGTGAGAATCATTTGCCATTCATAATAAATACAATTATCATCCAATCTTTTAACTTCTGTTTCCATTTTTCTGCGCTGAAAACAGTCCAAGTATAGATGAATTGATTATCGGCAAAAGAATACCGAAGCGAAAAAAAACAGTCGGAAAAGTAAAAAAAATAGAAGTCCCAGAAAAATACAATCAGGAGAACGGAACGCAACAAACAAACGCCGCAAGGATACATGTACAACTAAAAGAATAAAACAACGTTTAATCTAAACAAACTAAACAAACAAGACAGCACAGAAACTACAGCACTAGTAATATAAAAAACCGGGAGTGACTTCAGTTGCTCCGAATAGGTAAGCATGTCCTGCTCCGTTAGCGGCACCCGTCAAATTGCAAGTCTGGTGAGGTGTCAATTCCAGAAGGACGTGAAATTTAACTAAAGATATCTAGTCTCATACGCGAGATAGAAACGTTGCATCGGCCAATCAATTCCTGATGACGACCGTAAAACTTTTGGAGTGATGAAATTAACATAGACTGAACAGAGGAAGACCGGATATGGAGTAAAAAGTCAACATCCCATATCAGACCAAAAATGGACATCTAGTTGTCAATACATTTACTCTGTATTTGTGGAAGATATTCTATTTTTACTTTAAAATTTTCAGTGCAACCTGAATATCCTATGCGTATGTAGAGCCTGGTATCTATACACGTATCTATACACCATACATGTACGCGTGCTAACGTACCACAGTTTAGTGTCAGCCGGGAGTGTCAGACTATCCAGACTCTCTGTTGTGTTTATGTTTGTGATTTGTGTTTTTTATGTGATTTTTTGTCCGGGATGTTATTTCTTAGGTATCATTGTTGACATTTCCTGTTATCCATTTTGTTGTTTATGCAATTAAGGTATCAGGACCATAAATGACCACGTGATTATTTAAGAGTTCCCGGATGTCCCATACAACGCAATTGAAATGACTTCGGTAATTATCGGCAAACTTCGGAAATGCCAATATAACTAACTTATTTTTACAGACTCTGCATATAAGCAACAAAGTGTGTTTCAACTTGAGAAAAATATATATACAAAATTCCAGCTTTAAACTGTTTGGTTCACGGTCAAAAAGAGATACAATTTTCGATCATGATCTATTATGGTCCAGATACCTTAAAAAAATTATATCAAACCATATGTCCCTGATACACACAGACACGTGATAATAGAAACAAAATCAGGGTGTGATAAAAGAAAATCCTAAAATCAGCCAAACAAGGAAACAAATTTAGAAAATATACAATGCATTGTTTGAACACATTATACAATTTTTAGAAGAATAAATTATAAGCACCATTTTACTGAAATGTTAGCATCTTTGGGGAATGTCCATGAAGATACAGTGACGGAATTTGAAATGAATAACTCAGACCTATCCTTAAATTTGTAAAAAAAAATATTTTAAATATTTTCCATGAACATTGTGTATACTTCATGGAACTCAGTGATGATTCTGAATTTAATATCTCGTAGGGGAAAGAGTTATCTCCCTTTTACAGGCGAAATGTGTTTATTTCTCTTGAAGACAAAATCCCACAGGTTCAATTGTTTTAGTTTTAGACTTAGAAAATTACATTTGTCAACCAAGTGATTAGACAATTAATATGCATTAAGGGTTGGTATTCAAATTAAAAAAAAAAAATCATTCCGCGGACTGAGGTTTACAGGCAGTAAGAACTATGAAAGATAATTTGAAAGTAAAGCCATTCATCTTAATATTTCAGTACCACATAAAAATTTGAATGCGGGTTTCATTTATACAGATGTTCATCACATCAATTTTTTATTAATAAAACACTGAAAATGGTTTCCGAGATATATTTAAACTGAACAAGGTACCAAACTGATAAAACAGTATTATTTGTGTTGGTCTCGAGACGTCCGACTGAAGGCGTAGATCTGAAAATGGTTTATAACCACCCAATATTTAGGGGTAATTGTATATTTACAATTAGGCTCAGTTCTAACCTCTCTTTAGAACTGTCAGAAAATGTCAGGAAAACTGTTCTAGAACAGTTCTAGAACTGTCATCCTGACATTTTTTGAACCGTTTATGACAGGGTGTGTCCTGACCTAGAACCATTTATGACAGTTCTACCCTACATCTATGCTACCATAGTAGTATATATATGATTCTAAATTAGTATTTGTGGTGGTGCCTGATATGACGTCACCTGAACGGAAATGACGTCACCGAAAGCGGAAGTAAAGTGACAGGAACCAGAAGTGTTTTACGCGCATGCGCAACGTAGTAGTGGGTTGTCCCGCCATATTTCTTTATTTGTTTTTAGGGTAAGGGTCGCGCATTGAGTCTCTAGGGACTGATACGTTCACTTTTATGCCTAAGACCGAGAGTATTCGATGTACAGAGGGGTAATTGGGTTATCTCTCCTTTTCCCGCGCTTTTCATTCCGGGTAATGTTTTCAGTTTGTTCAAAGGAAGTCCTACGGTAGGATTGGATTATGTCCCGTTACCCCCGTTTCGGTTGATGCTGTTGCTACATTTCGCTTGCTCCATACTGCTTGCTCATTGCTGCCCATCGCTGCTCTTCTCTTGCTTTTTGCTGCTCATTGCTCCTCATCCCTTCTCTTCTCTTGCTTTTCACTGCTCATTGTTGCTCATCGCTACTCATATCTTGCTCCCTGCTGCTCTTCGTTGGTCATCCCTTTCTCCGTGATACTCTTCGCTGCTCATATCTTGCTCGGTACTACTCTTCTCTTACACATCACTGCTGTTCTCTTGGTTCTTCCTTTCTCCATGCTGCTCCTTGCTGCTCATCGCTACCCATTACTATACTCACGTGCTCATTTCGAGTTTTTTTGTCCTACTTGTCGCTGTTTTCGCTGCTGCTGTTGCTCCTGCTGCTTGTTGCTGTTCTTCATCGCTGCTCTTCTCTTGCTCATCGCTGTTATTCTCATGCCCATCACTGTTCTTCTCTTGCTCCGTACTGCTCATCGCTACTCATCCCTTGCTCCCTGCTGCTCTTCGTTTGTCATCTCTTGATCATCACTGATCTTTTCTTGCTCTTTGCAGCTCATCGCTACTCATGACTAGACTCAGGTGCTCATTTCGTTTTTTTTTGTTACTTCTCGCTGTTTTCGCTTCTGCTGCTGCTCCCGCTGCTTGTTGATGGTCGTCATCGCTGCTGTTCTCTTACTCATCTCTGTTTTTCTCTTGCTTCATGCTGATCATCGGCGCTCTACCCTTGCTCATCGCTACTCTTCAACGCTCTTCTCTTGCTCATCGCTACTCTTCAACGCTCTTCTCTTGCTCATCGCTGCTCTTCTCTTGCTCCTTGCTGCTCATTGCTACTCATCTCTTAGTCTCTGCTGCTCTTCGTTGGTAGTCTCTTGCTCCGTCCTTTCTCTATCCTGCTTTTTGCTGCTGATCGCTACTCATGACTATACTCACGTGCTCATTTCGGTTTTTTGCTGCTGCTCCTGCTGCATGTTGCTGTTTGTCACGGCTGTTCTTCTCTTGCTCATCCCTGTTCTTCTCTCGCACATCACTGTTTTCTCTCGCACATCGCTGTTCTTCTCTTGCTCATCTCTGTTCTTCTCTTGCTCCGTTCTGCTCTTCGCTGCTCATCGCTGCTCTTCTGTTGTTTTGTGCTGCTCTTCGCTGCTCCTGTCTTGCCCCGTGCTGCTCATCGCTGCTCCTGTCTTGCCCCGTGCTGCTCATCGCTGCTCCTCTCTTGCTCTTCACTGCTCATTGCTTCTCATGGCTGCTCTTCTCTTTCTCTTCACTGCTGCTCATCGCTGCTCTTCTCTTCCTCTTCACTGCTGCTCATCGCTGCTCTTCTCTTCCTCTTCACTGCTGCTCATCGATGCTCTTCTCTTGCTCATAACTACTCATCTCTTGCTCATAACTGCTCATCTCTTGCCCCGTGCTGCTCATCGCTGTTCTGCGCTGCATGCCCGCAAACTACTTCCGGGTACTTCAAGTTCCGGTCACGTGATGTCCGCTTCCGGTGACGTCATATCCGACACCACCACAGCACCACCAATTCGTATTTAGAACCACATATATACTACTTACCTTAGCTAGTTGGTACAGTATTGGAATATCATGCAAAATGTCCGTGTGCAAGTTTGAGGGTTGGCAGAAATTTAGGAGGGGAAAATCGTTCTCCTGTGGTATACAAGCATGGCCGATGAGAGTTGGTCTAGAATAGTGTTTCATGCATTATAAAGTTTATGTGAGTTTTTATAAACAGAAAAAAAACATATAACACAATAAACTGTTCAAACTTTATATCTATTCAATAAAGATAGGGAACCTGACACTGAAAAGAACCACATATTCCTGGACAGCATTTCTGGATTCCTGCGAAAAAAAATGGTACAGTTATAGAGGTATAAAATTAAAATTAGCTTTATCAGAAACTTTCACCCTTGCACTAATTCTCCCATATTTAACAGATTTGGCAAACTGTAAGATAATGAGTCAAGGTAACTTCAGGTAAAGATGGATGGACGGATGAATAAACATCCATTGGCAACCATTAAGTGCATACCATGACGAGACCATGAATTTGAACCCTGCTTTGTACTAGACCAGATTTTTAACGTAACAGTCCACAGGAAGACATATCACCCCACCCGAACACATTATACTGACTCACAGTTCTTTGCTCTTACTCCTAAATGCTGAGTACTGGAGGAGAAGCAGCAAATACCAATTTAAATGTCTTTGGTTTGATCCGGTCTGTAGATTGAACCCATGTCTTTCCGGACCAAAGGCGAGCAAGCTATCACAAGACCATCGAGGTAGTTCCTCGTGTAAAAACGGGACCGTCATACATCAATCAGTGGGTAATAACTGGAAATTTATTGATTTTTGGATGAACTGTTGAAGCCATTTATTGACTGTACGGCATTAGATATTTTTTCGTCTTGTTACCTTGATTAGTTTGAAATATCAGAAATACTAAAAACCAAAACAATCAAGAATAAACAGGACAGAAATGTCACTTATGGTGGGAGGTACCCAAATCCGCGAAATGACGGATTTTCATGAAATGTTACAGGCACCTATTTTGAAGTTGGTGGACCTGTAGTTAAGTTGAAGTTGAGAGCAATAACATCATTTTGAGAAATGGCAATTTAAAATGGAAAATATGACAAAACTCATTGGAATTTTTGCAAATAACCAACGCTTGTTCTCATTTTTGCCAGAATTTTCTTTGCTATTAAGCAAATTTTGCTATAAACTACTTTGCAATTAACAGACATATTTAACATTAGTTGAATAGGAAATGGTTTTGTGCTGGTTATCTTTTTGCAAATAACCAAATTTTGCAATTAACAGGTTTGCAATTAAGTGGAGTTGACTGTATATTGTTTTTAATTTGAGAACATATGGCCAGACAACAGACAACAGACAGGTGGATATCTGAAAAAATGACAATCAATGGCAATTGACCATATGAAGTTATGGAAAAGGCAAGCTTAGAAAATGAGTCAGTAAAAATCTTATACCTGGGTATTGACAAACACGGGAACATCCCTGGCTACAGCATTTCTTGTTACCAGGACAACTCTGGTCCCCTGCACAATCACCTGGTCTAACGACAGCTGGACAAAAGACACCAGGGTTCGAATTTGTAGGACATTTTCCTGGTTTAATACCTGGGCCTATATTGGGATAAAAGTAACATGAATAAATATAATGTCTTAAATGGCCATTCGTTTTTATTTTTACTTTGACCTAATTTTATGCATAAACACATATATCTATTTTACACTATGTGTCATTAGTATTTCACCTTCTTTTGTTTACTGATCAAACTGTAAAAAAACAGTAAAACCACACACTTTATTACATTACTACAACTTCAGACAGCAGCCTAAATCTTTAACCGTCATAACACTTAAAAAATCATTTACAGACATGTTTCAGTTTGAGACAAATTTTAAAGTTACATTCAGCAATTTTTCCAGTTATAAAGGGGCATTACTCGAAACTTGAAAACGTGACCCCACCCAAATTCAAACTCGATCTGTGGTTGGTGGTAATAAGCATTGTGCATAAGTTTCATAAAATTTGATTGAGGTAAACTAAAGTTAGAGAACGGTTACCAATTTTGGGAAGTACGTACATGCACGTGCTTACGGACAGACGGACTGGGGTAAAACTTAATGCCCCTTTGCCTTGTTGCAGAGAATCTGGTAACCCCCAATTAAATCGATTTTATACATTATACTCCGAGCCGATCAGTCCTTTGCTCCTACTCATAAATGCATAAATGCGTTCTTGGCACAGAAGCAGCAAATACCAATTTTAATGCCTTTGGTTTGACCCAGCTCGGGATCGAACCCACGACCTTCCGCATTCAAGGCGAGCACGCTACCCCGAGACCAACGAGGCGGTTAGAATTATACACATGTATGAAAGTAACAGTTCTATACAATAAGAATAATGCTCACACCTCGTAGACCGATCAGGATGAGTCTAATAGAAGTCACTTACCATCATTGCAGTCTGAGTCTGTCCTACAATCAGATGCTACAAAGGCTCTCGCACAGTAGCCAGGTGGGACTGGTCTGACTGGCGGGCATACTCCTGGGCTATAACCTTGAACCTGAAATACATTATTGTCCACTCTGTTACATATTCACAAATGACATTATACAACAATTACGGAATTCTATATACACGTATTTTCTAAAACGCCATAAAACAAGAATATCTTTCTTTAAGACAGGGATGTTGCATCAAAGAAAAACACTCAAAACACTCACGGCAAATACAAATTTTAATGTCTTTGGTTTGATACGGTTCATGGCGTCTCAGACTAAAAACTTACCAACTCTTTAACGATGTACAACTCTTGGGAGCCAACTATTTCTAGAATTAACTTTTTTCTGAACTGATGTTTGGGTTTATATGACTGTAAGAACGTAATTCATGAAGAAAAAATCAAATGGTGGTGCACATCTTTTTTTCCCTATCATAATGGTCATTTGAAAGTACCCCATTTTTATGATTTTCCCATTTTTCATCACTTTTTACCCAGTTTTGGGCTATTAGCATGAAAAAATCACAGTTCCACAATTAATTTTTTTTTCATATTTTCCCTAAAGATGAGTGGACCAATCTGAATAAATTTAACTTAAAAAAACTATAGGTAGGTGTTAATATAAGAAAGTTTTATAAAATTTTGTTGTTTTTTTGTGTCAAAATGACCATGCAGTCAATTTAGCAAATTTGGGTTTTTTCTCATTTTTTTTAGAACAAAGAGCATATAATTTCAACTTCTTTGTTATAAATGATTGAAAAAATACATATTATACAATTTTAAAAAGAAAAAATAATATATGAGATGTACATATTTTTGGTAAAATCATTTCTTTTTACCCCTCATCCATTTTCTCAACTATTTGGCTGATGACACTGACCAGAATGGTTATAAAATTTGAAAATTTTATTACTCAAAAACTACATGTTGTAAGTACATAATTTTTTTCACAGAGTTTAGTTGGATTATAATATTTTTTAAATTCATTAATATTTTCCACTTGTATCACATGTTTTGGAAATAATTCCTGAACGAGTCTACAACGAGACTGAAACATCAGAAGAATACATCCTGTACTTAAAGTGTTTCTCGTTGGTGAGGGATTGAATATAAGTATATAAGGATCTAACACCGGTGAAAGCGCAAGACTGAAAAATCTCAGACACCCAAGGGAAAGATTTCTGGTCTCCAACGAGGCTCCGCCGAGTTGGAGACCAATGGAAATCTTTCATGAGGGTTCTGAGCTTTTTCCGTCTTGCACTTTAACACCGGTGTTTTGATCCTTTTTCTCACTAATATGTCTTGACAAGCATGTACTTTTAGCAGACGACGTAAACAAACGGAGTTATCTCCCCATGAAAGTAGTTTTCAACCGGATTTTCATAGGAAAATATCGGTTATTAATTTGGTGATGCGGGCGGGCGTAAATAATCACGATTGTCGTAACCGCGAAAATTTTGCGGAAAACAAGCGTGAAATTCCGTGATAAATATGAAAGACAACGACTTTTTAAAATGTATTAAACAGAGTGCTAATTAATTACTGTTCAGATCTGTTAAAACATCTGTTGACAAATAAAATACTTAAAGAGACAATAAAAACTATTTGTGAAATTATCTTTATCCTTACTGATAAAAACCGGTGATAAATCTCAAGGTAACACTTAAAAAACAGAAAATGCATAATATTCAAAATTATAAAAGCTGATTGAAACAATTCAAATCTCAGCGAAACGTGCAATATCTAAATTACGCATTAAAAATGAATAAATTTGATACCAAACACGAAAGAATTATAGAATATAAAATCGAAGTATTTTTCATCCTACTAAATCCGGGTTTTGTATACACGTTCGTTCCTACAAACTCCTGACAGCACTCATTTATATTTAGCGGGTCGAACATATCGAGCCTGGTGTGTGACCTAAAGAATTCTACCTATGACGCAAAAAGATTTTCTTTTTACCTGGAGAAGCAACCAATGAAAATAATTCATTTCCGACCCGTAAAATATGAATGGATGTTTTGTAGGAACGAACGTGTATACAAAACCCGGATTTAGTAGGATGAAAAATACTTCGATTTATGCAAATTAACATTATATTTCTGTTTTGGTGTTATTTATCTCTTGTAGGAATTTGTAATTTCGTTTTTTTTTCTGTAAATTTATTTTATGTAAATTTCTCTGACAAATTGCTTGTACTTTTAACATTTCAGAGAGACATTTAATATACAACAAATGTTTATAAGATACAACATTATTACAAAGATCAAGAGAAAAACAGTGATGAGCAAGAGAGAAGCAGAAATATATTTTCGTTTCGGAGACTGCAACTATTTCTCGAGGCAAAGTCGAGGGAAATAGCTGATGACCAGGCAAACATTAATTTTGTTTACACTATGACACAAATAAAATTTATCATTGGCAGTTGTTATTGACATTATTGTGTTGTTTCATGTAAAATTAACATAATATTTTTGTTTTGATTTTATTTATCTCTTTTTTTATTTAAATATGTAACATGTAATCTCGTTTTTTTCTGTAAATTTATTTTATGTAAATTTCTCTGACAAATTGCTTGTACTTTTAACATTCCAGAGGGACATTTAATATACAACATATATTACAAAGATCAAGAGAAAAACAGTGATGAGCAAGAGAAGAGCAGAAATATATTTTCGTTTCGAAGACTGCAACTATTTCTCGAGGCAAAGTCGAGGGAAATAGCTGGTGACCGGGAAAACATTAATTTTGCTTATTTTATTTTTTTATATAATGCTTTTGATAATAAGTATAAAAATTTGGAGAAAAAAAGAATTTTAATTTCTACCTAAACTCGATCTCTAAGACGAATACCCGATCTTTTCTCGAGTGCTTGGCTTCCTAATCCCTACTCGAATTTTTTTTGACATGTCAAAAATTTTCGGGTAGAAAATTGGAGGGATGCCGAGCAAGGTAGACCACCCCGAACATTTGTGTCGGGCGATTCAGACCAGTCTCCCGATCGCTTAATCTGTCTGGATCGAGTTGATCTGATCGGCAGTGCGAGCCTAATTGTCCATACCCGACCAATTTCCGACTATCTCTACGACCCCGATACGACCAGGTCGATCTGGTCTGGTTGAGATTTGGCAAACGTTGATTTGGTCTAACTAGTCGAGTAGAGATCGTGTAGAGATCGTGCATTGGTCGGGATACCCGAATAGATTACCAATTAGTGGTAGGGTAGAAGTCGTAAACAGGCCCGATCAAGAATTTGGTTGCGCTTGGTCGGGAAAATTTTGGCAATCTCGATCATGGAGTTGATTTGATCGGCAATGTGAACCTAGCTTAGCGTGTTTGGAGAATGCCACACTCACTGCGAGCTAAAGATCCCTACTGTAGACTTCGAAAAAGAGTAGGCTCAGTGAATGCCGCTACAGAATGCTAAGTTATCCGAACCTACCCATACATCCTCCTTTGACAGTGGCAGTCAAAATTGGTTCCCCTTTGTGTCCCGTCCCAACCCTATTTAAATTGTATTTGACAAATTGTTGAACTTGTTCTCGTCCTAAAGAAGGATGAAATTCTTGCGACTGCAAGTTAACAATCAACAATTAATCATCTCATAGCAAATAGATGTACATGACATGAATTTACAAGTGGCGGATTAATCCGTTGGGATTGTACATCGAAAACAACAGAGAATAGAATAAATTAAGGATACTTGCTGGTCATGTTTTGGTCTTTTTGTCAGAGTTTCGGAATCCTCGGGTTTTATCCATTTCTTAAACATGAAATTTTTTGCCCATGAACCCCCACTTTTTCTTTTATATTTCAATCATATATGCCTTAAAATGGTATTTGACAAAATTTTATGAAATCCTTTTATTTTTTCATACATTTTTGAGAGACTGAAGTTTTCAATACAAAGACAATGAAAAATCCAGAGAAAACCCATTTCCTGCAAATTTTCAAGGCTTTATAGCTCTAAAATGAGCAAATGAACCTATATTTTTTTCTTTCTTATTGGTTTACTATTCATATGTTCTCTCAAACTAAAACACCTATTTCATATCCTATTTATTTACTATTAGACCAGCGATCATCCTTAACTTATGACTTCAAACATCATTTTAAAAAGACTACACATGTATGTCACTTGCATCGTATACCTTACCAAACTTAAGTTTTAACCTTTGCCATTTTGAATTTATGACAAAAAAAGTGACGCCCTTGTAAAACATTACAAAACAATCATTTTCTTAACGGAATAGAGAAAAATTTGTGAAAATGAAGACAGAATGTTGGACCCCCCCCCCTTTACCCACTCCTATGAGATATTATGCGGTAATGCATTGCAAATATTAAGACCACTTTAAAAATTAAATTTATATATAAAGAATTTCAGGGTAAAAGAGTTGGAGATATACAATGTATGTAATACATGTACATTGTCAGAAAATATAAAATTTATTTGTACGAGCCTTAGAAACGGGTAGAAATTAGAAGTGCGAGGTTTGCCGAGCATTTCTCGCACATTTGGCGGCGAGTACAAATAAACTTTATATTTCCTGACAATGTACGTATATTGTTTTTATCCTGCAACACAAAATTGTTATCTGTTTGGGCGAAAAGGCTTGAAAAT
The DNA here is from genome assembly GCA_028015205.1 of Mytilisepta virgata. NCBI lineage: Eukaryota > Metazoa > Mollusca > Bivalvia > Mytilida > Mytilidae > Mytilisepta > Mytilisepta virgata. Next base: position 671,578 of record JAPWFG010000041.1, on the reverse strand, counting down.
GGAACATTTAAATCTATTTTTAAGAAGGGCCGTTTTTTGGCGCGTAATCTACGGACACGAATGTCATAATCACTGTGAACCAGAACGCAATGCAAAATATAGTTGAATGTGAGGACAAGGGTACCAGGAGACTAATTGGGCTACTGACCCAATATCGAAAAACACAATATTGGGTAGGCTATATTTGGTCAGCTAAAAGCGTAGTTGCAGGATAAAATTGTATCTTTGTATATGTGCAGGTTTTATCAAAAATGTTGTGCAACAATTTAAATTACCGGATTAGAGAGGTTCTTTTTATTCGCTACATTTTTTCGGCATCATCTTCCGTATACATGGTATATATTTTAACTTATATAGAAAACAACTTTCATTGACTTTTCAAACTAAAATATTCAACAATGTGTTGTCAATTTAAGGATGCTCGCTGGTCATGTTTTGGGCTTTTTGTCAGATTTTCGGAATCCTCGGGTTTTATCCATTTCTTAAACATGAAATATTTTGCCCATAAACCCCCACATTTTCTTTTATAATTCAATCATATATACCTTAAAATGGTATTTGACAAAATTTTTTGAAATCCTTTTTATTTTTTCATACATTTTTGAGAGACTGAAGTTGTCAATGCAAAGACAATGAAAAATCCAGAGAAAACCCATTTCCTGCAAACATTGAAGGCCTTATAGCTCAAAAATGAGCACATGAACCTATATTTTTTTCTTGCTTATTTGTTTACTATTCATATGTTCTCTCAAACTAAAACACCTATTTCAAATCCGATTTATTTCCTATTAGACCAGCGATCATCCTCAATTAAAATCCCCAGTTTATTATTGTATTTATAGAAATATTCATCAATTTTATACATTATAAAAACGCATTATTCTTAAATATTCCAGAAGTTCACGCGATAAATGTACTTTTGGTGTCCGACAATGGACATAGAATAAAACTTCACAAATTCATATGTAAAAAAGTTATCGAGACGGGACATTTTGGGGAGAGCTGGATTTAAAAACTTATTTTAATTATCCTTATTAAAAATTAATTAAAAAATATGATAAAAGAAACTTACATATACAAATTGAATCCAACAAAATAATATCAGCCAGAGAGCTCTCATCTCGAGTGTTGTGTTGTTCAATAGATAATGATGTACAATGATGACAATTTATACGCTAGACTGAAACCTGTAACTGGGCGCGTCTAAACACCACAAACCACGACAATACCACAAACTAGATCGATAATACCACTTGGTTTAGACGTCAATTGCATATACGGATGTGCCGACTTTGATCTGCATTTTATGTTCAATAAGTTAGCTAACGTGTTCAAAAGATAAATGAAAATGAACGCACTAACATCAACAAATGTCACTCGGTTTAATTTAACATTACGATGTATTTAATACATGTATGAAACGGAAATTATTACATATACTTGTTTCGTGCCGACTAGTGAGACGGTAGCAAGTTAACTGTTTCGTAGACTGCAACTATTTCCCGAGGCAAAGCCGAGGGAAATAGCTGGTGACCAGGGAAACATTAATTTTGCTTATGTTTTTTTATATAATGCTTCTGATAATAAGTATAAACATTTGGAGAAAAAAAAAGAATTTTAATTACCTAAACGATATTTTTCACTAAAAAAAAAAAAAAAATCAATTGAAACCATGTTTGTCTTTTTATCAAGAACAAACATAATTAAATGGCTTTGTTTTATTTTAGGCTGTTGTAGGTTAATCGGGTCTTTTTTCAAGTTACCATGTGAAAGCAACATATCTCAGACTAACAGATTTTTTTTATTTTTTAAGACAGAAATGTGAATTTCTTAAGTGCAAGATAATTAATTGTCAATAGGTTCATAGAATATTCTAAATTTTTTAGTCAATTTGAGAAAATACTGCAAATTGTAAAGAAAAGTGGTGCATTTCTTGTGTTGTTAAGTATAATGTGCTTATTTTAAAAAAACTCGATCATCTATTTATAATCTAATTTGACTTGAATACTGCATTTTGATTGGTTGAACTGCATAGATCAACATTGGTTATACTGTATAACATGGTTTAGTCGTGTGACATCACAACGGATTAATCCGCCATTTGTAAATTCATGTCATTATTAATGCTTTTAAAAATCGAGGAATCATTGTACTTCTGTTTGGAAATTAAATTATAAGGAATGCATCCAATTTTGTCTGTTTGGTGGCGTTGATTGATTGGTATGTCATAGTTGGCCTTTTCTATTATCCATTTTGTTGTTTGTGTACTTTTTCTGATAGATAACCTGTAAGTGAAGCTCTCTAAATGATGTCATAATCGTATTTTCATTTTGTTGTTTGTGTACTTTTTCTGATAGATGACCTGTAAGTGAAGCTCTCTAAATGATGTCATAATCGTATTTTCTATCACAACTTTTTTGGCGCCAACATTGCAAAAAAATGTTTAAGACCGTGGAAAATCTTATTTCTTAATGTATTCCGATATCTAAACATATAGGAGAAACATATGTACCAAATGGCACTATGCCTCTCCTAGTTTTTAAATGCTCTGCCTGATTTAGTGCAATAAGCATGATAAGTATTGTTTTTTTATATCGACATGTTTTAAAATTTTCAACACTCTATTTAAGGATTGTTTCCAATTTTTGAACAGGTTATACGATATGATCTGGTCTGTTTGTTTATTTAGTTGGGGTTTTATTCAGTTTTCAGCACATTTGGCTATTTCGCGGCGGCCAATTTTTATTGGTGGAGAAAGCCTGATTAGCCGGAGAGAACCACCGACCCTCGGTAGGAAAATTTGCAATCCTTGTCAAGAATTCGAACTTACAGCCTTAGCGTTGACAGGCTAGTGATCATTAGTAGTCATGAAGAGCTATCTAGGACCATCTAGACCACTCGGCCACCGAGGCCCCCGATATAACCTGCTTTGGGTCAGTTTACGCATAATAAACCGGAAGCGTTTTATGAATACCGTAAAAATTGGATGCATTCCTTATAATTTAATTTCCAAACAGAAGTATAATGATTCCTCGATTGAAGCATTAATAATGACATGGGACTATTTTGAATTTACAAGTGGATGATTAATCCGTTGGTGATGTCACATGACCAAATCAGGTTATACAGTAGCCAATCAAAATGCAGTATTCAAATCAAATTAAATTATAAATAGATGATCGAGTTTTCAAAATACGCGAACTATACGTAACAACCGAAGAAATGCACCACTTCCTTGGAGCTACATTTTTTTTTACAATTTGAAGTATTTTCTCAAATTAACTAAAATTTAGATTCTATGGCCCGAGTTGCAATTATTAATCTGGCACTTAAGAAATTCATAGTTGCCATTGTTATACATGTAAGGGTGATTTCTTTCTTAAAAATAAAAAAAAACTATTGGTTTGAGATATGTTGCTTTCATATATTAACTTGAGAAAACCATGATTAGCCTACAAAAGCCTAAAATTAAAAAAAAAAAACATTCATTTAATTTTTCTTTTGTTCTTGATAAAAGACAAACAGGATTTCAAAGTTTGAATGTTTTTTTTTTTTTTTTTTTTTTTTATAGTGAAAAGTATCGTTTAATTAGAAATTAAATATTTTTGCAAAGGAAACTAATTATCTATCAGAAAACATTATATCAACAAAGATTAGCTTTATTGTTTTTCTGGTCACCAGTTGTTTTCCTCTGCTTTGTCTCGAGAAATAGTTCCTGTCTCCGAAACGGGTTTGAGTTCGAGTTCGAGTAAGAGTTAAAGTTCCAGTTAGAGTTCGAGTTCTAGTTCGTGTTATAGTTCGAGTTAGCGTAAGAGTTATAATTCGAGTTCAAGTTAATCTTCGAGTTAACTCGAGATATTGATTTCTAATGTCATTTATCGAGTTGCATTTCGAGTTAAAATTCGAGTTACGGATCAAGTTTAGGGGGAGGTATGTAAAAAAATACCTGTACACAGGCTCGCAAAAAAACCTACATTCGTTGACACCCCCGTAAAGATATCTCTGATTTTTTCAGTAGAAAAAAGTGTCAAAGGATGCCGCAAGTCAAATCACATGGCCTATGTTACTAAATATAGAGCATCTGGGTCAGACAGTAGTTTTTGAAAATTATATTAGAAGAAATGCCTTTTAAAAAAAATCTGCCAATGTACAAACGATGAGGAGGACAAGATCTACTTCCGTTTTAATTTTCGTATAAATCGGATTACCCGTCTTGGAGTTATTGCCCATGAATTGTCGATTTTTAGCTTTGTAGTTTTTGTTTTTTTTTAATATAAAAATCTTCTCCTCTAAAACTACTCGGCCAATTGGAACCAAACTTTGGTGGAACCAAGGTAGTTGCCGGAAATAATTATAGAAAAGGGGGAAGGAAATGTTCAAAATCTTTTCCTCTGAAACTACAAAGTCAATATCAACCAAACTTTACTTTAATGCCCTTCCAAAACGGTATCCGGTAATTCCGACCTCCGCGACCACAATGGCCACCGGCACCGAACTTAGTTTCACACTAGACCCTATGTGAATGCACGTTTAACACATCCTCCAAGTCCACCGGGCAATTTGGCCTAAATCATCATTAGGGGTGTCCAGTTTCAAAATTGTGTCGAAAGATGCACCGAACTGGCTAGAGGTTGCTGACTTGGGACAGGCGCAAAAGTGCGGAGGGTTAAACATGTTTTGTGAGATATCAACCCTCCCCTATACCTCCATTGGGTCAAATACAATGTTCGTATGGTAGAGTCTGGTTGGTTTGTTTTGCTAGGACTGATGGTCTACACCCGATATAAAAGAACGCTTATATTCTCATTGACATTTTATTAAAAAATTTAAAATCTGAAATAATTAGCAGATGAAGCACTCTAAAGGCCCACGTAGAAATTTTTATCATGTGAACTTTGAATAAAATGTTTGTTGAACAACACTTCCAATTAGTCACGGAATATCGGCATCACTATTTGTACAAAAAGTTTGTACCAGGAAAAAGTCCCTGTTTGTACCAGGAACTAGCCCCCCCCCCCCCCCTGGGGGGGGGGGGGGGGGGGGGGGGGCTAGGGTCAAATGTTTGATTCTGCCTATATGTTTCGCCGAAATTGTATTCATGGATTTCTTTTTACGACCTAAATTTTTATTTTCATGTAAACCAAAAATTTCCTGATAGACACAGGTCATGCATTTTTTTTCACACCTAAAGTGATCATTTCCTTTTATTTTGCCCAAAATCCTGATCCTGTCTTTTTATTTCAAATTTTACCCTACATTCCCCTCCCCCCTAAAAATCAAATGGTTGCTCCCCAACTCGAACTTTAACTCGAACCGTAACTCTAACTCGAAATGTAACTCGATAATTGACATTAGAAATTAATATCTCGAGTTCACTCGAACTACAACTCGAACTCTAACTTTCACTCGAACTCTAACTCGAACTCGATGTTTACTCACACCCCTCCGAAACATTTAACTTTCTACTGTCTCCTTAGTCACCAAACAGCCACATACAAAATGTATAGTAATAATTTACGTTTCTTGTAAACCAACGCATACATGTATTAAATACATCGTAATATTAAATTAAACCGTGTAGCATTTGTTCGTCTTAGTGCGTTTATTTTCATTTAGCTTACATAAACACGTTAGCTAACTTGTCAAACATAAAATGCAGAACAAAGTCGGTACGTCCGTATATGCAATTTATCTTAACTGACTGACATCCTGTTTCAAGGCTACAAATAGTCAGTCTAGCGTATAAATTGCCATCATTGTACATCATTATCTATTGAACAACACAACACTCGAAATGAGAGCTCTCTGGCTGATATTGTTTTGTTGGATTCAATTTGTATATGTAAGTTTCTTTTATCATATTTTTAATTAATTTTTAATAACGATAACTTTTTTTCTTAATTTAACCTATACTAGAAGGAACCCGCGATTCTCGCGGAATAGGTAAGGGAGTCGATATTTGAGGGGTAAAAAAGTGGTGAAAAACTGAAGTCTGTTAAAAATACTGATGCTGCAGATTAAAAAAAAATTGTTAAGCGGGAGATTGCGAATAAAAACCTACATCATTTATAGCACAGTTTCAATTTTATGCGAAAATCTCGGCAGGTGTCTTTAAGGAGGAGAAGACTCATACTTTGCTGGTGCAGCTGATTTTTATGGATGCGTGTTCATTGTGTATCCCCGTACACCAGATATTGCTATTTACTGGTAACCGATGCATTATCTCAACAATAGAAGTGTATCGTCAATTGCCGCTAGTGTACCGTTAATTGCAGCCTCTTGCCATTTACGGTACACCTACATGTATACTATTGCTATAGGTACCAGAAAAGAGCAATACATATCTGCTGTAAGGGGGTGCACAGTGGTGTTAATCTTAATGTGTTTTTTCTTCAACAATTTTGTATTGTCATTATGTCTTTGTTTGTCCCTTGGACGTTAGTCTTTTAATACTTGGGGACAATCCAGGGGACAACCATTCCATTCTGAGTGTTTATCATGTACACGCCACGTGAAGCCAGATACATTGTACATGTAGGTGTTCAGCCTGTGATCTTTTTTTTTATTTAAATGACAAACTAACATACTGAAAATGTTCATTGTACACAACGAGACCTATTATTTATTTATTAGTCCAGACAATCATGTCGTCTCAAGGGTATAATTATTTTTGAATTTTTTTTGATCCCTCATCGATGGAATATACGTCCAAATAAAAATTTTCCAGGACGGACTAATTATTTGGACTAACCTATTATGTATCATCGGTATTGCGTACACTCCATGCGATTGTTTGGAAACACGTGGAGTTGTAAATTACACAGTCATTAAAATGCTAAAAGATGTACATTGACTGAATCACGCGTTTCGTTTTCTGTGACGGTAATCAAATAAAATTGGGGCATTCATATGTTTAAATATATTTTACGTACTATTAACACTCTTTAACAATATTTTCATTCAATGTTTCACGGCGGTGTTACTAATTGTTTGGTACGAAAAGGAAATGTAACAGGAGGATATGACAGCTATGCGTTTCCAAGCCCCGCTGTGTATTAAAATGTCTAGAGTTGCTATTCCGATAAACCTCAAATAAAAGTTTCACAATAAACAACTAATTTACTGACAAACAAATGGACAGGCTGACGGACAGCAGCAATTAAGACATGCAGTTCGTTCCACCTGGATTCCAAGCTGTTTATATAAAACAGATTTAGTTTTCGTATTTTATTAACCATGTTAACATAGAACAAAGATAGAAACATATATTTCAAAAATTTAAATAGGAATTTCTTACAAAAAGGTAATTGTTTGTTTGTTTGTTTAGTTGGGGTTTAACGCCGTTTTCAGCACATTTGGCTATTTCGCGGCGGTCAGTTTTTTTGGGTGGAGGTGTACCCGGAGAGAACCACCGACCTTCGGTAGGAAAATTGGCAATCCTTGTCAATTAAGATCGGAGTCGAACACACCCCGCCACAGGTGAGATTCGAACTCACAACTCCAGCGTTGACAGGCTAGTGATCATAAGTAGTCATGACGAACTACCTAGACCACTCGGCCACTGAGGCCCCCCAAAAAGGTAATAGTTCTATATCAAACATAATTATAATTTGGGAAAAACAACACTGGCAATGACCCCAGATATAATAATCCTAGAAAAACATACTGGGTTGTAAAGACATTAAGCGGTATTTTAAACATGATCATTTAAGAATTACTACGTGAGTCAAATAGAAAGTTCTAATCATTTTTTAATTATGAAACTGAAATCTTCGATTAAACCTCAGAAATTTAAGCCAAATCTTCTAGGAAGTGAAGGCTTTGCATTTCGTAAAGTATTCAAGTAAGCAAGCTGCGTAACAAATGGAGTAAGCGTGATTGTTAACATATTTCATTACTATCTGAACAGATTTAAAATCAAATATACTAATCATAAATTATGGTATCATATAACAATATCTTTTGCAAAATATTTAAGTTAAACCGAATATCTAATCATAATAAGTATTTTTTGTTATTTTAAATGATTATTCCCGTTTTATAGAATGTTAGATTTTACCAAAATAGATACTATCACAAAAATGAAATTAACTTTAGCAAACATTTTTTTTCAAAAGGGGAGATAATAAAATATTAATCATATGAATGATACTCTTCCCAGTGACGGGCGTTTTTTTTTAGAACATTTTCACACAAAACTCAGTTTTCTAAGAAAAAGAAATTCTGAGGGCAAACTTGGGAACTACTGAATGTTACTATTATATGTTACATCTCAAACATTTCCAACTTTTTGTGGTTTCAGAGTTTTTACCGCTCAAAGAAAACGGTCTCTTCCTTTAGTACTAATGAAGTTTATGAAGTTTTATTCTTTGTCCATTTTCGGACACCAAAAGTACATTTATCGTGAACTTCTGGAATTCCTTTAATGGTTTTGTGTGATTAAACACTTTCTAGCCTCCCCGTGTTTATTCGTTAGGGTAATTGGATGTGATAGCCATAAAAATTGTAATAATAAACATTTACAAATTTATATCTCTTTCTACAGAATGTACTTTGTGAATTATTATTAATAAAATTATGTACTTTGTCTGCTATTTTCAATTGATTATATAGTCACGTGACGTATTTCTACCTGTAAAACTTAATGTGTCTGAGAGTTTATTACAATAAAGAATTTGAATATAAATTTGAAATTTGCCAAAAAAAATAAAAATAAAAAAGAACAAAATCCATAGACGTCTCAATTGTTCTTTTTAGGGTGTTAGATAATCAGAATTTAGTTTTAAAGCATAAACAAAAATTTCCCGGCATTCCATTTTTCATGGTCAGAGTGGGCGAAGATCTATTAGCAATGTCAGTAAACACAAGAGGCGCCACTGGGCGGAAACCACAGTTTGTTCACAGTATATTGGTCCCAAAATAGGCTGGAAAAGGCTGTAAAGAAGCGGAATCCAGTTTTCAAATAACTTTCCCCAAAACAGCTCCACCTGGCGTTTACTGACATTGCTAGATCTACTTAAAAAGTATAACTTTCCTTAGTTACCTTTTTTTAGAAAGTTTGTTTGTAAATAATCATGCATAAAACTTCATACATTTTGATTTAAAGGACAACCAACAGCTGCTATTACATTATACATGTTCATATTATGAATATATAGAGAAATGTACCTACGGACATGTATATGGTGATATTAATAAGTCTTGATAAATCATTATTTAATTTGCATTTTACACAAATGTGACTCAAGCAAATACAATGAAAAATAAGCTGAACACACTAACAATTTTTAAAATAGTCATAAAGTGTAAAAGTCGAATGGGTAATTAATATCACTATTAACTTAAAAATTACCCTTAAATGGTCGAATATAAATATATCTAAGATTTAAAAATTAAGCGTTTTTATAATGTATAAAATTGATGAATGTTTCTTTAGATACAATAATAAATAGGGGTTTTAATTGAAACTACAACAAAGGGTTGAATATTGTGGTTCCAAAAGTTGGTTTCGATATAGTTCTACAATGAGATAGAGGATGAAAATCACTTCTTTCTCAAATGCCCTAAATATAACTCCACTAGGAAGAATTATTTTGAATTTGTGAAAAAATATTCCTGAGTGGGATGATACTGATATAAATGACAATAAAACTTAAAATAATACTAAACCTCACATCTCACAATCAAATTAAAAATACAGTTTCCTTTATTAGACAGTCATTAGAACTGAGGACGGGTGACCAAAAACTTTTGACTGATGTTTTAATGTTATATGTTGTATTTTTGCGCCTATCACAAGTCAGGAACCTCAAGCCTTTGTTAGTCTTGTGTGTTTTTTAAATTTTGGTTCATTTTATGTTTTGGAGTTTAGTATGACGTCCATTTTGTTTTACACTATTTTGAATGAGCCAGCTGAAGCCCGGGTGCGGCATTTTCTCGCTGCGTTGAAGACACATTGGTAGCCTTGAGCTGTTTTCTGCTCTTTGGTCGGGTTGTTGTCTCTTTGATAGATTCCCCGTTTCCATTCTCTTTTCTAATTATCTCCAACTTTTTTTATCTAAAATTTCCTAATATATCAAAGTCATTAAATGGTCACAATATTTGCAATGTATTACCCCCTAATATCTCATAAGAGTGGGGGAGGAGGGTCCAAACTTTCTGTCTTTAAAGTGTCCCCTTTTCTCTATGATTAATTTGTAATTTAGTTGTTAGAGAAGAGTTAAACTGTTGAGTCTTTTGTAAAAACTCAAACTATAATGTCAGATGAATGTATTTATCAAGTTAATCAACACTAAATAATGATGAAATTAAGGGGTACCTAGCACTTTGACTAAAATAGAATTGGCTCGTTTAATTTTCCTAAAATATTGATGAAATATCTACTTTGACCTGTTGACAAAAATATAAAATTTCAAGAAATTTGAACCACACAATTTACGGGAATAATTTCATTGGATATGTAGCAGTTTGAAAAACATTAATTTTGATCATTGAGAAGCTTGATTTCTCTTTATTAATAGTATGTGGTTTAAACGTCCAGCTGATTTTTAAAGAGTTAACTCCTTTGGGTGTTCTGTGCCTCCTTTAAAGAAGCTTTTCTCCTTACAAAAAAAATAGATAATGAGGGAACTTATTCGTGGTACACTTATGCAGTTAATATAGTAAAGGAAACTGAAAATAATTTAAATCAAATTTCAAATTGTAAAACGGTAATGGAAACATATAAATTAAAAGATAAAGACTATTATCAAAAACTTTTCAAAAATAAAATATCTACTCTAATTGACAGTAATAAGAATTATTTATAAAAATACTTAAAAAGTGAAACTGAAGAAAATATGTACTATTTATCCCACCCAAATAAAGAGAAACGTAAAATAATTACGAAATTCTGAATTTCTGATCGTAAGTTGTTGATTGAAATAGGGAGGTACAAAAACATTACAAGGGAACGGAGACTTTGTAAGGAATGTAATATTTTAGATGATGAAATCACATGTTTTCTTCAATTGTAAGATTAATACAAAACTGAGAGAAACATTTTTAAACAGATGTATAGGAAATTATCCTAATTTCGCTTCCCATAATTATATAGAAAAAATGAAAACTATTTTGAATCCACCAACACCTGATGATATTAAGACAGTAGCATCTTTTATACGACAGTGATTAGAACTGAGGAAAGGAGATACTTAAACAGTTTTAATATACATGTACATATTTTTCCTTTTTGCGTTATATATGTATATCTGTCTGTATATTTGTCTATATTGCTATGGACCAAATTTTTTTTTTTTTTGTGTTGCAATAAAGTTTGAATTGAATTGTAATGTTTTACAAGGGAGAAACTTTTTATGTCAGAAATTCAAAATGGCAAAGGTTAAAACTTAAGTTTGGTAAGGTATACGATGCAAGTGGCATACATATGTAGTCTTTTTAAAATGATGTTTGAAGTCATATGTTAATTTATTATATTCTCTGTTCTTTTCGATGTAAACTGTTACTCCCGGATACTGTACACCTATTTGCTATGACATGATTAATTGTTGATTGCTAATTAGCAGTCTCAAGTATTTCATGCTTCTATAATTAATATGTTCTTTTTTCGGAGAATTTGTGACGGATTTTTCGCAATCAATAAACAAACGTCAACCACAAAAAGGTAAAAAGGCTACTCATTGTTTAACCATAAGTCAAGCTAACGATGCGAAAAAAAAATCCTCTTGAACTCTGAATATAATTGTCCTTGTTCTAAGCGGCATTATATCGGGCATCTTTGATATACACATGTATGGTCCCCGAGGGTATTCGCCAACCCAGTCGTCACACTTTTCATTCATTGATTTGTTACAGAAATTACCAATATTTAGCAAAATTCAAAAATAATAGAAATACTAAGGGTTCATTCCTTGTATTGCAAATGGTAGATCTCCTTAGCTGAAATTTGGCTTCCTATTTCGGTATTTTTGATTATGAGTACTACTTGTTTAAAATAAGTTTGGTTTTTTCTCTTCCAAATTTTCCGGTTTTAATGCTGCTGATGAGAGGTAACTCCTTGAAATGCGACGTATAGAGCACAGTATAAATTTCCTATATCTAATATTAGTATATTTGGATTGTTATTTTGATATACACATATAAATTATTTGGTTACGTGTGTGAAAAGCATCAAAATACTTTTTTTAATTGAATGACGTAAGTTGGTCGACAAATACAAAAACATTCAAATATTATATACATATATTATTTAAAATATAAGAAGAATTTTTTTAAACTTACAATGTATACGTAATGTGTTCTAATGTTATAAAATTGTGACAGATTGAAATTGAAAAAAAATCTGTTTTCATTTTTATGTGAAATTTAAACTGATGGTATTTTTTAGTGTGTAATTTACTTTAGATGATTAAAAATGTCTGTGACTGCAGGCTGGGTGTGAACATAAAATAAATGAAAAATTGAGCCGAATTTTCCGCAGTCCATATACAAACGCGTCATGCGCGTATGACAAAGCTAACGATACAAGGGGCAAGGAAATATACTGTTAAAAAATAACCCCTTTTCATTTTTAAAAATGCAAATTCTGCAATTAACCAACTAAAATTAAATTAATTTAATTTTTGATGTTTTAAAGGTTATTTTCAAATTTTAAATGCCTTGTTCATTAGATTTGGTTCTGTGCGACATCTTTACAATGGCTCTGAAAATTGAATATCCACTATATCGCCGTGAACGTCTGGTAATGCTTTTCATTGGTATTGTGTGGTTAATTCAACTGTTAAGTTAAACAGGATCAAGCTTAAAACTTAAATTTTATCATATAGAGTTGAAATGCTGCCCTCCCAAGGTTAGACCCTGTCATTCGAAATATCGTTATCGGTCGTTTTCAAGCCGGAGAGTCCCAAAATAAAGTTGCACGAACTCTGAAAGTCATCCAGAGCACCAGCTCACGGCTGTGGAACAGAATCCCAAAAAATTGGTGCAGTTTATACCGCCAGAGGAATGGAATGAATGAATGATTATTGTTTTACGCCGTGTGGGCGACATTTAAGCCATATCACGGCGACCAGAGGAATGGTCAAGGTAGGTACATCGAACCGTTTCCGCATCAAACACTGCACTCGGATAACCTGGATTGCGAAGAATCAGCTCACAAACAGTAAGCAACTGACTTCTACATCAAAGCATTAGACCCAGGATTGAGGGGCTGGACATTACATCCGCGTGTCAGGATAGATAGGGGGGTTGGGTACCCATAAAACTGGTTTAACCCCACAACTGTTCAGTGTCTGTACCAAGTCATACTATCCTGACTCTCTCTTGTGTTCATGTTTGTGCTTTGTATTCTTTTATGTTATTTTTGTCCGGGGTTCTGTCAGTTAGGTTGCTTTGATTGATTGATATGTCATTATTGACATTTCCTTTTATCCGTTTTACTGTTTGTTTACATATCTGACATCTGAAAGAAGATGTAGCAAGAAGAATTTCTTAAACTTACACGTAATGTGTACTAATGTAATAAAATTGTGATGGATCATATGCAACTATATCGGTCATAATTAAGTGAGGTAACTCTGTTTAGACTTATTAACTGGTTACCCAATATCGGGAATCTACTTGTCCCGTTTATGCCAGGCATTCATCATACTTCGATAACTCTGTATTGATTATAGCACGTACTCCACGTCTTCACTTTAAAAAAACTTTTTATTTGAAATATTAGTAACATTTCACATGGATCATAATTCCAATAATGAAATTGTGACAATAATTAATAATATGAAATTTATCACTAATTTATACCAGCTGTCAAAAGTACATAATTACACGTGATAAAGGGTAATGTTGCAAGGTTTTTTAAATTTTTTAAGCCGCGAGAAAAGCGAATTTTTTTTTGGTAAAATTTATTTGAGTTTTACCTGAAGTAAATTTACATGTAAAGAAATTTGTTCGCCGCAATTAACATGCTGTGTATTTCAGGTAATTATAACTAATTATTAACTAATTAACGATTTGACATGTATATTCTACCTTTACTGTCCGGATGTTTATTGTTCCAACCCTTAATTAAGGTTCACAGGTACATTGTATGTATAGGTTCATTCTCGTTTAGCCAACTTTTTGAATTTTTAGGTATTACAGCTAAAAAATTAAAGTTGGATAGATGAGATCAAAGGTAATTAGGAACAAAGGATTCTTGATTAGGGCTTGGGTTGGATGACTAAGGTCCATAGACTTACCCAAAAACACCCAATACTACCCAAAAACACCCCAAAACTACCCAAAAACACCAAAAAACAATAAAATTATGGAATAAAAATTAAAGATTTATTTTATATATAAGTTTTTATTTGTTTTTTTTCAATAAAATAGGTAGAAATAATTATATTTGAGCAGTATATTCGTATTTTTACTATCCCGTGCAAGAACGATAACTCAGTAAGATGTCATTGAATATTAAGATCTTCTGATTTTATAATTTTATAAAATTATTGGAAATTTCGAGGAAAAAAATATCCTTTAGGATTTAAATTTTTAATAAATATTTAAAATGTATTTATATACAACCATACCGAAAGATCAAAGGTTAATAAGTGCTGTAATAATTTTTTAATTGACGCTCGTCTATCATTCATCTAATTACTTACGACTACTTGTTTACAAACAATCGTTTCCTTTTTTTAATGTAAAGTAATTATTTTTTTGTGTTATTTGCTAGTCAAAACAGAGGTATGTTTTGAGAATTTTTTAAGAAAAACATGTGCTCCCTGTACAAAATGGATCAAAGAAACTGAGGACGGAAATCAAACGCAATGAATTGGCTTGTGTTTAGACAATACTAAACAAGTAAAAATAATATTTTTAGTGAAACCTATTTACTCAATTTTCTGAATTTCAATAAAAACTCGAGATGATATTGTACAATCCTAGTTCTTTTGGCAACCAAAATGCAACACATCGTCAACTATGCAGAGAGCCTTAATAGACTACAAACGGTATGCATTTCTTGTATAACTTTAAATTTTATTGTCAACAAATTACAAACGTATTAAAAACATTATTAATAAAAAATATAAATGTATACGACACATCATGTTGATAAGGAATAACTATTCAATCAATATCACTCATGAGCGCTTTCTTCTTTTGATTCATGCCTTTTTTACTATTTAACTCCTTTAAATTTGTTTCAATTTTATATTGTTCATAACATTTACGTTTTGTTTGTTACTATTATATTTTATGGTTTTTTTGACTGTTTCAATTAAGTGTTATTTTTTAGATACATTTAAAGATGTTTGGTGAATAGGTCTGAAAACTAAGTTTGATCCGAAAGAATGTACCCGATTTTTGAAAAATATATATATACATGTATATACATACTTTATATTTCAAACATAATCGTTTGTTTCGATGCAAATATGAAATTGAAAGTCATTAAATGTTTGTATTTTGTCTGTGACTTCGAGCTGTATTTTCCCCAATCCGTTACAATGCATGGAAATTCCCACCCTTTTTTACGTTTATTGGAAAGATAAACTAAAGAAGTTCCGAAATGGCGTTCATGTAAACAAAAAGCGTAGCAACGGCATTTTATCGATGGTTAAATTTTAGATTTTAAAACGCTCGCTACAGCTCGCGTGTTGAAAATCAAAATTTTAACTATCTCTGATGGAGATATTCCATAACTCACTCGTACCTGAAGGAAAATCTATATATATATATATCTAGTGGTATTGATGCGTTTTAAATCGTCTTAAAAATTTTTATAAGAAGTTAATTTATTGAAATAATGAATTACATCATTGAATTTTTGTTTAAAAAAATATTTCTTACAAACCACATGACTTCATATGCAGAAAATAAGAGTCAATACACAGAAAATGAAATATGTCGCCAGGTCAGATTATGGATGTAACGAAAGGTATTTGCCTAGGCTTGTAATTGTCTGATAAAGATGGTTTCTCGTGCTTAATTGACATGAATCTCATTTTACGCACCGTTAAGACCAGCTCTTGGGTTTTTTACATGCTGAATGAAGTTTCTTGACTTAAATTGTCTTGAAAGTTAAAAAAAAAACAGCTTTATATTCTTTGAATATTAAATACATTGTACGTGTATACATAAATATTTCTTCCAGGTAACGAAGTAATAATTGTTATCCCATACTGCAAATTTAAACGTTAAAATGCAAACTTTTTATTCTTTTATTCACGCAAAAAATGATATTACGAAGTTTTTATCATTGGTCCCAGTTGAATGGTAACAGTAAGCAAAGGGGAGATAATTCCAACGTAGGGAATAGTTATTTAATTTACTTGGTGAATTTAACATGGATGACATTTTTTTTAGCAATTTTTTATCCCGACCAGTCGGCTTTATCGAGGATAAATTTAAGCAAATTGTGTTACCTATAATTTTTTCAAAATATTCATTTTATTATTTGATTCCAGGTGGTCTTGCCTTTTTTCACTACATATTTGAGCAAGCCCTTCATTTTTCTTCACAAATTTTGCAGAATGTCTTCCTATGTTTTAAAATTCAAACCCCCTATGAATTTAATTGTACATGAAACATGTATTTCTTATTCATTTTATTTGCGAAATCTTAAGTTTACCTAAATTTGCAAATTGGACTATTTTTTTTTTTTTTAGAAAGTTTAAATTTTTAAATTCTACTATCCGATTGGACTCAAATCTGAGGAAAAACATACCTTAAACCTACATGACCTACCATCATGATTTTAATTTAACAAGCATCTTTTTATATCACATTCTCTGAACAAAACAAAAAAAAAAAAATCAAATGTCAGATATTAATTTTTTAATTATGATCAAATAAAAACAATATAAAGGAAGTAATGGTGTGGTATCTTATAAACATATGCTGCGTATTAAAATGTCTACCTCATTTTCACATTGATCGAAAGATAAAAGTACAAGCAATTTGTCAGAAATGTACATAAAATAAATTTACAAAAAAAACGAAATTACGAATTTATATAAAAAACGTATCTACAGGAGATAAATAACATAAGTAAAACAATATTATGTTTATCTACATCGAATAAATATACGTAAAAAGTAAACAACCCAACAAAATAACGTCAACAAAAACTGTCATTGATTAATTGTTTGTTTGTTAGTTGGGGTTTTAAGCCGTTTTCAGCACATTTGGCTATTTTGCGGCGGCCAGTTCTGATTGATGGAGGAAGCCTGTGTACCCGGAGAGAACCACCGACCTTGGGTAGAAAAATTAACAATCCTTGTCAATTAAGACACACTCCGCCACAGGGGAAATTCGAACTCACAACATCAGTGTTGACTAGTAGTCATGACGAACTACCTAGATCACTCGGCCACCCAGGCCCTGTGATTGTGTTTGTGTAAAAATACTCTCATTTTATAATTCTTTCGTGTTTGGTATCAAATGTATTCAATTTTAATGCGTAACTTAGATATTGCACGTTTCGTTGAGATTTGAATTGTTTCAACCGACTACACAGAATTAATGATTTTGAATATTTTGCATTTTCTGTTTTTGAAGTGTTTATCCCCGGGTTTTTTCCCACTAAGGATAAAGATGATTTCACAAATAGTTTCCATTGTCTCTTTAAGTATTTTATTTTCAACAGATGTTTTAACAGATCTGAACATTAATTAATTAGCACTCTAATTCTTTTGCATAAAGATAATTATATTCAATCCCTCACCAACGAGAAACACTTTAAATACAGGTAGTTTGTTTTGAAGAGTTAGTAAGTTTTTAGTCTGAAACGCCGACGACATACAACGTCTAAATCGTTCTTCACAATCCACACTCGCTTTGCGAGTCGCAGAGTCCATCATGTCTGTTTGTTGGTAATGTTTCCAAGTTGCAACTACATGTAAAAAAGACAATACTAAAGTATAGAACTTTCAGCGACTAAGTGTGGTAATTTACGATATATATCATTTGGAATCCTCTTGTTGCTCTTCATTTTGGTATACCAAGTTTAAAATTATGGATTGTATATGTATGGGACACAACTTTACAATATGAACAAGAATAATTAAGAAAAATTCGGAACGTCTTTTGAACACCACCAGTCATAAAACGCCTTGATGGTCTCGTAATATCGTGCTCGCTTCGATTGCGGAAGGTCGCGGGTTCCACCCCCAGCTGGGTCAAACAAAAGACATTTAAATTGTTATTTGCTGATTCTCCGCCAACCGCGCGGTATCAAGGAGGAAAAGCAAAGACTGGTCGACTCGGAGTCAGTATAATATGTCCAGGTGGGGTGATATGTCTTCCTGTGGACTGTTACGTTGTGATTTAGCACGTTAAATATCGTGAGTGACAGCACGTGCTCTGTAAGGATAAGCGTACGTGTCCTGCTCTGTGAAGATGTATATCAGCTAAATATCAAGGTGTTCTTGATATATTTTCCAAATTTGTACGTCTGTTTTTCAATATTATATATATACACGACAGTGTGAAATGTAAACACCATATTTGGTATACATGTATTACACATACTGCTTAGAAGATTATAGTTGTAAGGTTTAAATCACCGTTGAAACAATTTAACAGATTTGGTTTATATTTTGTAGCTCTACCGCCAATTCGATTTATAGATTTTTGTAGGAGTTATGGGACTTAGTGTAACATATCCATACATGTACCTTGTGGATGCAACTCCTCTGAAACTACTTATCAGATTTTGATTATATTTTGCAGGATTGTTGCTTATGATATGAAGGTGATTATATAACTCCATATGAATTCAGATTCATTGCTTTTTATTGGAGATATATGACTTTGTTATTCTTTTATTATCATATTTGTGAGGGCATTTTATTTCCTGATTTATCTATTGCGACGTGGGACAAATGGCTACGTGTAGCAATCTCGTTTACTTAAAAAAAAAAGGTGGGGGGGGGGGGGGGGGGGTGGGGGGGCTGTATCCATGCCTGAAGCGCCTGTGGACTATTAGCCGCAATAACGAAGCTCCTGTGACAACTTTTGACAACAAATTATAGTAACTAGTGGGTTATACGATAAAACTAGTTTCGAACTTTTTTAAATGTATTTTTTAAAGTTCTAGAAAGATAACATTTACTTAATAATGTGTTAACTCTTTATGTTAGGTAATATTTAGTATTTGAAATAAAAAACCATGTACATCTGTTATAATATGTAAATTTTTACTTGATCTATAGACTTTTTAAATCAATTATTTCGTACTTTACAAAAATTACATTATACTAGACATTGAACCCGCGCGAGCGCAGGAAAATAAGCATTTTTTTTTGTGGTGGCCATATTGACTTTAAAAAGTTTTTGCGGCCATGGCATTCGTGGAACAGTAACTCAATGTGGATGTTGTGGCAGGCTTCCCATAAACTTTCCTGTCAAGTAGGTGGTGTGAACTGATAGTTCCATGTCTATATATGCTGTAGTATTCCAGAAATGGATGTTAATGCAAAATTTAACCAAAGTCAATGAAGCGTGAAATGTAGGTCAACCGAAGATGTATCCACTGATGAAGTAGACTGTATGCCACGTAGAATTACCAAAATGGACCTTAAGGTTCCATCATAGTCAAAATCTATGACGAAAATACAACCACTTAAATTGTCGATATGTTTATGTTACAATTAATTCTGAACTGGAACTTGATGAAAAGCTTTCATTAAATACACATTTCATAATGCATTACCTTTTTCATTCAGAATAAATATGAAAAAGAATATGAATAAACATTTCCTTAGTGACGGATGAATTTTTCAAAAGATGCCGTGAGTTAAGTAGAGCATATTTTTGGAAAATAATTGTTCCAATTGTTCATTGTCATCATGGGCAGGGCAAGCGAGGCTTAATTTCACAAATAAATCCAATAGACGATAAAAGCATTTTTAATGTGTGGCTGAGTGTGCTGTCCACGTTTATAAAGATGTCCGGGATAAATTTCGTCATTAATGATAAAGTAGACCATTTGTTAAAAATACTTTTATCTAGAGCTTACAGGGAATTGTACGGTAGAGCTATATTTAGACAGGTCACATGACAAATAATGTAAAAATGGATAATGGCTGGTTTTATCACTTTGTGCAAAGTAAACATCCGAGCAATCCAAAAAACAGCTAAGTTAGGAATTCCTCTGAATTTTGCCTTACTTCTTCATAATCTTCAAAGTTCATAACCTTTACAGTTAGGAGAAATTGCGTTATTGTAGAAAAAAACAATCCTGAATACATGAAGCGGAAACATCCCACTCGAAGGAGAATGTTTTTAATTTGTTTTATTCTTCTTCCGTAATTTTAAACAAAAATACATTTAAAATATGTGCATAATTGTTTATTTAAATCAATGTGTTAAAATGATGCATTCGAGAACCTTCTAAGGGATATGTTGGGAGAATTCATACTGGAAAAGTCCATGCAAATTCCATTTGCACATAAACAAAATTGCAGTTTAAAATTTATAAATGCAGATTGTCAAATCCGATAATAAACTTTATAATCTGAACCATACATCGTTTATTTTGAACCACGCGTTTTGCCGCCTATTCGGCTAATTCGTAAATTTAGTATTATAGATAATACGTGTAAGAAGATATCACCTTCAACATGGAACACTATTCTGTATAAGTTGAACGTCAAAAAAATACTTTTCTGAATTTTTACATTGTATTACTATCCATTTTGCAGTCCATCTACCTTGTACATGGTACTTAAGGATGATCGCAGGTCTAATAGGAAATAAATAGGATTTTAAATAGGTGTTTTAGTTTGAGAGAACATATGAATAGTAAACAAATCAGCAAGAAAAAAATATAGGTTCATGTGCTCATTTCAGAGCTATAAAGTCTTGAAAATTTGCAGGAATTAGGTTTTCTCAGGATTTTTCATTGTCTTTGCATCGGCAACTTTAGTCTCTCAAAAATGTATGAAAAAATAAAAAGGATTTCATAAAATTTTGTCAAATACCATTTTAAGGTATATACGATTGAATTATAAAAGAAAAAGTGGGAGCTCATGCGCAAAAACATTAATGTTTAAGAAATGGATAAAACCCGAGGATTCCGAAAATCTGACAAAAAGACCAAAATGTGACCAGTCAGCATCCTTAAAAATAAAATTTATTATTGTATTGCTTGTTTTTTTTTGTACGTAAGTAAAGTAAAGAAATACCAAAGGGATATTCGAAGGAGGGGAACATCGAAACAGCTGACAAACTCCGGAGAACAACGAAGACAAGACCAAAACAATACATGCACTACAATTAAAAACTAAAAACATGGACCCCACCAAAGAACCGGGAGTACACTCAGGTGCTCAGTCTTGCTCTGGGTTTCTAAGAGTCAAACACCGTTTATTATTATTTTTCCTACTCGTGATCAAAGCCATAAACGTTGGGCATTTTCATTTTCATTTTTTTTTTTTTTTTATGATTTCGTTTTTTTTGTTTGTTTAATACGTTCGACTTGTGTGTCTTTTGTACATTAAAGTCGTTCTATGCCCTTTTTACGGCTCACCTGTTCCATTAATTTATTTTCCTAGAATTTTATTACATGTATTAGATAATTAAATGATTTACTACGTTCTTTAAAGCACAATATCACAATTTAGATATGTTTTGTTGATATCCATTTTATTTTTTTTGACGGTCCGAGGCTTTCTGGTATAGTGGGGGGGGGGGGTCTGTTTTATTATATTGTTGAATCATTTTTTCCTGTGACATTATTTTAGGGATGAGTAAAGAGGAATGAATGAGATTTGCCTTTCCAGTATTGTAATGAATGAAATTATAATAATAGGCACCATTTAGAATAAGTTTATTCACAAAACCACTAGTTGAAAAAGTCCAAACAAAAAATAATCTCTAGGCCATGTTGAAGGATTGTTCTATCATTTACTTCAAAAAGTTTTAGAAAAAATCATAGCTACAATAACTTTAAAGACTATACATTTATTATTGCAAAATAAAATCTATAAAGAAGACAACATGTAAAGAAAAAATAGAGCATATATATAATTGGGCTTATTTGAATTTTCAATATTTTCTTTTCAGACAATTGATAGAAAACTATGTCCACGGTGTCGACGAAGTGTATTCACGATTTTGACCAATGTCAATCGGACACAGACTGCTCAAATGGTAAGCTACTGGTCCCTGCTTTACAAACATTGGTACGACTACATGTACAATCGATACAGGACATAAATAGAACAAATACGCTGGAGACCGAAAATCAGATCACACAACTAATCGCAGTCGAACAAATGTTTGTAAAACGGGACCCGGATGTCAATAAAAGTCATCCCTGGAATGGTGACATTAACAGTTGTTAGATTTGATATATATATATATATAGTCTAGAATTATACTTTGTTTCCAGTGATAAGGCACAATCCACACAATAAGACCTTTTCCCTTAACATGTGCCTAAGCGATAAAGTTTTATTGTTTGTTTGTTTAGTTGGGGTTTAACGCCGTTTTTAGCACATTTAGCTATTTCGCGGCGGTCAGTTTTTATTGGTGGACGAAGCCAGAGTACCCGGAGAGAACCACCGACCTTCGGTAGGAAAATTGGCAATCCTTGTCAATTAAGGTGGGAGTCGAACACACCCCGCCACAGGTGAAATTCGAACTCACAACCGCAATGTTGACAGGCTAGTGATCATTAGTAGTCAAGACGAACTACCTAGACCACTCGGCCGCCGAGGCCTCTCAAGTTTTATTGTAAAAATGGCCAAAATCTCAAGAAAATAAATAGAACCTTTTCATAACGTTCATCGGAAAGGTTAAAAAGTTCCTGTTCTGTATAATCTCAACCCGTCGTGCGATGGCATAATCTGCTTGTCTATCAGTGTGCAAGTGGACAGATTTGGCACACTGGTCGGTGAACATGTGAAGTTTCATAATTTATCCTTCTTTTTTAATTTGCAGATAGTGCATGATCACTATTTCTAAATTGTAACATACATGTAGGGGATATTTTTTTTGAAATATGGGTTTTTAAGATAAAATTATTAATTTGTTAGATTTAATTTCTAACTTTTGAAATAAATGAGTAGTTCAGTCTCTATATTAGCCTGTATTCCGGTCTGGTGGGTGTGCATACGGAACTACTCCAAAATAAACATGATAATATGAGTGTGCTGCAATAAAGGGTAATGTTTTCCTGATATTTCAGCCAAGGGCAGGGTTATAATTTCTGTACAATTGCCTAAAACAGGGTTGTAATTCTGTATAATGCCTATAGCTAGATCAGGGTTATTATTTCTGTCTTATTGCCTAGAACAGTGTTATTATTTCTGTGTAATTGTCTAGAACAGGGTTATAATTTGTGTGCAGTTGACTAGAACAAGGTTATAATTTCTGTACAATTGCCTAGAACACGGTTATAATTTGTGTGCAGTTGACTAGAACAAGGTTATAATTTCTGTACAATTGCCTAGAACACGGTTATAATTTGTGTGCAGTTGAGTAGAACATGGTTATAATTTCTGTACAATTGCCTAGAACAGGGTCAAAATTTCTGGGGTGCATCATTTTATGCTTAAAATACAGAGGTAGATGACAAACATTTTCAATATTCTGTAATGTTTTCTTAATGTTTATCTGTAATCCAGTTGTTATAAATTCTCGTATTTTATCTGATAAAGATTATTAGGTCTTTCTACTTTCCGTGGAAAGACCTTTTGCTTTTGTTCTGATTATTTTTTTTTCTTCTGCCGTCTATGAGATGTTTTTTTGTTACTTGACATATCGAAAGGATTTTTGATCCATGATATCGTACAGTGATTACGATTTCACCATTCATCCCCTGTAACCGAACACTTTTCCTTATAGGAGTTATCTCCCCTACCCCTGCTTTTCTTGTTATCTTTATTTCTCTGTAACCGTAACTTTGTTCCATTTGGTCGGAAAGGATCTGACGACATTTCATAGGAGTCCATGACCCCTAACAAGCAAAATGAGGTCAAGGTCAAAGGTCAAGATCAAGTTCTAAATTTTGACTTTTGCTTGTTATCGCTTCTGCTCTGAAACGGTAAAAGATCGCTATAAAATGTAATGGAGAAAATGTTTAGGACGTTGAGACCTAGCATTATTACATTTGCATAAAAGTATTACATTTGCATATGACGTCATTTTATAGGCGTAATTGCCCTTAAAACGTTTAACTTTTCGGTTTTTCGTTTAATTCTCAACAATGGTACATGATAAAGGCATGGGGTCTTTTGTTTTAACATCAAGGATTGATAACCTTCAAATTGGCATCAAGGTCAAAGGTCAGGGTTAAGTTCTATTATTTGACATTTGCTTGTTATCACTACTCCTCTGAAATGGTTATGGATAGCCAAGGAAATGTAATGGTGGAAATGTTTAGGACATTGATGCGCAACTTTGTTACATTTGAGTTAAAGTTGTATGACGTCATCTTTTGGGAGTAATTGCGCCTAGAACGTTCAAACTTAAGGTTTTTCGTTTATAACTTGACGATGGTACATAATAATGGCATGGGGTCTTCTGCAATGACCTCAGCGAGCAATGACCTTGAAAAAGGTCACAAGGTCAAAGGTCAAGGTCATGACCTTTATTACGTATTTTGCATTTTTTCATACTTTATAATGTTTTTTTTTTAGATTTTTAAAGCAATTAATGTTATTGAAAGCGTGAAATTCAGGCACTACTTTTGATGACGTTATTTCTGGCAACGTTATTATTTCTGTAGACGTTTTTAGACGTTTTGAATATATTGGAATGTTAATTAACGTGACAATGTTACAGCCCATGAAAACGTCTAAAATTGTCAATTTATAAGGTCACATTAATGACGTTTTTGATGTTTATAGTGCAAAACAGTATAATTCATCACAAACATTTAGTTAACCAGAAATAAACATTTTTCTTAGTTATTCAAACTAGCAGTCCATATATTTTTTAACAATCGTGAAATTACCTATCATATCAAACCAGAAGTGATATTTGTATTACGGGAAGTAGAATAATACCTCCCTTATTTCAATCAAAAGTACATAGAACCATATATTTTTGCAATCACTGAAAGCTTAGCTATGCTCTAAAACCAACAATTACATTTTAAACCTCATTTTTGTTTTCAACAAATCTGCAATTGAGGTGGAAAGACCTTCAATTGTTCTCTAAACAATTGGTTTAATTGTTCTCTGAACAATTGGTTTTTAATTCAATTTTTTTGTTTTGTTTGTTTGTTCATGTCATGTCGTGAAAAGGGTCTGAAAAGGGTCTGTTTTGCAAGGGCAATCGACACAAATGCATCAATGTTATGATCATGTGGCTCCCCGGGACTCCAAGCCCGAATCTTAGTACTCCTGAAGTATATCATAACTTAATATATGTAGGCTTTTGGACAGATTTTTGTACCTGATTTTCCGAGACATACATGTGACATGTGTACCATACAATAAAGCGAATTTTATGAAAAGGCTCGTCGAGGGAGGGGTCATTTTTGAATTTTTGAATTTGCTCTTCAACTGTTTGGATATGGGTTTCAACATTTTAGGCCTTGGCCACATTTGGAGAGTCGTAAGTCGACGAATTTTTCACATCTTGTGCATTAAAATTGGTATCAAAGAATTTTATTTATTCCATTTACGTAATATCTGACTAAAACAGCCTGCCTATTAGAATTCCTATTGAATAAAAAATCTTTCCTATTTAATTAAATTATAATCTTTTCCCTTTGATACAAAATATCAATTATGTTACAATTATTAATGCTGACTGAATACTTGAAGAATTAGCAGCTGGGACAGAAGCACTGAATGCACACAGTGCACATGGTGCACCGAGATACATATATATTTATCATTTTTATAAAAGTACTATGTGAGTTTAGTTTAAATGTTGCATAAATGCACTTCTGTCTGTTATGTAAAGTTTATGCATCTAGTGAGACCTTTGTTTGCAAATAAGATATTTGTACTGCCGGGCTTACATGTATGAGGGTCTTGATAAGTAGTCCTAAATTTCTTATTGATTTTCATCAAATGTTTGACCTTTTTCTTTATTAATTAAAAAAAAATACTTAATATTCTCCATATCTTTTGAGCATCAAATTTAAATTGAAGTGCAATTTTTTTTTGCATATTTAAAACACACATTCAAAACGATGTGGGGTTTTCTTTATAGACTGCTGTACGGAGTGGAACATGTAACCATTATTTTTTTCAATCTTTTAAATATTTTGCTACCTTTTAAAGTAAACGATTGTATGCAATGTATTTTTATGTTCAATGAAACAAAAATGTTATATCAATCATTATAATTTCTCGATTATATTATCATCTATTTTATTAATTAGGGTATCCGGACCATAAATGACCACGTGATTAATCAAAGGTTCCCGGATGTTCCATACAACGCAATTGAAATGACCTCGGTAATTGTCGGCAAACTTCGGAAATGTCAATATAACTAACTTATTTTTACAGACTCTGCATATAAGCAACAAAATGTGTTTCAACTTGAGAAAAATATATATACAAAATTCCAGCTTTAAATTGTTTTGTTCGGCCATTCGCGGTCAAAAAGAGATACAATTTTCGATCATGATCTATTATGGTCCGGATTGATCGAATTTAATATCATACAGTGTGATATGAGCTAGTGATGTCAAAATTTGCCAGTTTGATTAGTCAACGCGTGATTGTGGAGGAAAATTAGTATATTTTGATTGGTCAACAATTTTGCTACGCGATGGCGCCATATTTGAAAGCCATCGTTGCATACCAACATTTGACGTCACAGAAAAATGAATGCGGTAAGATTTTCCACGGGTCGGACGGCGAATCACAAACAAACAGGTATTCCTGAAGAATCATACGAGAAATAAGTTTAACAACTCGTAAAAATTAGATATCGCTTGATTTCAACTCTCGTTATTTAATTTGGACTTAATAATAAACTCGCCAAAGGCTCGTTTATTATTATATCCAAATTAAACAACTCGTGATAATATCAAGTGATATCTAATTCTCACTCATTGTAAAACCTATAAATTCATCATTTTTAGACCATTATTATGTAGATCACCTCTACTATATTATAAAGATTTTGAAAAACTTGATGATAACAAGAAAATGAATATTCTGTTAACAGACCAAGATCTGATGCGCTATGTTGGTCCCCTTTGTTAAAAAGTCTTGGTTACTGAGGAAAGAGGACTAAGAAGTTGCATAAGATGATTATGTCTGTTTTAGTTTGTCTGTTTATTTTTTTTCCTTGTGGAAAAAAATGTTTAATACCAGAAGTACGTAAATGAAATTGATTGTATTTTAATGGGCTTTGCAGAATTTCAAGTCTTTGTAATGGTCAGCCTAGACTCACGAACTTCAGTAAACAGTAGTTAGGAAAGTTTATGTATGAATATTAAAGAGGGCGGTGCAGGGATAAACGTTTTTGGCCGTTTTTTCCCCATGGGACCGTGCTGATAAGTCGGTGTGCACTGTTTTCGTGCAAACGGAGAAAAATGGAGTGTGCACGTCAAATATTTATTTTTCGTTCATCGTGGATGACATTTTTTATTTTTCGTTCGCACGTGTCCATATTTCCCCTCTGCGACCCTCATTAAATGGTTCAGTAAATATCATACAGGGCTTTTTCTACAACCAGTTTAAAACCGAAATTCGGCCTCATTCCAAACGCAAAAGGGTAGGTTTTTTCCAAAACTCAGTCTAACATTCCCAATTATATATCGAACTCTGAACTGGTTTCATCTAATAATCTCGACTTAGGCAATGTCAGTCGGAACATCAATCGGCCAAAGATCGATAAAGTGACTTTACGACTCTAGGCGGAAATAACCGAGGATGATCCGATTGAGGCAATGTCAGACGTCGACCGGGATATTTCAATTGATGGAGTTTCCTAACAATGGGGAGTGAATCGACGTTATTGTAGCCTTTTGAAATGTTCCAAAATGGCTACGATCGGTAAATATGACCACAGTCAATTCCCAATTTTGGTATGTAATGACGACAAATTTACCAATCCTATCGGCCTGCGCCTCATTAAATAAAAGAAGACATGAATATCCTAACTGCCATGCCATCTAGTGTGAAAATGTTTTGTAAGTAAGTTCATTACGAATGCCAAAAATGTCAATTGTACATGAACCTGAAAAACATTCAACATATCTTCTTACCTGCGTCTCTAACGGTGAAAGCAGATCTAGTAACTGCTTGACTGTTGTACCGTTCGTCCGTTCGTCCGTTCGAAAGATCTTGGCTAGGAAACTGTCGTCAAAGTTTTCTTGGCTTCTACAAAAGGGAATATTGTATATTTTGTCTGCAGCTTCATAATGTTGAGCATGTAAGTAATTTTTGGATCTGTCGTGCAGCCAATTCCTCTTTGCCGATAGTTAAAAATTCAACAATACTCAAAATAACAAGATGGGAAAGTTTTCGTCAAAGTTTTCTTGGCTTCTACAAAAGGGAAATCATTTTGTATTTATCTGCAGCTTGATAATATTGCGTCGTAGCGTATAAGCATGCAATTTTTGAATCTGTCGTGCGGCCACATCCTGTTTGCCCATCAATGAATTGCATGCTGCGACGGAGGTTCAGACCCGGTTTTGGTCTTGTTCAAATTTTAACGTGTTTGTCTGTTGGCAAAATAAAGGTCGTTTAATTTTAATAATCACTGTTTTTTTCTTTCTAGAGTTATACCCTTTTATTAGGAGAAAAAATTGTACTTGAAAGTGTCCGACAGACTTTTTTAATCGATTGCAAATATTTGTGGTATTATGGTATGAGCCTGTTGTCTTCGGCGTCGCCGTCCGTAGACCTAGGTTTACGCTCATTTACTTTTGTTCTATGGAACTTATCCTTGTAATTTTTACCACAGTGGTCCCTCATATGAAATACAGGCTGGGATTAATTTTTGGAAATCTGGCCACTCCTGTTTTTTTTTCTCTGGGTCATTAAGGATTTTTTGATAATGTTTTAAATTTTCATCCCATTAATATAATTTTTGGGTTATAATATTCCTTGGTAAAAATGGAAAAAATTATATCTTACTGTTTTCGAGATATAAGGGGCCAAAAAGGGATACACCTTAATTTTCGAAACTTTTTATTTCTTATCGGATTTTGATGATGTGTTTAGATGGTTCTTCATAAGAAATACAATAACAGTTACCCAAGGAATTTTTGTGTTCCTTTTGTTGTTGCAGATATTGTGATTAAAGTGGCCAAAAAAAAAATAATAGCCATTTTGCAGGATGCCTAAAATTTTTATTTTTTTTTAAATTTTCATCCAGTTTTGATGGGGATTTTTTCATTTAATTCATCCTGAGGTATGCCCACATATTTCTTTTATCTTTAAAAGTTTTTGAGATATACATGTAAGGGTTAAAAATTCCAAAACCAATATGTAATTTTTTAAAAATTTTCATCCAATTTTAATGGGAATTTTTTTCTTTTAATTCATCCTGAGGTATGCCCACAGATTTATTTTATCTTTACATTTTTTTGAGATATAAGGGTTTAAGGTGGTACCTAACACTACAGGGAGATAACTCTGTAAAATCAGCTAAACGTTTTAATAACGTTGTGTTGTTAATGGAATATTAAGCTTCTCAATGATCAATATTAGTGTTTGTCAAACTGCTATACAATCAGTGTAATTTTTCTGATGAATTGGTTGGTTCAAATGTTTTGAAATTTAAAAATTTTTGTCAATCGGTCAAAGTAAATACTTTGTCAAAATTTTATGAAAATTAAACGAGCCAAATTAATTTTAGTGAAAGTGTTGGGTACCACCTTAAAGAGCCAAAAAAGCAATTTGCCTTGATATGTAATTTTTAAAATTCTTCATCCAATTTTAATTGGGATATTTTCTTTTAATTCATCGTGGTGAATGCTTTCATTAGTATGTTAACAATTTATTCTGTATGTTATTGTTTTTGAGATACAAGGGGTCAAAGTTAGCAATTTTAAAGGAAACATAAAATTTTTATTTTTTATCCAATTTCAATGGAGATTTTTTTCTTTTAATTCATGTCGTTGAGTACTTTCAGTAGTATGTCAACAAAGTTTTACTTTCTTTTACATTCTTGAGATGCAGCGGGTTAAAGGTGCCAAAAAACGTAGCTATCGTATCATGCTGCGCTTAGCGAAGCCCTTTATTAAATTTGGATGTTTAATTATTTAATTAGACAAAAAATTAATTTGACGATTATTGATCTCTTAATAAAGAAAAAATGGCGAAATGAAAAATATGCTCCCGATAGAGAAAAAATGGCCAAATAAAATATAAATATGTGTAGTTCTGGCTACCATACCAGGTACCTCTAAAGATATTTTGGACATTTTTGAATCATAACTGTTAACGTTAGAATGTTTCTCCCATAGACTCAATGTTAAAAAGATTCGTAAAAAAAAAAAAATTTCCTACCTATCTACCCATTTTTTTGTCTTGCTCTAAGTGGACCCACGCTTATCTTTTTACTTGGCTTAATTTTATGAATTGTACATGTTACGAGGTTTCCCATGCATTCGACATTTATTTTATCTTTTATTCATGTTATTAAGTGAAGCCTATTTCATGGCTATAAGTTGCACTTAATTTAGTTTCCACGACGACTTTAAAATACATAATTCATGAACATTCTCCAAATTGGCAATTAAATATTTAGCTTTGGAGACCCGTGCATTCCGTATTTTACACTGTATTTGACTTTGGCCCTGCATGCATTTGAATGCTAAGAAAAAAATGATTGTCATGTGCGTGTTTGACACAGAATGTTAATAAAATAGCTTCTGTTAAAAATTATTCTCTTATGTTTTTTAGGTTATTAAGATAGGAATTTGTCCCCCAATAGAGCCAAAACATGAAGGGTTTTGCTCGATAGCCAAAGCTGGTTCAAACTGCTGGGGACATGATGCAGACTGTCCAGGTAAGAAAAGTATTTCTCCTATTCTTGACGTGTTTAATCGGTGGGATAAAAATACATAATATCTTTAACCACTTCCCGGTGATTAAATTTCTGCGTGGGAATTACCGCCCTTTTTTCTACAGTTATTTGAACGATAAACTAGAGAAGATCCGAAATGACGTCTATGTAAACAAACTACATAGCAACGACATTTTCTTGAGATTTTTGTCGAAAGTCATTGGAGAAACAGATTCTCCTTCAATTTAATCGTGAGTTATGGAATTTCTCCACCCTCAATAGTTAAATTTTAGATTTTAACACGCTCGCTAAGGGCTCGCGTGTTGAAAATCGAAAATTTAACTATCTCGGGTGAAGAAATTCCATAATTCACTCGTACCTGAAGGAGAATCTATATTTCTCCCATTATTTGGCCAATTTTACTCCGCTGAGCTAGGTGGAGACTACATTGTCTCATGCAATATCCTAAAGTTACGCTCCTGGGCCCGTATGCATAGAACATCTTAACTTAAGTCTTTCTTAAACTAAGATTTTGCTAAGAATTGACTTAGGTAAGCAATTTACTTAAGTCATATACATAAAGTGACTTAAGTTTCTACTTAACTAAAAGAAAACTTAAGTAATATTAACTCCGAAACCCTCACTTTTTATCATATCAATCTACATCAGTCAGCTGTTGTTTCTTTAATAACTCATACGAATAACCTTTTTGTTAATGGGTTGTGTTTGAATAGCACTGATCAAGTGGAAATTGGTACATATTTTTGAGCCTTACAATTACTTACGATTACTTACGACGACCTAAACTTATTTAGAGCTCGATTGAAACTTTTTTCGCGCAACTCATTCTTTGCAATGTCTGATATTGACATATCTGATGAAAAAATCATAGATGTCTATTTATATCCATAAATATTTAATCTTAAAGTTTGAATTTTTGTTTTTTTTTTAAATAGACATATCCTGTTAAGAATGAAGCTGCGGATTATTCATACGTAAGAAGGGGAGATAATATGTTTTATACAATTCCTTCTACTTTGCAATATTTTTTACAGATAAACAGAAATGTTGCCCAACCTTGTGTGGATCTCAGAACTGTACAGAACCAATAAAAATGAGTAAATACAAAGCTCAGAAGCTGCAGAGTCAAATCATTTCCAATTTTCTGAGGAATTTCCAGCTAAAATTTGACAAATTATAATTTTTTAGATTTAAAACTTTATATACGAGTTCTTCCCGATCACTTTTTAGGAATTTGTTCCTATATTACCAATTCTGTATCTATAACTTAGGATTCTGTGTTCGGAGTCAGAAAAATAGCCCCATACACAGAATCCCAAAAAGGGATTAACAAAATCTATATCTGGGACCCATTTCACAAATATGTGTATGACTACGATATCAAGTCATCAGTGTGACCTGGTTCCCGGTCTTCACTGGTGATGTCCTGTAACAAGTCTTAATTCCAGTACACATTTTTGTTAAACAGGTACCGTAGCAGATATTATATGAGGGCAGGGTTAATTTCGTTTTTTTCAGTTTTTATTTCCCGTGTGGCCGTGCTGATATGTCATTATTCACCGTTTTTCATGCAAATTCAGAAAAATGCAACATGCAGGTCATTTTTTTTTTTTTGTTCATACTGAATGACATTTTTAGTTCTGTTTACATGTGTTATATAGCAGGTTTCCCACTCGACAAGGAAAACGGGAAAACTCAGGAATCTAATGTCACGCAATTCCAGCCCTTGAAATTTTTTGACATGAAGTCATTATATAAAAATAGATTACTCCCCTTTGATCATTGTTTTTCATCACTACATTCCAAATGGCTTTATAGAGTCTCTGTATTAAGTTGTATTAAATGGGATACATATTACTTTGTGATGAGCATTGATGGCCAACAAATATCTATGACGTCTGCATCATAAAAACCCTTTTTTTAATTATGTAGAATAATTGAGACGGTAAGCAGACACTGTTTTGCAGAGAATCTTGAGATTGCATAGTCCCTTTCATAAAAATGAGTAAAATTATTTTAATTAATATCTCCCTTGAAAATGGGATTAAAAATCCCAGTAAAACACTGGAAATTTTTTTTAGAAAGGTGTGTGAAACCCAACATGTAACATATATTTTAATGACATTAATTAATAGTTTTGTGGTCCTCTATCAATAGAATTTGAATGCTGCAATACACAGTTTAATTGTTGCCAAATAAGTCGTTAACTTTTGTTTACAGAAAAATAAATTTGATAAGGTAGGTAGAACCCAAGTTAATTTTAAATTTTATTACACCAACAAATGAACCTTTGATAAAATTTTTGAAATATTAACACTTTTCTTTTTTTTTAACAAGGGGCATAGACCAGAATGCCCTGCTTTGAGGAACCCATTACCTCAGTGTATATCAGATTCGAGCATGACTGTAGCTCAGATAAGGACTGCACACATGGTAAGCGTGTGATATGTATTAATACAATGTATATAGCCAGCTCTTTTTTTATTGATGGCCATTTAATATATGTCCCGGGGGGGGGGGGGGGGGGTGGCGGACAGATGAGACTTTCAGAGGATCTTTGTTACATGATGCCATAGTGCACCTCCTATTTTAGATTTTGATCTGATGAATATTTGGGGTTACCCATACCAGAACATGGACTTTCACATTCATTGTGATAGGGGTACCATGATGCCATGCGCAACTGCTCCTAAACCACTGTATGGAATTTGATGAAACTTTCGGAGGATCTTTATTACATGATGTTGTAGTGCATATCCTATTTTAATTTTGATCTGACCAACATTTGGGGTCTCCCATAGAAAAACATGGACTTTGACTTTCAATGTGATAGAGGGTACCATGATGCCATCCGCAACTCCTCCTAAACCACTGTATGGAATTTGATGAAATTTTCAGAGGATCTTTATTATATAATGCCAAAGTGCACCTCCTATTTTAGATTTTGATCTGATGAATATTTGGGGCTACCCATACCAAAACATGGACTTTGACATTCATTGTGATAGGGGTACCATGATGCCATCCTCAACTCCTCCTAAACCACTTAATGGAATTTGATGAAACTTTCCGAGGATCTTTATTACATGATGCTGTAGTGCACCTACTATTTTAGATTTTGATCTGACCAACATTTGGGGTTTCCCATACCAACACATGGACTTTGCCATTCATTGTGATAGGGGGTTCCAGTATGCCATCCGCAACTCCTCCTAAACCACTGAATGGAATTTGATGAAACTCATCTCACTGCTGTTGGAGTTTTCCTATCCAAAATATTGACATTTCCTTTTATGTATCTTATGTAAGGTGGGGGTATCAAGTAGTGAGCTTTGCTCACAGTATTTCTAGTTATTCTTAGTTAACATGACAAAAACTCCACTGCAAATATGAGGTTTCCAGATAGTATTGTTAAGGATTTATTTGAAACAGGTTACATGATATTAACCTACTTTCAGGCATTTTACATATAAACTGACTTTTCTACTCAAATTAGATTATTCATGAATATTCTTCCCTTTGTTTCAGGTCAGATTTGCTGCGACACTTCTTGTGGTATAGCATGTCGTACACCGGTCGGTATTTAATTAGTTTGTTATTTCTGAACCCTGTACTGCATAAAAAATGGACGATGGGCAAAAATTGTATAAAAAATAAATTCATTGATACCAATTTTGATGAACAAGATGTGCACATTTCGTCGATTTATCACTCATCAGTTGTGCTCAAGGCCAAAAATGTTGAAAACCAAAACAATAATCCAAAAGTTTGAAGAGAAAATTAAAAAAATACAAAAAATGACCAAACGGAATTTTGCCAAAACCATCTAAGGACAGAGCTATGCAAGAGGAAGATACACATTAGCCTTTGAAAATTTTATATTTTTGTAACAGTAAATTTAAAGTATCAATTTCGGGCTGGTATCGAAATACTGGCAACTGAGCTGTGGATACCCTCGGGGACTTGGGGTCCACCACCAGCAGTGTCGATTCAGTGGTTAAAAATTCTTTGATACCAATTTCGATGCACAAGATGTGCACATTTCGTCGATGTATGACTCATCAGTTGTACTACATTGTATTAATATTGAAAAAATTGTTTTAAATTTTGCATTGATTAAACCGCCCAGATTTTGAGTGGAGATTAATAAATAATGCTGTGTGAAAGTTTTGAGTGTTTTTCTTCAATTCAGCATCTGTGTCTTAAGGACAGATTTTCTTGTTATATGTTTAGAAAATATTAATTTTTATATAAAATTCCCATAGTATTTGTATTGTCATTTGTGAATATGTTTTACAAACACTCAATTTCAACAGAGTGGACGATAATGAATTGCAGGTTGATAAGCCTAGACCAGGAGTATGCCCGCCAGTCAGACCAGTCTCACATGACTATTGTGCAGCAGCTTTTGTAGTATCTGATTGTAAGACAGATTCAGACTGCACTAATAGTAAGTGACTTCTATCAGGCTCATCATACAAGGTATGAGCATTAATCTCATTGTTTAAGAAGCTATAGTGAGGGCGATACAAGGTTTTTTGGCAACGTTTTTGGCAGTTTGTATTTCCCGTATGGCCATGCTGATAGATCGGTTATCATCCTTTTTCGTGCAAATTGAGAAGAATGCAACGTATAGGCCAAATTTTTATTTTTTGTACATATTGAATGGCATTTATTTTTCTCGTACGCACCTTTACATATACCCCCTCCCCCATTTTGTACCCCCCTCGTACGACCCTCTATAGTTACTGTAACTATCAAATATAATTCTTAGTTAAGTACACTTCCCTATAATGGTCCTTAACTAGTGTCTACATTTTGAATTCTAATTATGCATCACAGATAATGGCCAGAGATGAAAAACGTTCATTTTAATATGATAAATTTGACAAGAGTTCAAATTTTAATGCACTCAGTAACACACTTTTGACGTTAAGGTATTAGGTACCTAATGCGAAACCAGAGTGAGTTATATTTTCCTAACCAATGTAGGTAAGGGAGACAATAAATTTGTCTCCCTTTTAGCCTCAGGACAAAAGGGAGAGAATTTAATTATCTCCCTTACCTACACTGGTTAGGAAAAGATAACTCACTCTGATTCCTCATTGGGCTATATTTTGCTGGCAACTAGAGCATGTTGAACTGCATCTGGATATAAAACTATAATATGTATCACTTAAATGCTTCCCGAAATATGCTGTATCAAGTTTCGGCAAATAGAATGTGCAAATATATAGAATGCACGTCATTTTGCTGCAAAAAGTAAAATATTTAGACTTTAATATATGATTTCTCAAAATCCTGTCTCTCGGATTTTAAAAAAAGACATATTGGTGCCATTGAAATTATCTTTATATTGATATAAATTTATTGGGGGTCACCAGATCTTGTTTAGCTCTCTTGGCCTATAAGGGCATTCGATCTATTTCCTTCACTTGGCTTCTGTCGTCCATTGTCGTCGTCGTGCGTCGTCCGGCGTGAACTTTCTTTAAAGATATTCTCCTCTGAAACCACTGTGCCCATTGTTACTAAGCTTTGGTGGAAAAGTCCTTGAGTCGCCCAGTTACAAACTTGTGTCTGGCATCCCCGACCTCCAACCAATTTGGCTGCTGTGAATAAAAATAGAAAAAAGGGGGATGTAATTACATTTGTGTACATGGCCAATTGAAACTAGACTTATGATCCTTAGATGGTCCTCTTTCAGAATGTATCCGATGAACCGGACAATCAAACAAGATGGCCGCCAGAGCCTATCTTAATTTTAAATTTAATTATGGAAAAAATTAATTTGCAGATCATCATACCTTAAACTTGGCCATTTGGAATCAGACTAATGGCAGCAATGGTCCTCAGATTGTCCTCTTTCAGAATTGTGTTTGATAACCTGGGCTGTCAACTAAGATGACCAGCACAGCCCAACTTATATTTACATTGTACCCTATGGGAAAACCAGCCAAGATAACTGCTACACTTAAATTTTCAGTCCTGCGCAAGGTTAAATCCAGGTGAGCGATACAGGCTCTTGAGAGCTTCAAGTTTAGTATATTTAATTTATTACTATGTGTAGGGTGAAAAATGCATAAAAAATCCAAAATAAGCGTAAAATTGTCAGGACGTCGTTATGAAATATGTAGATTTTTAATATTCAACAATACCAATTTTGATTTAGTTGTGCCAAATCTGTTAAATATGGGAGAATTAATGTAAGGGTGAAATTTTAATTTTATACTTTTATAATTAAATTATCTTTTTTTTTTCTCAGAAAATCAGAAATGCTGTCCTGGAGTATGTGGTTCTCTTCAGTGTCAGGATCGGATCCCGTACCTATAAATCTTTGATATAAAGTTTGAACAGCTTATGGTGTTATATGTTTGTCTGTTTATAAAAACTCAAATAAACTTTATAGTGCATGAAACCCTCTCTAGAACAACACTCATCCTCACCGGGCATGCTTATATAACACTTGATCATGATCTTATATTCTAAATTCCTGTCAACTCTCACACTTGCACCAGGGACCTTTTGCGTGATGTTCCAATACTCTACCAACGGAGCTAAGGTAGTACAATGTATATATGTACTCATAAAGCATAGTTGATTTTTGGTGTTTATAGAATAGGAAATGGAAACGGGGAATGTGTCAAGGAGACAACAACCCGACCAAAGAGCAGAAAACAGCCCAAGGCCACCAATGGGCCTTTAACGTAGCGAGAAAATCCCTAATAGGGAGGCGGGCTTCTGCTGTCCCCTAAACAACCTTCAGTTGGAAGCCTTCAGAAATTAAACACAAATAATATTCTTTTATCAGTTTGGTACCTCGTTGTTCAGTTAAGGGGATACCCAATATTTGACTAAAATGGACTTGGCTCGTTTAATTTTTTATGAAATTTTGAAGAAATATTAACTTTGACCTGTTGGCAAAAATATAAAAATTTCAAGAAATTTGAACAACACAATTTACGGGAATAATTTCATTGGATATATAGTAGTTGGACAAACACTAATTTTGATCATTGAGAAGCTTGATTTATCTTTACTGATAGTATGTGATTAAAACGTTCAGCTGATCTTAAAGAGTTAGCCCCCGTAGGTGTTCTGTACCCCCTTATCTCAGAAATCGTTGCCATGTTCTTATTAATACAACAAAAACTGATATGAACATCCGTAAAATTGAAATTCGCATTCAAATTTCTTCGTGTTACCTGTAATATTATAATGAATGGCGCTACTTTCAAATTACCGTCAATAGTCCTTTTAATCTGTAAACTTCAATCCGCGGAAGGGAATTTTCAGATTTTTAGTACCTTAATCCATATGAATTAACTAATCACTTGATCGACATGTGTAATTTTAGGCTAAGTCGTAACTAAAAACAATTGAACGTAAATGATTTTATTTCGCCGATGGAATTTTCAATATAAAAGGGAGATAATTCTTTGAGATATTATATTATCAAATATTACATTCATATGTTGCATGAAGTATGCACAAAGTTCATTGAAAAAAAAATTTTTTTTTACAAATTTAAGGATGGGTCTGAGTTAGTCAATTCATTTTTTTTAAAATGAATTGACTAATTTGTATTAATTTTTCTATTGGAAATTCCCCATTTAGAATCATTTTTGAGGTGTACAAATATAACCTATGTAAAAAATTTTAAAATGTTTTCTTTGCGGACTCAACAAGGTTAATTACCCAACAAAAATTGTCATTAAAACCCCAACACATTTCCGCGTTGGCTCGATAAATTTCCATATCAGGACAAAAACACACTGACTGTATAACAAATACAATCTTCCGCACCTAAGGCGTGGGTTCGATCCCCAGCTGGGTCAAACCAAACATTAAAATTGGTATTGGCTGATGCTCCGCCGAGTACTTGCAATTGGCATGTACAAGTAAGAGCAAAGGACTGGTAGGCTCGCAGTCAGTATAATGTTTCCATTTATGGTGATTTATATCACTGTTGACTGTTACCTCGTTAGCCAGCACGCAGTGTATCGGACTAGTACAAAACAGGGTTCATATTCATATTATGTCAACATGTTCTCATTCTGATATGCATTAGCTAATCATCATCATTTATTCCCTCGAATCTAAATAATAATGAAATGCAAAGGAGTTTTATGAACCAATTTTAACTTAAGAAATTTGTGGATGAGGCTGCTGGACTATTTAAGGAGATTCACTGGTCTAATAGAAAATAAATAGAATTTGGAAATATCTCTCCTGACTATTACCAGATGGTTCCACATCATACATGCATAAGAAATAATGAACCTCAAGATTAAATTATAAACAAAATATGGACAATTTATTTTTCGGGGCAATTACTATAAGGTCACACCTGATGGTGTCATACGTGGAGTTTACACCATATAGCGTTTCCCATTAATCGAAGACCGGATGGCGACAATTGAATGTATTTTTCTAAATTGATACTTTAAATTTACTGCTCCAAAAAATGATAAATTCTCTGGAAACTAAGGTGTAAAACCCTCTTGCTTAGCTCTGTCCTTGTGTGATTTTGGCTTCTTTTTTCGGGCATTTTGGCATTGTTTGGTTTGGTCTTCCAACTTTTTAGATTATTGATTTGGTTTTCAGCATTTTAGGCCGCGAGAACAACTGATGAGTCATAGATCGATGAAATGTGCACATCTTGTGCATCAAAATTGGTATCAAAGAATTTTAAGAGAGATACTGAATTGCTTCTTTTTCTATTCAACTGATCATGAAAATATCACAACGTGAATCAAAATAAAACATATTTACATTCTTTAATTTGTTCAGAAAATACAAAAATGTAGTTAAATTATCATACATGTAACACCAACTAAACTCCGTTTATATATAAATATTTTGCAGCAAATAGAACCTAAGGACTACTTCTTAAAATAAAATTATGGGTGTCAAAAGTACCACCACATGTACAATTTTAATATTAAAATAACAACTGAAGGCCCATCTGTAAAATTCACAACCACCAATTAAATTATAATTGAAGAGCTCTCCTACACTCTAATACAATAGGTTCCCTGTTTAATGGACTCCTCCACCCCTACATCCATCACCAATAATAATCCTCACCTCTTGCCCTACTTTACATACGTGTATATATGTACTTTATACAGATATTTGTAATCGTTAGTTTAATGAGAGTTACAGATTTTATCCAGACCTTTCAACGTCTTATATTTATACAACTTAGAATTTGAAAATTCCAAACCTTTGAAATCATTTTTTAACTAATTTCGCAAAGAAATAATACACGATCCATTTTAAATATAGTATTACTTTTTCAGAAATTTTCATCTCAAACCAAATGGTAATTTTTCATCTACAGTAGAATCTCAAATTCTCTAACTCGAAGGCGTCTGTAAAATTAGTTCGAGGCATCGGTAGTTCGAGCCATCGACGTCCGGAGAGAATTTTCAGTTTCTAACCAACAATAAATTTAAAACTTAAATTGCATCCTTTTTATTCATCCAAAAAATGACCGGACTTTCGTAAAGGGTCGGGAAATCCATGGTGTTCGAGTGACCCGAGTTCGAGCCACCGAGATTCTACTGTACTTTAAATTGAGGACGTTTCAGCCATCTCTCCTCTATTGAGTCTTTACCACTTGATTAAACATGAAAAAATCTTCACAATTTTCCTTTTCAAAATAAATTTCACACATTTTATCTGCTCCCTCATATTAATATAGCATTTTATTTTCTTTCTTTTTTTCCTTGTATCTTCTTTGCTTTTTTTTGCCTTTTTCGTTTTCCTTATCGTTTTCCTTTTAATTTTGGTCTCTTTTTTTTTCTTTTTTTTACATTTTGTATTTTTTTGCTTTTTATTATTATTTTCATTTTTTTTATCATTTCTAATTTTAAAGAGTTTTTGTCTCATAAACCAAGTGGTACATGTTTGTAATTTAAAAAAAAAATTCTTTCAAGTTAACTACACATTAAAATGCAAAATCTTTTACAATTTTTCAAAAATCTTGTGGTTTTCAAAGTATTTTCCATTCTAATGCAACTTTGTCTGTAACGACGATTTCATTGGGTAACGTTGAAAATAGGCACATGCAAAACCTCACTTCCAGATTTTCAAGAATCCCAATTTTCATGCAAAAATCTTTTAAAAACTCGCATGAGAATGGTTATAACAGAAAAGTTTAACACTTATCGGCATAAATGTTTGATCTTAAGTTGAAAATATCCGTCTACTGGCTCTGCTGCACGTCGTCAGTAAACTCGATTTTCAACCACGAAATAAACAATTGATGCAGGTAAATATTAAAATTAACTTTTTACTGACTAATTTTAAAGTGGGTACAATTACGTAGTTTTTTAATAGTAAAAACAAATATTGAAATTTACAGTTAGGTAAAAGTTACTTCAGTCAAAACTTACAGCTTTTAATTATTTAGTCACTTAATCAAAAATACAAAAGCTTCACAAATTTTCTCTACGAAACCTGCTACATTATTATTTTACGTATTTTACGTAAATAAATTTCACTGGAGTTAAGTTGCTGACATCAACTAAACCTTTTTTTTTAACCTTATTGTTTTACCACTTTGTTGAAACGGCAAAATCTTTCACATTTTTTCTAGAAAATAATTATTTTTAATAAAAAAGTATTTTCCATTCCAATGCAACGTCGTTTGTAACGATTATTTCATTGAATAACATTGGAAATTTGAAGACATCAATTCTGCAATCGGTGACTACGGAGATGACGGCACACGCAAAGCGTCACTTCCGGATTTCAAATGTCCTTTTGATTTAATGTAAAAATCATTAGAGTGTGCATTAGAATGGAGATAACAGTAACATATTTTAATATTTTACGGCATCAATTGTTTATCTGATAGATGACAATATCCACTTCGTGGCTCTGATATCGCATTGCCAGGAAACTCGATTTACAACAATCAAATCAACAATCGATGCAGGCAAACATTAATTAGTTACTTCCTAATTTTAACTTTACTTCAACCAAACCTACTGCCTTTTGATTATTTAACGACTTGTTTGAAATGT
Source organism: Mytilisepta virgata (assembly GCA_028015205.1). Taxonomy (NCBI): domain Eukaryota; kingdom Metazoa; phylum Mollusca; class Bivalvia; order Mytilida; family Mytilidae; genus Mytilisepta; species Mytilisepta virgata. The sequence continues at coordinate 629,597 of JAPWFG010000041.1, read as the reverse complement.
ATAACCCTTAAAAACTGTTACATTATCATATTTACCGCCATTTTAAAAGTGTTACACATTTTGTATTCCATTTTTCAGAATTTTCCTTCTTCAACCAAGTGGTAATTAGAAATGCTACTCGAGTGAAAGTTACCGACTTAAAAAAAAACCTGCTGCTTTCTGACTATTTTACCACTTTCTTGAAAATGTAAAATGTTTACAATTTTTCCAAAAATTTACTTTTTTTTAAAAGTATTTTCCATTCTAATGCAACTATGTCTGTAATGATGAGAATACTGGATATGATGGAAATTTGAAGCCTTCGGAGATGAGAGCACATGCAAGGCGTCACTTCCGGACTTCAAAAATCCGTTTTTTATGCTTGCATTAGAATGGAAATAACAGCACTAACCGCCATCAACTTTTGAACTGATGGTCGAAAATATCCGTTTATTGGTACTGCTGCCAGTAAACACGGTTTGAATTCAACACACCAACACTCGATGCTCGAAAATGCATGTGTATTAAAATAAAATACATTAATTTATAATTATAAGTAGCAGTTTTTTAAATCAAATTGTACTTGAGTGAAAGTTACTTTCTTCAACCAAACGTACTTCCTTGTAATTATTTGACCACTTGATTGAAAATGAAAAATCTTTACAAGATTTTTCACAAAACAATTTTCATTTTTTTTTTATAGCAAATGTAAAAAACCTACATATTTACTAAATAAATGATATTTCAACTACATTTGCCATACACAGATCTAAAATTTGGCCTTGAATCTTAAAGATCGGGGGGGGGGGGTTTCTATTCACAACTTTCACATGATCATATTAATTCCAGTACTGTAAATTCGGAAAGTATTGAGATGTTTTTATTATTACGAAAAATGCGACAGGTTTGCAATCGCGATAATTTAAACACGCATTTTGGAATTTTTATATGAATGAAGCAAGATTTTCTCAATATCGCAAAAATTCGAATCGCATTTTGGTCTAATATGACAAAATCGCAATAATAAATGCAAGCAATAATTTCTGAATTTACAGTAACTTTTATCGTCAAGAATTTTGTTCCTCTGTTGGAAAGATAACATATGGTAGAATTTATCTCACTGATGGAAAAGATGTCTTTTGCACAAATAAACACAAAATATACTTAAAGAAAACAACGAAACTTGCAAAGTGGACTTTTAAAAATGTAAGTTTAAACGTCAAAAAAAAAAGAAAACATACAAAAAGTTACCCATACAATGTAAAAACATAAAAACTGGATAAAATTGATAAAAAATCAGAAATAACTTTCTGTATGTTTTGATATATTTACCATAACGTTCACAATAAGTCAACTCTGCAGTTCATTGTACTTAATAGTATATTGTGGAATAAATGCATATTTTTTAACTGTTTCACATCACTTTCAGCAATATCATACTGTATAGAATATTAATCAAGGCAACAGAATTATAAATCCCTGTTTATAAATTCTTATCCAATCAAACTGTCACAATTTGGCAAAAATAGTGAAAATATGTAATACACTGGAGAAAAAAAATACGAAAAGTATATTGTGTAATCTGACAAATACACTGAGGAGCTCTTCTGGTTGGGTCTACACATGATCTCAATTCTATAAATTTTTCCTCCGAGGTAAAATGTTCATTAAGCGATTTCTTTAAATTCTGTAATATGAATCCAATGGATTTTTACATAATGCCCTCAGTTCCATCTGAAAAAGACAAAAAAACCAAAATGGTAAAACCAAAACCATACAAGAACAGGACAACACGAGGGAGACGTCTTCATAACAGTTAATAAGTAAAGTCAAGAAATACCAAAGGGATATTCAAAGGAGAGAAAAATCGCAACAACTGACAAACTCCGGAGAACAACCAAGACAAGACCAAAACAATACATGCACTACAATTAAAAACTAAAAACATATGAACAACATGGACCCCACCAAAAAAACCGGGGGTAGACTCAGGTGCTCCGGAAGAGTAAGCAGTCTCTGCTTCCTGCAATTTTGTAACAGTAAATTTAAAGTATCAATTACGGTGTTGGTAATGCTAACAACTGAGCAGTTAAATATATTGATGAATCAATATCATTTCTTCATATGATGCAAACACAGGAATCGTTCTTAATCAAACTCGGGACATTTTTTGTTTCTAATTAAAAAATATAATGCAGTTCCACAGTAAAAATTAAGAATAAGAAATAGGAAAGCATTTATAATAATTAATTTCCAAATCCAATACTAATAAAATTATTCTGTGTACATCCCTTTAAGCGCATTCTACTCATCAATTACATGAAGTTCCAACTTTCCGCCATTTTTTACAATATCCTGAAAAGGGGTGTTATAAATAATTTTACTTACGATAAAGCTTTGGAAGTCTCTCTATCCAAATCTGCAATCTCTAACGTTCTGTGTTTTTACATAGAAAGCAACCTATAATACAATTTTACATCATCTCAATTTTGGCTTATACAACAACTGAGCCAAACTAAGCCCAACATATTTTTTCAATTCTAAATCTGCACTTTGATTCAATACGGGATTGTTAAATGTTCAATTGCAAACATTACAGTTACGGACAAGAACAAATCAATCTAACTATGTCTATTGTGTCCTATCATTGTTAATGTGTTTGTTGTATCCGCGTAAAGCTTCGATTGTCCAAAATACCAAATCGACATCAAGTATTCTGCCGGCAAATTCAGATATATATTCTATCTATCACATATCACGCCCAGTTATGTAATTTATAACTATTGGCTATGGTTAAATTTTCACAATCTGCTAACTAATTTCAAAATTTGGAAGTGTGACTCGATGATATAGTTCGCGTGTGAAGTGTGTGTATAGCCCCATTTAGATACACACTTTTGGTTGCAAAATTTTTTCTGAGCAAATGTTGGCCATGAAAGATTGAAAATTATTTCAGACCGGATTTTGAAGTTATACGTGTATATAATTAACTAAAATTAAACACTCGTAAATGAAAAAATATTACATGGAATTGCATTCCTTGAATGTTAAAATAATTTAAAACATTGTTATGCATGGGAGAGACCAGTAGGTGTTAATATTTTCTGTTTATAAATACATGCCTGATTTGACTTGCTGATCTGAAACAGAGTACCAAGGGGCTGATAGTGATGTCTTGTTTTTGTATTCATTTCCATACAATCCATCTGTTGTTCTTTTCTAGCGTCTTTAAACTTTCCAACAACTGAAATATGTGATAAATAGATTTTCAACATTGGTCCCTCCACTATAGCGTACTTCGGGCTACAGACCGCGGAGTGCGTGATGATGTCGACACCAATATGGAAAATGACATCTAACCTATGTACATCTAATCTATAATTTCTCTCAATGTCTCAACTGACAATCAGGTGCAATTCTTTATCCACGGATTAAGGGCTAACTGTGACCTTTAGATGAAGGGCAACAATAAAAGCAATTAATGTGTTTTGCTTGAGCTCATATCAAGTGGGTCTGAATTTTTCTAAAGAATTATCATCCATATATTTTACTGACACAACAGGGAGATATAAAGGCAGCAAAAGTCTAAGCCTTTATATTGTAAAACTAAACTGTTAACGAACCACAAATTTAAAGTATGTATTCTGTGTATTGCAAATGGACCTTTTTCAAACCAAAATTTAAAACATACATTGTAATAAAACTGTGGTTGAAATACTCTCAATTAATCATTCAAGAAAAGAACATTTCATGAAACCAGAAGATTCCAGTTGCCTGTACCAGTCACCTGGAATCTGTAAACACACTAATCTAATCAAATTGAATCAACTGGAACATTAATAACCTTCAGGAAAAAATTAGGAAACTTCTTGCATGTAAAAGTATAATTTATGATTTAACAAATAAAGTAACACATCGAAGACAGTTATGGAGGATTTGTTACCCACAGTAGGCAATGAATTTGACGGGACAACAGTCCACTGTGTCGTCATCTTTACTTGTTAATACAATGTATATGTTTTATATGGGTAACATTCCAACCCGCCAAATCCGGAATTGCGATTCCAAATTTGCCGGGAATGTGGGAAAGCAGCAGTATGGACTCAGCAATGTGGAAATCGGAAGGCATCAACTTACCGGAGTTACGTTTAGAAAACCCTGACACGCACAACTAAACTGCTTGAATCTTGCATTGATCAATACCTACAATATAAGGCATTTTAAAATGTATTGTTTATATGATACACATGTACATATATTTTTACCATTGACGTAACGTAAAATTTTCAAATAAATATTCAAATTCATGGAAGAATCAGAGAACAAAGGCTTAGTTATATTAACTTGTAATGGACCAGACCCGGGAGTTAACTCTTGATTTTTGACGGGGTGTGCGGAAATGGCCTAAGAAAAGGTACCCGGGCAAATACTAGAATACATGTCAATAATATACCCGAAAAAATAATTTGGATGGAAATACCTATCCGCAAAACATCCATATCGAAAAAGCACACCAAAATTAATACTGATGTTTATATAAAAATATCTGTGGAATTGAATAGCACATCAACATCAACCGAATTACCAGAAATCATGAAAAACCCATCCAAATTTTCCGCACAACCCCGTATAGGTTTATACAGGTAGTTTACCCACCCCCCGGTGGACCATGCTATTCCATTCCTAAATAGTCAAGGAAGTAAAAGACGCCTTGTGAAGAATTAAAATTAAATACCTCCTGAAACGCCGTCTTGAATCATTCTTAACTTTGGTATATTAAGGTGATGCTTATGACTTGGTCACATGACTTGGTCACATGATGTTTTTCCAAAACATTCCAATCCTGCATCAGCATGTAACCATCCTACTGGAAACGTGTTAAATGCTTAAAATGCCAATTGACAGATGTACACTGTTGCTCAAATTATGTCATTGTTCCTCAAATAAACTGAACTCCTCAGTAACAATATGTATACACAAATAAACACATAAAATTTGTATTTTCAGCTCACAAAAAATTTCTGAAATTTCAAATCTACCAATCTACATTTTTGGTAAGAAATTGTACAGACTACACATAAAGGTAGAAAATTTAATCAGGTGTAAACAAATTTTAATACAATATTGCCATAAAAATAAAAAAAAATTATACAATTTATAATTGAAAACCTTCATTACATCCCTTCTTTTTATTTTTTTATTTAAGTGACTGATGCTACCCAAACATTCTGATCGATATTATACTTGCAAAGTGTGAAATCAGTCAATTGTCTTTGTCCTATAGTATTTTATATGATATTTAATTCAAACTTCATTGTTCATAAAAAAAAATATGTCAAAACCCGTAACAATCACTGGAAATTGTTTTTTTTCAAAAAAATCAATAATTATTATAATACAAATTTAAATGCATAAATAAACTCATGCACAACACAAAATATTTACACACTTGCATACTGTAACTAAAACTGCGGAAAATTACGTTCCTTTATATTTTTTTTCAATACATATTTGTTCTACAATATTGAACAGATATATCATGTTAAGGAGGGGTATTTGCGAAAAATACCAGTCGAGAGAATGTTAAATTTCACAAGCCGTAAGGCGAGGGAAATTCATTCTCAAGACTGGTATTTTTCGCAAATACCCCTCAAGAACATGCTATATCTGTTTAATTACACCGAATGTTAACGTACAAAACGCATTGATGATCGTGACATTACAAGCGTCCATTCGGATAGAGTATTTTTTGGCAAATACCACGGCAGAGAGGGTAAAAAAGGCATGTCCTTTTTGCATATACCCCGGCGCTGTTTAAAAATGAACGATATTCATTTGATAAAAGTAAATTGGTGAAAAATACACTGGCTATCAACCAATCAAAACCAAGGATTCTTACATAAGGTGTAATTATACTACAAATACATAATTTATACATATAATGCACATCCGTTTTTGAAAAAAATCTGAATTACATCCCTTGTTTTAATTCTTTAGAATTCTTATTTCACTTTGTTTTATGTTTTAGTGGTCTGCGATATGAGTGTGTCAAGCTTATAACATCAGTGACTGCATAGCAGCTGCTAGCTGTCCATACATCCTGATATATTTTTTTTTTTGAAAATTTTGATATCAGTCAAGCGTTTTGTCCTATAGTTTTCATTAGTTATATAAATAGATTGGGGAAAACCCATAACAAAATAATTTTTTTCATAAAAGCAATCATCATACAAATTTAAATACATAAATACAACGCATATACAACTATTTACACATTCTGTCTGTATTTTAAGAAACACCTCTTAAAATTATTTTCATGCATTTACATTTTTTCACGACCTTTCTACATTTAAGAATATGAAGTGAATAATCTCTTTACTCTATTCAACTGGATTTCTAGTCTCATTGATGCAACACACAACATCCTTTTCTTTTATATTCATAATCTACAGAAAAGAATCTATCTAAATGGCAATTAAAAAAATTGTCAAACTATATTGAACATATAAATTGCATCTGTGAAAAATATCAGAAAATTAAAACAAAAGGTTTTACCAATTGAACATCAACTACTGATTGCAAGAGAATGCCTTAGGGATCAAAAGTTCAATGTAGGATAAAAAACTTAATTCACATAGTTTTTTCACTGAACCCCCCCCCCCCCCCCCTCCCCCCCGCCCCCCCCCCCCCCCCCTTAACTTAATTTGGGAAAAATTGATTAACCAATATGGACATATCCGAAAATCGATGTCGGATAACAAAACTTGCAGTGATTTTTACACCCCCCACCCCCAAACTATTTAAATTAAGTTTTTTATCCTACATTGAACTTTTGATCTCGTCCCTTAACGACTGACAAAAGACTTCAAAATTTCTCTCCACATTGGTGTCAATAAATAGTTAAATCTAAATATTTTTGTTTACGAAACGAGTCGGAGTCGACAGCCTAGCAATTTAAAATCTATTAATGTTATAGAGTGTAAAGACTCATTGATGTATTCATTTTCAAATTCACAACAGAAAAAAATCTTTTCAAATCTGATACTAAAACAAGCTTTCATAATAACAGCATAAGATTGATTCCCTCGGTTTTCATTGCTTGTATTGTATGAAGTATCAACCAATTGAGCAGGCATGTTAAAAAACAAGACAAATGAAAAAAACATCTCAACATATAATAGAAAATATCTTTTTTGCCTGGTTATCGGCAAGCAATAATTTTATTTGTAGGTTATCATAATCACATGGTTTTTGTGCATTTTGTAAAATATAAAATTAATTTCAAATGTCATGGAAATTTTCTATTACGTGATATAAAAAATGACAGTGAAAGACTAATTTTCTAAAACCATGAAAAAATAAGAATCCACAAATAAAACAATGCTGCACAAAAGTATTTCAGAAATTCCATATTGCGTCTTTTAGATACCTGGTCATTTAGGTTATAACGGACACAAATATAAGTATATATGCATACAGGGATTTTCGCCCACATTTAGGTCCGGCAAACGGACCCATATCAATGAAAAAATCTTTTGTCGAATTTGTGATTGAAAAATTCAAAATTGTGGACGTTATCATTGGTGTGTGCAACTTTATTGACAGTTTGAAATTTCGGCTCTTCGCGATAAGAATTAAAGTTGTAGAAAAGTCGCAATTACAACCAAATTATGGAACTCTTCTTCCAGGAGGCAAACTAGTATTTTGTATAGTCGCAGTCAGTTTTGCGCTTGACAGTCACGTAATGAAACCAAGTATAATTACGACTGTGACTAATTTCCGGTTGACCATTGGTTTGCCCCCTTTTGAACTATTGAAATCCGCTGTATTTGCTTGAAAATGTAATGTCCCATAACATTAATATTGTTGGAAATAATTAAAAGGAGATATAAAAAAAATATGGTTTAATTTTAAAAAAAAAATCAAATTGATGAAAAAAAGTATCGTCCACTTGTTTATATATCTAGGTTTCATTGCTGAACAACATTTTCTCCTTCAAGCTTACGGGTAATGAGTTTTCTAGGTTTCTGAATATATAACGAATATATAGTGGATACTGTGCAACCCATTTGAAAACAATAGTTAATATTTAACAACTATCATAACGTACGGATACTTACGAATATTGTTTCAATGTCTAACAAATTATTTGAGATTTTGTTCGTTGGACGTTAATAAATAACAAAAAATAAAATATCTGAAAATTAACTATTCGTTGAAGGTAATGAAACGATATTGCAAATTATTTCCACCGTACACCATTTGGGAGGACAGTTTTGGTAAAGATGCTAGTTTGTCATATGGGGCTAAAAATGGCTGTCCCTTGTCCCCAGCTCAACACCTTAATCACGATAACGAGTTCCTGTAGACGCCGAAAAAGAGAAGACTTATATGCCGCTACAGGGGCCGCTCTCTGCGACATCCGCCAAGTAGAGAGAGATTAGAATAAGTTGGAGTTACTTGTTTCCCAATCAAATATATATTATTTTATTTAAAAAATAACTCAATACGATTTCTAGTCTCAATGATGCACATCTTTTCGTAACCTAAAAAGATAATCTCGTTTCAAAGGACTTGCAAAATATTTTGGACAATAACTGTCAAAAGTATTTTCATAAGAAATTTCTCGTTTATAAAAAAAATATGTGAATTTGTATGTTTATATGTATTTTCACTCTTAAATTTATTCTTTGGGGTCAGGGTAATGAATTGAAGTTTTCTAATAGTTATAGTATAACTAATCTTGAAATGCGAATACCTAAAAATCTACGAGTTACCGAACAACACACTAATTCACGAGTGCGCGTAGCGCACTAGTGAAATATTAGTGTTTTTCAGTCACGAGTTGTAGATCTTTGGTATTCGAATTTCGAGATTAGTAATTCTGTTATTACATTGAAATATTCCGTTTATTCATAACATGTAACGAGAAAATACAAGGGATTATGTTTTTATGATACTACGCGATGACTTTTGTATAGCAACATCGTTGGCGACGGCTATTGTTACGTCACTTCCTACAGTGAAATGATTTTCGATTTCACTGGGTGAATTATCGGATTTGATTTCACTCGGAAATCCCGGTATTTCACCACACTCAATGTAATAAAATGCAATATGAAAAGTAAATTTCAATATGTTACATTCTAAACAATATACTTTCAAAGTTGTCATTTAAGGATGGTCGCTGGTCTAATAGGAAATAAATAGGATTTGAAATACGTGTTTTAGTTTGAGAAAACACATGAATAGTAAACAAATGAGCAAGAAAAACATAGGTTCATGTGCTCATTTTAGAGCTATAAAGCCTTGAAAATTTGCAGGTAATGGGTTTTCTCTGGATTTTTCCTTGTCCTTGCATTGACAACTTCAGTCTCTCAAAAATGTATGAAAAAATAAAAAGGATTTCAAATACCATTTTAAGGTATATATGATTGAATTATAAAAGAAAAAGTGAGGGTTCATGGGCAAAACATTTAAATGTTTACGAAATGGATGAAACCCGAGGATTCCGAACATCTGACAAAAAGAAAGACCAAAACATGACCAGCGAGCATCCTTAACAAAACAACGAATCCGCCGTTCTAAATCACTGAAAAAATTGCCTAAAGGGGCATACTGATTACAATAATATCAATAACTTATAGAAATGATTTCAAGATTTCTTTCCAAACGAATTTAAATCAAATTTTGGTTCGTTTGTATGTTTTGGAGTTTAGTGTGCCGTCCATTTCGCTGAACTAGTATGCATTATTGTTTAGGGGCCAGCTGAAGCCGGTCTCCGGGTGCGGGGTTTTCTAGCTGCGTTGGACCCATTGGTAGCCTTGAGCTGTTTTCTGTTCTTTAGTCGAGTTGTTGTCTCTTTGTCACATTCCCCGTTTCCATTCTCTATTCTATTTAATCAACGGATGGAAAATAAAATAATGAACCGACAACCTCCTTCAGAAGTTGAAATATATGTATCTATTTTCTGTTTTCAACAGATTTCAACTCTCACTGATGCATATGTTACTGATCAAGCGTATCTTTTATAATTTCACAATAAAATTGATTCCGGTTTTGATTGCTTATATTTTATGAATTATCCGCCAAGTGACCAGGCATATAATTTGAAAGAACAATTTATAAAAACAGAATTAAGGATGGTCACTTTTGAGATTTAACCTCCACAGTGTTAATCCATTTAAAGTATGGGATATGTTTTCACCAGCACCCCCTATTTTTTCTTTTTATTTATTAATTGATTTCAACCTCTATCTAAATATAAAAATATTTGAAAATCTATTTATTTAAACTCCCAGAAGTGACAATCCTTAAATGAAATATCAGATTTAATATGCATTTCATTAATCTTGATGTGTAAACTACAAGCAATAGTTTTATTTGTGGATTATAATCAGAGATTTTGCAGATTTTGTTTACACACTAAAATTTTCTATTTTTAGCGATACATGGAATTTTACAACAATGGAACCATGACCCTCTCTAACCATGAAAAAATAAGAATCCACGAATAAAACGTGCTATTATAGTTATTTGAGAATTTGAATGTTGCTTCTTTGATATGGATGGTAATTTAGGTAATAACTGATTCAAACTAAAAAATCAAATAATTTTTCTTTTGAAAATCTAAATTTTTTCATAACTTTCTCTCTGAAGTACCTTCAATTTATTTTATAAAGATCTTTTTTTTTGTTGTTTAACAAATATTTCTCCTTCAACAAAGGTACTGAATTTTATGGACTTGATATTTCAAGCAATAATCATTAGGATGCAAAATAAAACAAACTTTGCGGAATACTTAACATTCGTTGCTCTACTATCAGAACAAAACCCAAACTCTCTATCCAACAAACAATAAATAATTTACTGTTTATACATGACCTTCCCAAATAATTCAAAAAAGAACTTTTACCAAATGGACATCAACAGAAAATAATATCTTAAAGCGAATTTTGTTATAGGGGCATATCCTAAACTAAGATGTGGCTACTTGCCATCTTCGGTGACAGTCTGAGTCATTCTATATGGAGGACCATGTGAGGACCATTGCTATCATATTATTTTCCAAAGCGACTTGTGGTTTCAGACAAGATTTCCTATGGGATCCCTTGGTCCCAGGAATAGGTGTGGTTACATGTATCTCAGATTTCACACTGTGTCATTGGATGCATTTCAGAAATAGGATAAACTTAAGGATTATTGCTTTCAATTTTGGTTACAATTGGCTCATTGGTTTCGAATAAGATCTTTTAAGTGACAAATTTAAAAGGGAACAAACTCATGACAATTTCATCAAAAAAGCGGTTTCAATTAAATTAGTAGTTTCATAGGAAAGAATTTTTGAAATATTTTCGCAGATTTTTTAATCAGATTACCAGGGTCAATTAATTATGGTCAAAGCACAAAATTCACGATGTTGCAGATTTGCAGTGAAGAATAGGAGGAGGACATGAGGTATTTTGTTCACTCCACAAAATCCTCATATATTTTTCCTTTAGGAATATAAAACCCAAACAATTTTCCACCTTGATATGCTGCATAAAAAATATAAAGATAATCTAAAAATTCAAAATAAAATCCTCAAAAATACTGCCGATTTCTCTATGGCGATAAAGAATTAAACCCTTTATGGAAGTGTTATATCAAATTTGTTCGTTTAAAAGAGTGACAATATCCAACCTGCAGCTTTGAGAGCCTTAGCTAGTTTTACAGTTAAAACTAGCACATTATAACCCTGCTATCTACATTGTGTACCGTCCACTCTTATTTTCAGTTCTACCAAGCGGTCACATTGTTGGTAATCATACTGTATTGGTTTTTGTTGTATGTTGTATGCACTAGTGTCCGAATAGATAAAGTAAAGGTGTGGGTATCCATAAAACCGTTTTAACCCAACCACTATGCAGTGTTTGTACCAATTCATACTATCTTGATACTCTGTGATGTTCATGTTTGTGTTTTGTACTTTGTTATTTGTGTATGGTGTTTTGTGAGTTGGGTTGTTTTAGTTGATTGGTATGTTATTGTTGACCTTTCCTGTTATCCATTTTGTTGTTTATTTTGTTTTGAGTAATCATCATATTTTGATATTTATCATTCTTAAAAAGAAGGGCAATACAGTGCATGTGAAATACTTTTAAAAATGATTTTATATAAATAAAACTATCAACAATATAAAGATCTGTTCAAGAACTATATGACAATCTTATATACCTTTAAAATGGATTGCCATAAAACGTATAAAAAAAGTTCTTCAAAATTTTTATAAATGTATGAAAATTTAAATTTCTAAAATACTTTTGAAGTAAATGCAATAACATTTATAATTAGTCAGGACATGTGGATTCTGGAGTTGTCTCCCATATGCATGAGTTATCTTTCTTGACAGAATGTGTCTTGTATTATACATGAAGTGCAAAAATCACTTTGTTTCTGAAAATATTGAACTTGGAAGGCCTTCATCAGAAATTGAAAAAAAGAGGAAAATATTTCATAACATCAGTATTGTGTAGGGATATTGTTTGGAAGAACTCGCATATACCAAAACTGCGATTGGTCTGGTCTGATAATTTCCTGATCTTTGGATCAAATTCTGTGGCCCAGAGTAATGTATTAAAGTTTTGCATAATGTATAAGGGTTTGTGAATATGAATCGTATTTATTGGTGGATCGGAAGAGAACATGGAAAGCCACATCTCCCATCAGGACAACTATTAATAATGTCAAAAAAGATTGGAGTCAAACATAGATGTATCCCCTACCTTAAAGACTCCCCCCCACCCCACCCGAAGAAAAGCATTTCAGCGAGAAATTTTAGAAAATCAAGGATTCCAATATGAAAGCATGTTCCAATTTGAAAAAATAGTTAATGTTTTTTAAATACTATATAATGAGAAACCAGAGTGAGTTATCTTTTCCTAACCAATGTAGGTAAGGGAGATAATAAATTTGTCTCCCTTTTAGCCTCAGGACAAAAGGGAGAGAATTTAATTATCTCCCTTTCCTACATTGGTTAGGAAAAGATAACTCACTCTGGTTCCTCATTATATTAAAATAATTGACCTCTCAAATCAAATGTTACAAAATGAATCAATATAACTAAATTCAACAGATTTCTTTCTTCATTAGATATATAACTTTTGTCCCTCATATTTATGTTTTAGGGGAGACATTTTTTTAATGTGCCTCTCTAGTTTCTAAATTTAACAGACATCGATTTTCGAAATGGTTATTATGATGCCACATTAAACTGTCATTTTCTATTTTGATAGCTATTTTGATCTACAGCACTGCTGATGAGTTGTCAGTCAACGAAATGGGCATACAGTTCATCAAATTTATTTCGGTATTATGTGATACATTTTATTATTTGGAGATAAGGTATAAGAATTTTAATTTCTAGGCTGAATGATAAATCATAAAAAATTTATTACAAACATTTTCTACTTGAAAAACAGGTAATAAAAATGTTTATCTAAACTCTTATTTTTTAACTGCAGGAATAATTTCCCAATTTCATTTGAAATAATTTGAGAATTTTTGTCATGAAACACAGATACATAATTGAATTTTGATCTGGTGCTTCATCATTAGTAAATTCCATGTGACAATGTCTATCAATGTCTAATATAAATTTTTCCCATTCAGTGGAAAATATTTTCAACACAACTGCTTTGAAGTTTGAACTTACTTCATTTGATTCCTCTAATTCTTTTCTTTCTGGTGTTGGTGTGAATTTCCTCCTCGCTGGGATTTTTTTGCAGAATGTTTTGGAATGCTGTAAACAGGAGATAAGCCTCTGCCTCTGTTGCCTGTATTTATTTGCCTCTGGCTCCTCTATTTCCAGGGAAACTGCCTCTACCACCACGGTTACCTCAACCAACACGGAAACCGCCTCTCGCCCACGTCAGAAAGGGCTTTAATGTCACCATCCCCCTTTTTGTTGTTTCTGATTTGCTTGGATATTCGTGACTGCAGCCATGACATCGTCATGGCTATACGTTTGGGAAATACTAACAACGGGTTGGTAAGAAGCCTTTGTTTCTATTTTCTTTTCTTTTGAACCCTTTGTTTTTATTGACTTTATAACTCGAAAGTGTGTGACCTGAGCCGCCCCCGGTACCAGTAGATTTGGACTTAGAATCCGATTTCCGTTTAACGGCTGCGCCGGTAATGTCCTTTTTTTCTTTCTTTTATCATCATCTTCTGCTAAAGGGAGGTCTTACATTTTGTTAATATCTTCCTCAAAAGTCTTTTTTTCTGACCTGAACCATACTGTCCGCCATTTTGTTCCTATTTTTATCAATCAAAGGTCGGTTAACGACAATATTGTAAAACGTCGTCAAGTGTAAAGAAATGCTTTTATGATATAAAGATTAAATGATGCCAACAACGTTGACAAAATTAAGTTAAGTAAACTTCAGACAGAGACGATGCAAACATACGTCCACACAGTGAGGTATTGTCATGAGCATCACAATCCCATTTGTGTTTACAACGAAATAAAGATTGTGTCTTATATTAAAGTAATGTCGGCATCTTGGTTTCTGGTCTGTCATATGATACAACTTTAAAAGGGAACCGACCAGCATCATTTTGCCCCTATTGGTAAGGTGGTTCCAGAAATATAAAAACTCATATTGTGGAAGACGGACAACAGATCCTGATGACAATAGCTCGCAAGCTTCCAACGGTATGGGTTATTGAAATATTTTGTGATAGTTTATTACATTTGAGAAAGAGAAGTACCAAAGGCAAACAGTTTAGGCTTTTGGATAAAATGAAAAGATAACTTACCCATTGTAAACTGCTTCGTTTACATGTTAAAAAGTAAAAATACACTGCAGATTCCAAATGAAATATCCAGGAAAATGCAAATTGTGAACTATTTCGACTACATGATTAAGGCTTGACTTACTTGATTTATTCCACTTCTTCCACACGGGGGACATAAGGCGACCACAGTGGCTTTCAATCTTTTCCTGTCCTTGAATAAGGTCTGTTTCTCCTTATGTTTTCCAAATTTTCTGGAGATTAGAACTAGTTCTCTGCGCCGGGTGGTTTTTGGTCTCCCTCTTTTACGATGACCCTGAAGATTCCAATCTAACTCCTGTCTAGTTACGTTTAAATTGTTTTTGTGTGAAATCCATTTCCATCTACAAATGTACCTGTTGTGATCGTTCTGTTTATTTGTTCTTCTCTTGTCCTTTTTCTATAATTCTGTAATGCTAATGGTGTTTGGACATTAATTCCAATTGTGTTTCTTAGACACCTGTTCATTAAAACTTGCAATATTTGATAGAGACAGCTATTAGTATCCAAGTATCCGACCAATAATGAGGTATAGATTTTACATTAAAGTTTTACATCATTATTTTGGTGAATGTTCTGAGTGATGTTCTCCTCCAAAATGGTCTAAGGATAGCAAAGGCTTGTTTTGCGTTTCTTTTTCTAGACTGAATATCTTCGTCTGTCCCTCCTGATGTACTGATGACACATCAAAGATATGTGAATTCTTTAACATCCTCTATTTCAGCATCTCTCACTTCGGCTTTGCCATTTTGGTGTGCATTAACCCTGATATTTGTCTATGCTGGAATTATGTATAATCCTACTTGTTTCGGGGTTGGTAGTCTGGATTTGTAAGTCTTGATGGTGATGGGAAAGCTAGCAATTATCGTCTGCAAAGTCAGGGTCGTCGAGTCATGACTGTAATGTCCATGTTATGCCCAATAGAGTATTGATGTTCGATGCACCCAGTCTATGACATCAGAAAAAGAAAAGGGAGAGTATACATCCTTGTCTGACACCAGTTAATACAGGACAGCGGGATCTGTCAGTCCCCGCATGGATCATTTGACAGATAAATCCATCATAGCGCTGTGTAAATGGAAAAAGCGGCGTGCCAACTTTAGAATGCAGGGTAAGAAGAGCAGCGAACGTAACCAATATAAACCATTTGAATATCAGTGTAAATGAGAAAGGGAACCTACTCACTGTAAGCCATGCGGATTACAATTTAAATTGAGCTTATCAGATGTGAACCATTCAGATCAAAGATTGAAAGGTGCAGGGGGCTTACAATTGGTTTCAGGGCACAAAAATATGGTCTGAATTCTGTTAAGAATTTGGATTACACAGTAAAAATAAGTGCCTTACGAACAGTAAACATTTCAGATTAAGGGGGAAGAGGAATGACAAGGTCAAAAGAGAGGAGTGTACCAACTTAATTTTCGGCTTACAAGGCAGAAGAAAAGGGAATTTGCCAAAGTTGAAAGGTTCAGATCAATCATTTAGTAAAAAGGAGCAGAGGTATTACCATACAGACTGTAGTGTATAAGGAGTTTCTTATTAACAAATTTACAAGGTAAAAGAGTAGGGGGCATACCAGCTATTAATTGATCGGCATCCAGCACTAAAAAAATGGAACGTACCTACTTTAAATGGTTATCGTTGCAGGGTAAAAGGAGTAGAGAGCAGCTGTAAAACATTTAGATTATAAAGAATAGGAATAGATAACCCAGAAACTGTAAAATAGCCAAACAACTGGGAAAGTAGATTACCAGGTAAAAATAGCAGGACACTTGCTTACCAAATGTAAACGTTTCCATATCCGATATAACCTCTTGACTACAAAACGTAATCCCTTCCGCACATCCTTTGTAATATGCATCGATTACATAAGAAAAGCTCCTTACTCGTATCCAATGATATCTCAACAATTTAAAAAGAAAATTTTGCCTTAATACTTAAAGCGTGTTAAATAAAAAACCCCAGAATGAAATTAAAGACATTTTTGACATGTAGAATTACATGTCATTAAGGTTTGAAAAAAGTTGCATGAAACTCAACAACCAAAATCACGTTTACATCTACAGAATAATTTCCTTTTCATAAAAATATCAAGGTAAATCAGAGAAATCTAAGGTGATGCAGTTGGTCCATAGACTTCCTAACATACTAAGACTCGACAAGTGTTTGAGAGATGCAAAACTCACATTTATATGTTGGCCAACACATTTACACCAGCTTTATTTTTTTTTATCAATTTCAAAAGAGCAATCTTTATTTTATTTTATTTAAATATATTTGAACTTTTTAAAAGTCCATTGTTTGTCTTGAAATGGGAGGAGGCTGGACGAATAAAAACACAACACAAACACCGTAGCACCTAAAACAAACACAACAAAACTTCAAATAACAAAACCCAGAACAAACCACAACTGACAAAGTAGAACACAACGGATCAAAGAAGTAAAGAAGTGTAGTCGACAAGTCAAATAAATGTCATAACAAAGGTACTGTACGCACTGCCAGGTTCATTCAATATGGGAAAGTCTACAATCACAAACAAAACCGAAAAGAGGCTCAACCAAATCAATCAGCGGAACAACTGGAAAACAACTGTCAGGTATTTTCCGATGAAAATGGTGGTTTAAACCAGGTTTTACGCTAGCCAAACGTACTACGTATATGACAGTCTTTCATGGTTCCGCATTGAAAAGAAACTAGGGGAGCGATCAATAAATAAAAAAACTCATAAGTCGGGAAATCCAGTAGTCATCAAGTTACCATAACACACAACCTGGATATCCAGTATGATATGTAAAACCGAACTGAATATTTATCCAATCGGTCAAACATGTCTAAATTTTACTATGCCTCTGTCAAATAAACTTTATTTTTTCACCATTCAAAAATCTTATTATTTAGTTGACTTATTATTTAACAGTGCTTTGTGTTGGATCAACAAATAAATGATCATGTAAGTTTAAGCATCACTCATTTAAAACAACCGTCTGCCATTTAAATGAAAACTTAAAAAGAACAAATCTAATCTAATTGAATTATTTCAAAGTCACTTTCATTAGATTACAAACATTTTTTTTCTAAATATAAAAATGTTATTATATCCCTCAAACATTTGTTTATACGTCATTGAGGGATAACAAGATTTTCTTTCATAAAATATTAATATAAAAGTTAAAAAATTGATACTAAATTTATCGACATCGGATATGGAAAATCGGCTAATCTTCTGTAGCCAACACATATTACATTAGATGTGAGAAGTCGGGCTAATCTTCTGTAATCAACACAGACGTTGTAGATGTTCTCCAAACAAATAGATCACGTTATATATGAGAAGGGGGTAATCTTCAGTAGTCTCCAATAAATGAGGTAAACTTCTATAATCAAAACAGCTAACTCTAGATGTGGGGTAGGGATAAGCGTCTGTAATCAACACAGCTTACTCCAGATGTGGGGTAGGGATAAGCGTCTGTAATAAACACAGACTTGGTAAATCTAATCTTTTGCAATCAATAGATTACGCTGGGGTAATCTGTAGTCCCCAATAAATGAACGTTCTGCAATCAAAACAGCTTAGGGCTAAGCTTCTCTTATCAACACAGCTTACTCCAGTTGTGGGATATAGGTAGTCTTCTGTTATCGATCAACACAACCTACTCCTGATGTGGGTAGAAATTAGCTTCTGTATCAACACTGCTTACCCTAAATGTGGGTAGGGCTAAGCTTCTATAATGAAGATAGCTTACACCAGATGTGGTGTAGTGCAAGTTTACCAAATGTCAATTGTTCGGGTAGCAAGGTCTTACCTACCGTTAATATTTAGATCTCATGGTAAAAGGATTAAGGGCTTGCAAACTTAATTGTTCGGGTGAAAGAGCAGATGGAAAAGGGTTTTTAAACAGTAAATCGTCCAGATTACAGAGTAAAATGAGCAGGAGAACAGAGCGAAAGATCAGTTGATTAACTGTA
This sequence comes from Mytilisepta virgata, assembly GCA_028015205.1. Lineage (NCBI taxonomy): Eukaryota > Metazoa > Mollusca > Bivalvia > Mytilida > Mytilidae > Mytilisepta > Mytilisepta virgata. The sequence goes on along the minus strand of JAPWFG010000041.1, from coordinate 610,835 downwards.
AATCTTTTGGGTTACAGTCTAAATGCAAGATCAAAGACTAGAGACTAAAGCAGCAGAAAGCTTATAATTGATTTCAGGGAACACAGAATAGAGTGTTAACAACTGTTAACAACTTGGATTAAAAAGAGCGTGAGGTTACCCAATCTTTTTTTTCGGATCTTAGGGTTCTACCTTAAGCCGGAACCTAACTCTCGTATGTATCGACGTACGGAAGTACAGACGTATGAACAGACGGACGAACAGACGACACACGGACGGACAGACGGACGCACGAACGGACGGACAGACGAAGAGCGGGGCATAAAAAGATGCCTTAACAGTCAGATTGTACAATATAAAGAGTAGGGTCTAACCTTGACGATTCGTATAACAACATAAGAACAGTAGAAGCTTACCATTTGTTAATTGTTCGACTTTCAGGGTTCAGGTAAGAGAAACTAACCTAAATTACTTATCTAAATACTTCACCATTTTCCAATTAAGTTCCGCATACGTATTCAGGTGGTCCTGCAACATCTTTCACACGAACAACTTCCAGGTTTATGCCATATAGAATGATCTCTGTCCTTCAAGTCATCTTCAGAATGCCTACTAGCCAACTTGGTGAATCATCTATGTCATCCGGCCTCTGAAATGCACTATATTTAAATGAATTAAATGTCATACATTGATGACTTGGTAAAAATCAAGGAACTAACTGGCTGAAAACTTTTAGGAGAACAGAGGGAAAGATCGATTGGTTAATTGTAAACCTTTTTGATTACAGTGTAAATGTAAGATTAAAGACTACAGAGTAAAGACTACAGAAGCAGAGAGCATTACAAAGAGCGTGAGTTTACCAAATTTAATTTTTCTGGTCGCAGGGTACATAAAAAGGAATACTAAATTTAACAGCATTCTAATGTTGAATTTCCATATGTAAATTCAAATTTGTTGACCTATGACCTCAGGGTCATAACATCCATTTTGCATCACAATGCTGCTGTTCTTATCACAAGCTATCCGTGTACAAATTTTCATGACAATACCATAACTCCTTTATGAAAAACTACTTTTATCTTGAACCTTAACCTGGATTCTCATATTGATAATCCATAAATTCAAAGTCAATGACTCATGTCCTCAAGGCATTAGTATCCACTCCGCATCAAAATGCTGCTGTTCATATCACAGGCGACCCATGTACAACGTTTCAGGACGATACAATAACTCCTTCATGAAAAATTACCTTAAGCCTGAACCTAAACCTCGTACGGACGGACGGACGGACGCACTGACCGAAGATCAATATGTCCGACCTGCCTTACAGGCGGGGCATAAAAAGAGCCCTTACCATTCAGATTGTAGAATATAAATAGTAGGGTTAACCGTTAACAATTTGGATTACAAGATAAGAACAACAGGGACTTACCATTTGTTAATTGTTCGGCTTTCAGGGAACTAACCTAAATTACTTATCTAAATACTTCACTATTTTCGAATCAAGTTCGCCTTGAGTATTCAAGTGGTCCTGCAACATCTTTCAAAGGAACAACGTCCAGGGTTTTGCCTTTTAGAATGGTCTTTGTCATTCAAATCATCTTTTGAGTGCTTACTAGCCATTTTGGAGCATCATCCTTGTTATCTGGGATCTGAAATGCACTATTTTTAAATGGATTGTTCGCCATTTTTATAAGACCAAAAAGAAAAGCGAATGTTTTAAATTTGACAAAAATCAACAAATCTGTTGAATGACACCATTTCAAAATTGTTACTTTTGTAAATGCGATTAAACGTATTACCAGAAATTGTTATATGGCATCTATTGACCTTAGGCATGCACAGTATTGTGTTCGTGTTGCAGAGAAGCATAAAACATACTCTCAATCTCTTTTAATTTATTCTTTTTTTGGTCTTACAAAAATTGGCGAAAGATATTGATCTTCTAGTTGAACAACTCTTCTAGTTGAACAACTTTTAAAACAGCCATGTCTAATAATTTAATTTAATTTTGACTTGGTTCTTCATTATTAATAAACTCAATGTGATTATGTCTGACAATGTCTAATACAAATTTGTCAGATGTTATTTTTCCCATTCAGTAGAAAATATTTTCAATACAATTGCTTTGAAGTTTGAACTTACTTCATTTGATTCCTCTAATTCTTTTCTTTCTGGTGTTGCTGTGAATTTCATCCTCGCCTGGATTTTTTTGCAGAATTTTTTGGAATTCTATAACCAGGAGGTAAGCCTTTGTCTCTGGCGCCTCTATTTCTTCTCCTCTGGCTCCTCTATTTGCAGGAAAACCGCCTCTACCACCACGGAAACTACATCGCCCATGGCCATTTTATCCATTCGTTCAGAAAGGGCTTTAATGTCATCCCCCAGTTGTTTCTGATTTGCTTGGATATTCATGAGTTCAGCAATGACAGCGTCATGAATACAAGTTTGGGAAGTACTAACAACGGGTTGCTTAGAAGCCTCTGGCCTGAACCGTACGATCCGCCATTTTTCTAATTTGTATCAATCAAAGCCAGTAAAATTTCGTAAAATGTAAACAAAAGCTTATATGATATGAAGATTAAATGATGCCAACAACGTTGACAAAACTAAGTTTTATTATACTTACGACAGAGACGATGCAAACATACCTCCGCAAAATGAGGTATTGCCATGGGCATCACAATCTCATTTGATCTCAGAAATGTTTACAATGAAATAAAAATTGTGTCTGATATTAACGTAATACCGGCTTTAGAGGACACGGCATCTTGGTTTGTGGTCGGTCATATGATACAACTTTAAAAGGGAACCTACCAAGCGCCATTTTGCCACTATTGAAAAGGTGGTTCAAGAAATATATTAAAAAAAATAATATTGTGGAAGACAGACCACAGGTCCTGATAACAATAGCTCTCAAGGTTCAAGAGGTATGGGTTATTGAGGTATTTTGTGATCAATTTTATTACATTTGAGAAAGAGAAATACCAATAGCAGTCTAGGCTTTTGAATAAAATGAAAAGAAAGCTTACCAATTGTAAACTGCTTCGTTTACATGTTAAAAAGTAAAAGTACATTGCAGATTCCAAATGAGATATCCAGGGAAATGTCAACTGTAAACTATTTCGACTAGGCGGTAAAAGACGATTAAGGCTCGACTTACCTGATTTATTACAGGTCGTCCCCATGAGTGATATAATGGGACCACAGTGACTTTCCATCTTTTCCTACCTTGAATAAGGTCTTTGTTTCTCCTCCAAATTTTCTAGAGATTACAAGCTTGTTCTCTGCGCCAGGTGGTTTTTGGTCTCCCTCTTTTACGATCACCCTGAAGATTCCAATTTAACCCCTATCTAGTTACGTTTAAATTGTTTTGACGCAACGTATGTCAAATCCATTTCCATGTAAGTGTTGGGATCGTTCTGTCTATTTGTTCTCGTCTTGTCCTTTTTCCATAAATCTTTATTGCTAATGGTGTTTGGCCACTTAATTCCAATTATGTTTCTTAGGCACCTGTTAGAGACAGCTGTTAGTCTCAAAGTCTCCGACTCATAATGAAGTATAGATTTCACATTAGAGTTGAAAATCATAATTTTGGTGCAGGTTCTGAGTGATTTTCTCCTCCAAAATGGTCTAAGGATAGTAAAGGCTTGTTTTGCTTTTCTTTTTCTAGACTGAATATCTTGTCTGTCCCTCCTGATGTACAGACGACACTTCAAAGATATGTGAATTCTTGAACATCCTCTATTTTAGCATCTCCCACTTTGGCTTTGCTATTTTGGTGTGCATTAACCCTCATGGATTTTGTCTTTCTTGGATTTATGTATAGTCCTACTTGTTTCAAGGTTGATAGCTTGGATTTGTAAGTATTGATGGTGATGGGAAAGCTAGCAAATTATCGTCTGCAAAGTCAAGGTCGACGAGTCATGACTGTAATGAACATGTTATGCCCAGTAGAGTATTGTATGATGTTCGATTCACCTAGCCTATGGCCATCAAAAAAAGATGAGGAGAGAAGGCAGCATTGCCTTACACCAGTTGATACAGGGAAACGAATCGGTTAGAGTACCAGCTTGGATCACTTGACAGGTAAATCCATCATACAGCTGTTATATGATGGATATGATCTTTTCATGTATGCCATATGTGAGGATATTCCACAGTATTTGATGGTCTATACTGTCAAAGGCCTTTTCAAAGTCTATAAATGTTATTAGGTATAGAGATGTCGATTAAAGCCTACCAACTGTAAACCATTCGGATAACAGGGTTAAAATACAGCATCTTAGTGGCTGCTAAGTTTTTGGAGTATACGGTAAAAGATCAAGGATTGATTGTAAATCTTTTTGATTCCAGTGTGGGTAAATGGAAAAGCGGCGGCATGCAATCATTAAAGAATTAAGAATGCAGGGAAAAAAGAGCAGCGAACGTAACAAATATAAACCATTTGAATACCAGTGTAAAAAGAGAAAAACGACCTACTTACTGTAAGCCATTCTGATTACAATTTAAATTGAGTTGATCAGATGTGATCCATTCAGATAAAAAATGAAAGAAGCAGCGGGCTTAAAATTGATTTCAGGGCACAAAAAGTATGGTCTTACCAACTGTTAATATGTTGGATAACAAAGAGTAAGTTTACAAACTGTTAAATGTACGGGTTACAGGGAACTCACAGTAAACGGTTAAAGTTACAGGATAAAGGGAATAGAGAGCAGCTGTGAACATTTTGATTACAAAGAATAGGAATAAGTAACCTATCAACTGTAAAATAGTTGGATAACTTGGACAGATTAGAAGGGAAAAATAGCAGGATACTTATTTACCAAATGTAAACGTTTCCATATCCGATATAACCTCTTGACTACGTAATGTAATCCCTTTACGCACATCCTATGTAATATGCATTGATTACAAATGGCAAGTTCCTTACTCATATCCAATGTTATCTCATCAATTTAAAATGAAAACTTTGCCTTAATACTTAAACCTTGTTAAATAAAAAAACCCAGACTGAATTTAACGACCAAAATCCAGTTTAAAACTACTGACCAATTTCATTTTCATAAAAATATCAAGGTACAGCAGAGAAATTTAAGGTGATGCTGATGGTCCATAGACTTCACAAGTGTTATGATTGAGAGATGCCAAACTCAAAATCACAATGTATATGTTGGCCAACACATTAACACAAAGTGTAATTTAAATAAAAAATCAATTTCAAAAGAGCAATCTTTATTTTATTTTATTTTATCTAAATATATTTCAATTTTTTGAACGTCCATTGTTGGTCTTGAAATGGTTGGAGGCTACACGAATAAAAACACAACACAAACACTGTAGCAGCCAAAACAAACACAACAAAACTTCAAATACCAAAATTCAGAACAAACCACAACTGACAAAGTAAAACACAACGGACCAAACATGTGTAGTCTAGAGGGCAAAAAGGTCACAACATAGGTACCGTACGTCCTCCAAGGTCCGTTCGATATGGGAATGTCTACAAACACCTACAAAACCGAAAAGAAGCTCAACCATATCAATCAGCGGAACAACTGGAAAACAACTGTCATATTCCTGACTTGGTATAGGAATTTTCCGAAGAAAATGGTGGGTTTAACCTGGTTTTACGGCTAGCCAAACCCACCTCGTGTATGACAGTCGTTCATAGTTCCGTATTGACAAAAACAAGGGGAGCAATAAATAAATAAAAAAAAAAAACACTCCCAACTCGTGAAAATCCAGTTGTCATAAAGTTACCATTACTCAAGACCATCCAATAAATACGTAAAATCGAAACTGAATATTTGTCTATAAGGTAGAAAATGTCTAATTTATTTATTATCCTTTACTATGCCTCTGTCAAATAAACTTTATTCTTTCACCATTCAAAAATCTTATTTATTATTTAGTTGACTTATTATATTACAGTGCTTTGTGTTGGATCAACAAGTAAATGATCATTTAAGTTAAAGCATCACGTATTCGAAACACTCGTCTGCCATATTAATGAAAACTTAAAAAGAGAGAAATATAATTTAATTATTTCAAAGTCTCTTTTTCCATTAGATTGAAGATTTATTTTCTAAATATAACAACATTATATTATTCCTCAAAGATTTGTTTATACGTCGTTGAAGAAGATTTACTGTGATAAAATATTAATATAAAAGTAGAAAAAATTTGATCCTAAATTTATCCACATTGGATATGGAAAATCGGCTAATCTTCTGCAGCCAACACATATTACATTAGGTATAGGAAAGGGAATTATCTTCTGTAATCAATACAGACGTGGTAGATCTTCCAGAAACAAATAGATCACGTTATATATAAGAACGGGGTAGTCTTCTGTAGTCTCCACTAAATGAGATAACCTTCTGTAATCAACACAGCTAACTCTAGATGTGGGGTCGGGCTAAGCTTCTGTAATAAACACAGCTTACTTCAGATGTTGTGTAGGGATAAGCGTCTGTAATAAACACAGACTTGGTAAATTTAATCTGCTTGAATCATTATATTACGCCGGGGTAATCTCCTGTGTTCCCCAATAAATGAAGTAAACTTCTGCAATCAAAACAGCTTACTCTTGTTGTGGAGTGGGGCTAAGCTTCTGTAATCAGCACAGCGTACTCCAGATATGGGGTAGGGCTAAGTTACTTTAATCAACACAGCTTACTCTAGATGCGGGGTAGGGATAATCTTCTGTAATCCTCACAGCTTACTCCAGATGTTGGGTAGGTCTAAGCTTCGGTAATCAACACTGCTTACTATAAATGTGTGTAGGGCTAAGCCTGTTTAATCAACACAGCTTATTCTAGATGTGTAGCCAAATGTCAGTTGTTTGGGTCGCAGGGTCTTTCCTACCTTTAAAATTTAGATTAAATGGTAAAACGATTTTAAGGGCTATGAAACTTAATTGTTCGGGTTAAAGAGCAAAGGGAAAAGAATTTATCAACAGTAAAGGAGCTGGAGAACAGTATGAAAGATGAGTTGATTAATTGTAAATCTTTTGGATTACAGTGTAAATGTAAGATCAAAGACTACAGACTGAAGAAGCAGAGAGCTTATAATTGATTTCAGGGTACAAAGAACAGGATTTTACCAACTGTTAAGTTGATTTACAAAGAGCGCGAGTTTACCCAATATAATTTTTCCGGGTCGCACGGTACATGAACCGGATCAGTTAAATCAGTCAGAAAACAAGTATATATGTGTCTAATGGACACTGCATGCACCAGAAATAATAAAATGCTGTATCTCAGTATTGATAAAATATCCTGAAAGATACCAACTGTAAACCATTATGACTACATTGTAAAAGAGATTAAGGCTTGTCAACTATAAACCATTCAGATGACAGGGTAAAAATCAAGGAACTTATTGGCTGTAAATTTTTAGAACATAGTGTAAACAAGTTGGATTACAAAGAACACAAGTATATATGTATCTAATGGACACTACATGCCCCGCCAATGATGTATTTAGTAAATAGAATTACATTTGTATACTGTGGACGTTGAAGTCCCTAACGATTGAGTGGATGAAATACTATACATTAGTATTGATGAAAAACTACTTTCATCTTGAACCTTAACCTCGATTCTAATATTGAAATTCCATAATGAAATTCAAAATCGAGGACCTTTGACCTCAAGGTCATATCCACTTTGCATCAAAATGCTTCTGTTCATATCACCTGCGACCCATGTACAACGTTTCAGTATGATACAAGAACTCCTTCATGAAAAACTACCTTAAGCATGAACTTAACCCTTGTACATACAAAAGTATGGACGTACAGACGGACGGACGCACAGACCGAAGAGCCATATGTCCGGCCTGCAAAAAAAGATGCATTACCATTCAGATTGTAAAATATAAAGAGTAGGGTCTAACCCTTGACGATATGTATTACAACCTATGAACAGTAGAGGCTTACTTTTTGTTAATTGTTCGACTTTCATGGTTAAGGAAAGGGGAACTAATCTTAAATACTTATCTAAATACTTCACCATTTTCGAATCAAGTTCATCTATGTCATCTGGCCTCAGAACTGCTTCAAATCATTTGTTGGGTGCTTACTAGCCATCTCGGTGGATCATCCGTGCAATCTGCGTTTTGAAATCTTTAAATGGATTAACTGTCATACATTGATGACATGGCAAAAATGAAGGAACTTGTCGGCTAACAACTTTTAGGAGAACAGAGTGAAATTGATTAATTGTCAATCTTTTGTGTCAATTTTAGATTAAAGACTAAAGAGTAAAGAGTAAAGACTAAAAAAGCAGTCTTTTCAGGGTACAAAGAATATACTATTACCAACTGTTAACAAGTTGGATCACAAAGAGCGTAAGTTTATCCAATGTAAATGTCTCGGTCGCAGGGAGCATGAACAGGGAATACCTACATTAACTGGATTCTAATACTCAATTTCCATAAATAGTCGTTGACCCATGACCTCAAGGTCACAACATCCATTTTGCATCAAAATACTGCTGTTCATAAGCTATCTGTCTACAAAGTTTCATGATGATACCATAACTTCTTCATAAAAAACTACTTTCATCTTGAACTTTAACCTAGATTCTAATATTGAAATTCCATAAAGAAATTCAAAGTCAATGAACCATGACCTCAAGGTCCTAGTATCCGTTTCGCATCAAAATGCTGCTGTTCATATCAACAACGTTTCAGGATGATACAATAATTCCTTCATGAAAAAACTACCTTAAGCCTGAATCTAAACCCTAGAACTGACGGACGGATCTACAGACATACAGACGGACAGACCGAAGAGCTATATATCCGACCTGCTTTACAGTCGGGCATAAAAGAGCCCTTACCATTCAGATTGTAAAATAAAAAGAGTAGGACCTAACCTTTAACAATTTTGATTACAAGAACAACAGGGGCTTATCATTTGTTAATTGTTCGACTTTCTTGGTTAAGGTAAGGGGAACTAACCTAAATTACTTATCTAAATACTTCACTATTTTCCAATCAAGTTCGTCTTATGTATTCAAGTGGTCCTGCAACATCTTTCACAGGAACAACTTCCAGGTTTTTGCCTTTTAGAATGATATTTGTCTTTCAGATCATCTTTTGAGTGCTTACTAGCGATCTTGGTGAATCATCTGGACTCTGAAATGCACTATTTGTAAATGGATTAAATGTCGTTCTCAATTTTGATAAGACCAAAAAACAATGGCGAATATCGCTTTAAAGTCTCATTTGTATTGTCACAATCTTATTCAATTTATTCGCCTTTCTTTTTGTTTGGTCTTACAAAAATTGGCGAAATATAATGACCTTTGTCTGGTTGGACAACTTTTAAAACAGCCATGTCTAATAATTTCTCAATTTCATTTGAAACATTTGAGAATTTTTGTCATGAATTAATTGAATTTTGAGTTGGTTCTTCATTATTAATAAATTTAATGTTATTATGTCTGACAATGTCTAATATAAATTTATCAGATGTTATTTTTTCCATTCAATGGAAAATATTTTCAATACAATTGCTTTGAAGTTTGTACTTACTTCATTTGATTCCTCTAATTCTTTTCTTTCTGTTGTTGCTGTGAATTCACTCCTCGCCTGGATTTTTTGCAGAATATAACCAGGAGGTAAGCCTTTGCCTCTGGCGCCTCTATTTCTTCTCCTCTGGCTCCTCTATTTGCAGGGAAACCGCCTCTACCACAACGGAAACTACATCCCCCACGTCCATTTTATCCATTCGTTCAGAAAGTGCTTTAATGTCATCCCCTAGTTTGTTTCTGATTAGCTTCGATATTCATGAGTGCAGCAATGACAGCGTCATGATTATAAGTTTTGGAAGTACTAAAAACGGGTTCCTTAGAAGCCTCTCGCCGGAACCGTACGATCCACCATTTTTCCAATTTCTATCAATCAAAGCCCGGTTTACGACAATATCGTAAAACGTCTCAAAATGTAAACTAAAGCTTTTTATGATATAGATGATGCCAACAACGTTGACAAAACTAAGTTTTATTATACTTACGACAGAGACGATGCAAACATACCCCCGCACAATGAAGTATTGTCATGGGCATCACAATCTCATTTGATCTCATAAATGTTTACAACGAAATAAAAATTGTGTCTGATATTAACGTAATACCGGCTTAAGAGGACACGGCATCTTGGTTTGTGGTCGGTCATATGATACAACTTTAAAAGGGAACGTACCAAGCGCCATTTTGCCACTATTGGAAAGGTGGTTCAAGAAATATATAAAAAAATCATATTGTGGAAGACGGACAACAGGTCCTGATGAAAATAGCACTCGAGCTTCAAAAGGTATGGGTTACTGAGGTATTTTGTGATCAATTTTATTACATGTGAGAAAGAGAAATACCAATAGCAGTTTAAGCCTTTGGATAAAATGAAAAGATAGCTTAACAATTGTAAACTGCTTCGTTTACATGTTAAAAAGTAAAAGTACACTGCAGATTCCAAATGAGATACCCAGAGAAATGTCAACTGTAAACTATTTCGACTACGCGGTAAAAGACGATTGAGGCTCGACTTACCTGATTTATTAAAGGTCGTCCCCATGGGGGACATAAGGGGACCACAGTGACTTTCCATCTTTTCCTGTCCTTGAATAGGTCTTTGTTTCCCCCATGTTTTCCGAATTTTCTAGAGATTAGAAGCTAGTTCTCTGCGCCAGGTGGTTTTTGGTCTCCCTCTTTTACGATCACCGTGAAGATTCCAATTTAACTCCTGTCTAGTTACGTTTAAATTGTTTTGACGCAACGTATGTCAAATCCATTTCCATGTAAGTTTTGGGATCGTTCTGTCTATTTGTTCTCGTCCTGTCCTTTTTC